>JABUIW010000102.1:9419-20776 GCA_013363375.1 Menidia beryllina
GACGAGCATGCGTTTGGGATTTGCTTGTTGATTTTCCTGGCATGAAAACTGAGGTACAAATAAATATCAGGAAGGACCATGCCTGGCTAGGCTCTAATGTGCATAATAAATTGGTTAAATCTAGATGGAGAAGAGATGAGGATGCATCGTCCTGAACGTGAGGTTTTAAAAGAAAACACAACCATAGTTGCTTGGGTTGATTAGCAGGGCAAACAGGTTATTGAGGGGAGTATTTTGTGGCACCTTGTTTTCTTTCACGGGTGACACCAGCATCCCTACACAGGCGCAGTGATGCTCGGCCGGGAGCGGAGGAGCCAAGGCAAACAAAAGGTTGTTGGGGCACATTAAAATCCACATCGCAGGTTTTACTGCCTCCTCGGGAGGTGCGTGTGGCGGGGTGAGTTGTGCGCGGGCCTACTAGCTCGCCGTATCGCGCCACAGCCTGAAGGCAGCTCATGTGGACGCCTGCCCGCTGATTGCGATTTGGCAGCAGCACTGCCGTCGGGAGCTCACAGAGGTATGTGATGTTACTCTGTGTGGGCAAACACAGATCAGCTCCATGCAATGGGGCACTTGAGCCAAAACAGGGCAAGGCCCTGCATCCTAAATTGAACCTGGCTTCCTAGGGAAGAAACTGTGGCGTGAAATTGTCTCTAATGTAAGGGTGAAACTAGAGATCGAGAAATTTCAAGATGAAAAGTTTGCTTACTGTAAGATTTGAACAATAACCGTGGAAAAAAAAAAAAGAAACAACATGCCGAGGCAAAAACGGGGGGTTTTATTGTCTGGGGGAAGAAATGAAAGGTGAAAGGCGAGGTTGAGATTGACTCTGGGTGGTAAACGCGCTCCACAGAGTGCGTGCAGCTTTCCTGGGAGTGCCTTTTCATCCGGCTGCCTTTAGAGGCATTACCTCTAAGCTGGGCTTCGTGAGCACTTGGCCCCCTCTGGGTTTCACCGAGGGCGACTCCCGACAGCGACAATCACGGGATCGAGAGGAGGATCCGCAGCAGCACTGCCGCTCCGCCATGATAAATGAGTTTGTATTGTCTGTCAGAGCAGCTTCCTGCCAGCCCAGGTCACTGGTTATTAAATTACTACTTGTCAATGTCCTAAATACTGATTGATGGATGAGCATGGCAAATGAAGGACTTCTATGACTTTTCTACCCCCCCTTCTCCTCTTCCTACCGCTTTTCTCAATGCAAGGCGAAACCTTTGCCAGATTGTTATTGGCATATATTGAATTCAAGCTGGGGGCCTTCTTTCCTGGAAAAAAATATTCCCTTACAGTCTCTTGTTCGCTGATCAGCGGTTCTGCAGATTTCTATGAGCAGCTTGGGTTATCTAGACCATGAGCTACATCTTTGCTTTTCCCCTTTGTACAGGTTACAGTCATGCCCAGAGAGACATCAGCTTTTCATCAGCGTAATCTCTGAAAAGCCGGACCCCATTATGGACCTTTGCCCATTTCAGAAGTAGGAAGTAGTCCATTCAGCGAGGTTAACAACTAAATCACAAATCGAGAGACATAAGGTCGTTCCCTGCAAAGTCGGGAGCAACAGGAACAATGAAGCTAATCATTCAAACTGAAAAAAAAAATACAGGTTTAGTTTCATTTAAGAAGCCCAGTACATAAAAAAAAATGTAAAAAGGTTCATAGGCAACGCTGTGTACTTTTGTACTTTATAAAGAACAGCCGCCACATTGATGCGTGATTGGGCAAAGGGAGCTGCATCACCAGGCTGAGCTAATGTATACGAATGGAGACCATCCAATAAAACCTATAAAACCAATGGGGAGGAAACTAACGAGCTAAGCTGTCTGACGGGCTTTGTTTTGGCTCTAAATGGTCAAATGGTAGAAAAAAATATGCAGCTCGCTGTTGTTGTTTTGTCAGGGGAAGGATTATCCTATGACAGAGTAGCAGCCTAATATATATAACACTTACATCTGGGTGGGGGGTGGGGGAAGAAGGTGAGAGGAAGTAATGTGGCTGTTCATGTCATACCTGTCAGGGGTTTGGATGTTTTGTACGTCGTACATGGTGCTTAACAGCTCCCACAGGAATACAGGGCAGTAAAGGTGTGAAATTACAAGCCAATGTGCAAAAGTAACACAAGTACTCCGTCTTAGATGGTACTCCTGATGGAACTCTTGTGGGGGAAGTAAATCTTAATTACATAATCTTGCAAAACAACAGAGTTAAAGGGGCCGTGCTCATTTGACTGAGGGAGTTTTGGAAAAATCCATCTTTAACTTACTTTGTTTTCCCCAGTCGCTGACGACGTGCTGGTGTGCAGTCATGTGGGCTGCATTTGAGTGCGTGTCTCAGGGGTGTGCTCAGGGTTAGGGGCATTGATGAGTCTGCGGCTGACATTTGAGCATGATTGAGGGGGAGTGTGGATACTAAATCACCACATTGTTCCGCTGTCAGAGAAACCCGACGTTACTGCACTTTACCTACTGACAAGATGCCTGTAATGGGATAACAACCAATTAAGAATTAGTTATTTAGTTTTTGGCTGAATCTTGGCTCTTTCAATACAAAAAAAAAAAAACCCTAAGGTTTTTCCCCCAAAACCCTTAAAAAAAAAGTTTGAGTAAAGACCGCAAAAAAAAAAATAGCATCAACTGTGTCTTTATTTGACAATCATGAAGAGGTTTTTTTTTCTTTATTTAAACCAGCTGCAAAGCTTTTATCAGCCTGCTGCTTTTTCTTTTCCCCACTATTAACTGGGCCATATTTGCGACTAATGATAAGGTAAATGAAAGGACATTTCAAAGAGAACTGGCCCTCCCTGAGTTTTCCCTTTTTTTTTTTTCAAACGAGTGGACAAACTGGAGCAGTTGGAAAAAGACCGTAGGCGAGCCGAATGATTGTCAGCCATGCAAATAATCACTTACTTACACTCAGTGAGTTTGCTTCGGATAAGGCAAATTACCATTTGAAAATGAGCTCAAAAACACTCTGGGCGAAAAGCTTGCATCATGATTCTCAGTTATATTATCGGGGGTACGTAACCACTCACACACACACATACATACACACAAACACACACATGCATGAGGACGAAGATGCCTAAATACACCGCTCTGTGCAACCTCTGAACAGGCTGCAGGGATGTTATAAGAAACACTCTGATCTGATGCAGGGCTTTGCCTTACCACCGCATGAAGCTGAAATTGGTTTCCAGCCAATCAGATGCGTCTTTTGTTACACTCACCAGTGGCTGAGGTTATGGCAACTTTACAGACATGCACAGACAACCCAGACATGTGAACTCTGGTTACATGAAGGGGCACAAAGGACCACTTGGACAACGTTCCCTTTGGCAACTTCAGGAGCATCGTGGAAACTATGGTGACTATGGAGCTAATATCGGCTCCAAGTTTGAGTTCTTCTGAACTGCGAGACCATTACTGTAAAAAATAACCCCAAACGAAGTTTTGAAATCTTCACTGTCTGCCTTTATTGGTTTAAAATGTATGGGAATTTCTATACATCAGCTGTTTATAAGGGAGTTCAACTTACTACCTAATCTGTCATATTTTCTAACTTCTATCTTTCAAACAGAAAAAAGGAACAGTTTTACATCTGGACAACTAATGCTTTCAGACACTTTCCCTTCCTCACGGTAACGGTGCCTTTAATCACCCGACAACCATGCGATTCAAACAGTCAGCATAAAGACGGGATGCGCTTCCGCAGCTGATGTGATAATAACAGATAAAACAGCAATCAAACGCCAATAAACCTGCAAGGCAATTCGTTTGAAATGCTCCCTCTGGCGGTCTGAAAGCCCCCGGGGTGGGGGTGAACGGGGGGAGGGACTCAGCCAGGTGTTTGAGTCTTCGACAGAGCATAACGGGTGAATAGAAAGGTTATAAAAAGCCCTTTAAGCCCATCTTATCCTTTGAGTTGCTGAGTCCATTGTTGAATTTTGGAGCTACTGTCAACAATATTAAGTTCACGGACTGGATTGGGACGCGGGCAAAGTTTAAGCCATACAGTGCCAAACTAATGCCAGTTTGATTAAATGCTCGGGACACAAACAGCAGGGGTTTCTGATCCCCTTCGCCGTTGTGGATTGCAGGATTCGCAGCAGAGCTTCCCGCGTCGCACCGCTCCCTCTCTGGCCCTCTTCAGCTGGGGCCAGCCCGTTGTATCATCAGCTGGGGTCTAAAGTTAGCTGTTCTAAGCATCGAAAAAAACACGAAAATGACTCTAAAGCCTCATTTCCAGCAGCTGCGTGACATGGAGTGGCCGTTGTTTTGCACCCCCACTCCCTCAGTACATTAAGTGTTTTTGAATCGTTACCTATGGGTGCCATCCCAAAAAACATGCATTGGATTTTGCACTATTTCAAATTTTGAGAGAGGAAAAAAAAAAAAGAGGAAAACCCAACGAAAATATATTTCTGGAAGAACGGCAGCGCATGTTAATTCTTATCGTGGTTCTGAATGACCGGGCGACTTATGAGGAACCGTCAGTAGAATACAGCGGCTCTGTAAGCTCTTGTAATTAACAGACTCGCTCGACAATGGCCACAGTCTCAAAGAGGCTTCTTATTAGCCCAGACATAATGGCTAAAGTGCGTATTAAAATGGGTATTTGGAGTGGAAGGGATCAAAACTACCTATGAAAACCCAGTTTTATGGTGGATAGGTTTTAATGTCAGCAGACAAGCGGGGTCTGGCCATAGTGTATGCCTGCCCTAGGGTATCTTAAAGCTTTGGCGTGACACTGTCATTACCCAGGGGGGCACGTGCACATCTCATTAGCAACAGAGTATCCTTTGGCCACCCATGGGCAAGACTCAGTCCCTTGGTGGCTTATCAAGATCATATTTAAATCTGCTGCGAGATGGAGAATCACATCCTGATGAACAATCGTCAGCGGTGCGCAATTATTTCCAGGCTGGCTGAATTTCTGATGGAGCGTCGCCAGGCGGGGAGGGCGGGGGGAGTCCGTCATGATCTCTATGCACTCCTCGGTGCATCGAGACGAAAGCGGACGAAGGGGCCGCGCGATCAGAAGTTTAAACGCAATTCCCCAGCAAATTTTCCAGAGAAATGTCTCTCCATGGATGAGGTGCAAAGGAGGTGACTGAATAACCCTTTGTCCTTTCTATTTGTGCCCTGCAGCAAAAACACGCTACCCCCCACCCCCCGCACACACACACTCTTTCACAGGGCCACTGAACATCACTCTGACTCGACCATAAAAAGGGGCGGCGGCCTGCTGACACACACCGAGAGACAGGTAACTCGCAATCAGTGGCGGCCAAACAAAACCGCACGAAAGCAAAAGGACAAAAGAACCATCTTCGAAATGTCCACTCCTCTCTCACCGCGAGACGGATGGTTAGGGTCCGTCATTCGGTGATGAGCTTTGAATTCCGACTGAATAGCCTGTTCTGCAGTGTGCTTGTCATGGGTGATTACGAGCTTAGCAAGAAAAATGAGATACTGGTTGACCTATTTCTGAGCACTTTGTTTCATGCCACCACCACCACCACCCCCTCCTCCCCACCACCTTCCCTTCCTCCATTCCAGTCCTTTCTTCCAACTAACTTTGACTGCCCCTTTCATTTTTTCTTTTTTTACTGCCCCTTCGGCCCACCGGTCCTCTCAGAGTAGAGGTCAGGTCAGAGGCCACCTGGCTCCTCCACGTTGCTGAGCGTGAGCAACCTGGCAACAAAGGTCTCCACTGTTGGGGATCTGTTGCCCGGTGCCAAACTTTCACCTTCCCCCCCGCCACCCCCCTCCCCTCTGGCCTCTCTGTGAAGAAAACCCCTGCAGGGATGCTTCAATGGGGGCCTGTGAGCGCTCGGCTCACTGCAGCAGCTGATACTGGATGCTGTCAGGAGGAGAGTCACACTGAGAACTCATGAGTGAGGGGGGGGAAGAAAAGGTGGGAAATAAAGGAAGCGACGCACCTCTGCTTTGGCCGACGGACAAAAGGGGCTTGGTGGCGACACGGCAAACCTTCAAGGGCGCCACATTTTTGACACGTTTGGCTGTCGAAATGTATTTTCTGAGCGCGTCGCATTGCTCTTGAGAAGCCCCTTTTTCTTGCTTCAAATACAGATTTTCAAGCGACTAATGAAAAAAAAAAAAGAAAAGGCCTAATTGAAACAATATGCTGTGTAATTAGATGAAAGGGTATTAGTTTCTCAGTGCCACTGATGTCCTGAAAATCCTGTGTGTTGAGTTTTGCAGATAAGAGTAAAAGGAACGCAGGCTGGCGGCGGGCCCCTCGCTTCTCACATCCTCGGCAAAGCAACATGGGAGACCAGGGGTTTGGGCTTAAGAAGAAGTAAGTAGAGTTTGTTATTTCACCGCCTTTGACTAAGGTCATATCAAATTAACAGACGACTGACTGAATAAAAATAGCATACCATTAATTCTTTTTTTTTCCTCCTCTCTCCACTCTGCTCATAAATCTTAAAGCTTGACCTGATTTTTTTTTTTAATGTTAAACTATGTGGAGAAATTAAAACTGAGGAGGGAAGAGGGGGAAAAAAAAAAAAAAACAAGCCACATGGACTAATTTCAACCATGTCGCCGTCTCAGGTTTCATGTGGGATCTGTGGGAACTAAAAATACTTTTCCTCTTTGTTGAGGAAACAATTTAAAACCCTAACAAACACAACGCTGGGTTGCCGGCGTGAGACCAGGCTGAAATTTTCAAACTTTAGAATCAATTTACAGGTGACATAGGAAAAAAAAAGAAGGAAAAAAGAAATAAGGAGGGAGGGGTGGGGGCTTGGGCCATTTAATTGCCACCACATTCGTTAACAAGCTTAGCTCTTGTCGCAGCGCCTTGCGCCGCACTCAGCATTCAAATAGATCCTAATTATTTCTCGTTGAAGGTCCTCAGATTGCCAACTCTTATGTTGGCGGATGATAAAACGGGGCTCTTTCAAACTTAATCATTACAAGTACATTCGACGAGCATAAATGGCTCAGGGGTTAGAGCTGCATTAACTCTTGTGTCCATTTTTGGTTGAATGGCCCAGCATCCGCCAAAGCAGATTACGTCCCGCGAATCAAACCCCAACTGTTGATCGCGCTCGTAAACAGTCAATTATGGAATGTTTACTGCGGTGTTTGGCGCCTTTATTTGTTTTTCTGTTTGCTTGATAACATGCTAGGCCGGCTTTAGATTGACAAGGATTTGTGGGAAAAGCGGCGAACACAGTGAAAAGCCACCAATCGCGTAGACGCCAATTACCAGCCGGGCAGGGAGAACTAAAGCTGCTAAATCAAGATTTTCATTCAATTTTTTTTGTCTTTTCTTTCCTTTTTCTAAACAGAGACAAAGAGGGAAGGCGATAATATCCCGATGTTTAATGGGGAAAAGCGGTGATGGGCAGTGCCCGCGTCGCATTATGCAAATCGGAAATTGCTGAAATGGCACCTCATGCACTCGTGCTCCGCAGTGGATGGGAGTGAGCGCCGATGTTAGGAAGCTGTCATGATTGCAGAGGAGTTTTAGGGAAGCGGCGCCAACATCTGAATAAAAAGATACTCTCCGCTGATCTCCAAAGTGATTTCATAGGAGATTTCATTTTGAATAATCTTTTTAAGGGCTAATAGGAGCTTGCTGGTGCAAATGCAGATCGCATTTCAGGGAGAACAAAATCTTAGAGCCACCAGATTAGCTCTGTCCGTCTGAGGCCTCGTTTTCCTCTCAATTTGACTGCTGAAAGTGCTTTTTGACGCTTGTTGTTTAAGGGAACCGGCGAACTGATCTCAGTTTGCAGATTTGAGATCCACTTGAAGTGTTTGGTTCTAAACAGTACTCGACATTTCAGTTTTATTTTTTCAGTCACCTTTGTGTGTATATGAAAGGATCGCCAAGGAGGATGAGGCTGACTGGGACAAAGAAGACAAACCCTACCGTACCTCAGATGAAAAGAATAAGATAGAAACAAGAAAAGTCAAACAATCGAAGGCCGTAAATCCTTCAACTGCCTCCTTTGCGTGTAATCAACGTGTAATTTGCTCCGCAGCTTTGAAACGACTGAAGTCCACAACCCGACCGTTGAAGAACAATGGAACTCGCCGAGAGACGAAACAAGAAACTCTGGCGAGTGCTATTAATAACAGACACATCTCGTCGCTCTCAATATGGCAGGAGAACCTCGCGGCCTTTGAAGTCCTTCCCTCCAGCTTAACTTAACCCAGCCTCCGCTCATCTCTCGCTCCAAAGTCGGCCTTTTTTGTGGCGAGCTGGCCGGCCTCCCTTGCCATAGCGTCCCAACAATCACGTCACTGAACGCCCCTCAGAACCCGGGATTATTTGCATTTCCTGGTCCGTTTGAGCTTCAATCGCAAGAAGAAGAAAAAAAGAAAAAAAAGGCCCGGGACTGCTGAACATAGAAAGAAAAAAAATAAAAGAATGGGAGAAAAAAACCCACCCTCAAAGAAATGCGGTGCGGCACAACTCAAACCAGATGAATCCTCTCTATTTTTACCTTTTCCCCTGCCAAGGAAACATCAGGCACATCCTGTGCGCCTCAGTCAAGACGGGCTGACTGCAGCTTTCTAAAGAGCAGACGGAACAAAGATGTTCAACTCCCCCCCCCCACTCCTACCTCCCCGGACACATCTCCCATTCCGATGTTTGCTTGATTCTGTTGTGTGTGATCTTAGAGTGGGTGATATTGAAAACGATATGAGAACAGTCTCGAGCGAGCAGACCTCTTTGGTGAAGGAGCCAGGTACTCCTTTCATGTGGCGTCAAAGCAATCCGGCCTAAGTGAAAGACAAAAGGCAGCGACCTGAGGTTCCTTCGCACGTGTGGCAGTCGGCAAGGAAGAGGGGGAGCGGATTGGATAAAAGCCGAAAATTCCACGCAGCCTGCGGATTCTGACTGCTTCAGTCCTCGGAGCGAGCTTGCTTAGCACTTGGCAGGATGGCGAAGCCTTAACATTTAATAAGAAGAGGTTTGAGCAATGTCTTATGACTCACCGTGATCGCCAAAACTCATTAGTTCAAAGAGGTTATGATATCTATTCTTCTTTTTTTTTAGTTTACGATATTACCCAAGTTGGACCAAAAGCAGGTTGACAAAAATCAGCTGTTACTTAAAGTGACTCTTAGAAATATGTTGGTATTATAGGTGGCCTTTTCTTTTCTTCTAAAGAACACTTTAGAGAGGCAGAGGCTCAGAGGACTGAAGCCCTATTTTGCAAAAGCAGAAGAAGCAAAGTGTGAACTAAGACTAGGAGCAGAGGTTTGGCCTTTAGCATTTAGAAGATGCTTTTTATAAGTGACTTAGAACGATGAAGTACAGACATTTACAATAAACAGTTCAACTTAAATCACAGCAGGAATCTGTCTTGGGATGAAGAGCAGATCTTCAGGTAGGTTGAGTACCATATTGTTATGTTCAAAAGGTATCATCTCCGCTTTGCCGGCCTTTTCACACATCTGGAGACACAGCGTCATTACAGAAATGGAAATACAGGTTATAGGTACAAAACCACAGCAAAATTAGTAAGATGTCTATCTTTACACATCTGATATGACGAAAGTGAGACTAGTTCCCTTCCCAGCAGGATTTCTGGTTGTTATTTTACTGGAATATTACTTTAGTTATATTAGTTCTAGGCCCTGGTTTGGAAGGAAAACAGTCAATTCACATCACACAGGCCTCCATTACACCAACAGTGGCCTCCAACACAACAAAACTGAAGAGCACAGAGAAAAATAGCAGCAGAGCCAATGTGGTTTCACTCAGCCAATGAGATTACTCCTTCCTGCGTAAAATGTTTGTGTAACCGAATCTCCAATCCGCTAATGGCCACATAAAAACACCATTTCATTCTGAAAAGACTGCACCGAGGAAAGAAAAAAAATAAATACACAAAACGACAACAGAACAAAAAAAAAAAAAAATCACCCTAGCCGTTTCTGCTTGATTCAAACAACATGGCACCTGTGACTATTCAACAAGGGCACTTTCAAATTGCCCATCATCAGTAAAAGCTGCAATTTCTGCCACAGGAAAAAATAAATAAATAAAAGGAATAAAGACGCCTGGACTGTGTAAACAGATATGAGGCTGGATCATTGTAATCAGGAGGAAATTGTGAGGCCTGCACACACATCCCTGCTGCCGTGTGCAGCGCTGATGTCTACAGCGGGGCTACACATGTCCTGGGTTTATTATGATCCAAATAATCATTGATTTTCGTCTTTGCCTTATCATATTCAGATTAAACTGATTCCTTTGCAGAAACTGCCTTGAAATTTAGCTCTTTCATATTTTAGTCAGCACATCAGTGGGCGCCTCCCCCCTGCACACTCATTTCTGTAATTGCTTTTTTTTTTATTATGTATTTTGGTTAATAACGCACACCAAAGACACGCGCGCGCATGCACGCAGATCCATAAATGTGCGAGCGAGCGTCGCGGATTAATGTGTTGTGTTTAAAGCTAACCTTTTCTGTAAGTCAAGCGCTCCGCCGGGTTATTTCTAATTTAAAACCGGAGCTGCAGCAGCCCCTTTACATCCTCATCCTTATTAAAGACATTTCAGGACACGATGTAGCCAGGAGGCACGGCTCAAATATATATGATTCAGTGTCATTTGCCAAGGAAATCTGGGTTTTTGCAGGAAGCTAATTCTGCTTTTTTTTCGTGACTGCAGCTGTGACAGATGTAGTCTGCCGTCCATGGGTTCTTTTGAACCGAGCAGCACGAGGTGCGATTGTGCCTGTAAACTGTCACTAACTGCTGCATAACCTCATTCCGATTTACTTATCATACTTTAATCCTTTCCTGTTCTTACAAAAAAAATAAATAAATAAAAACTGAGCGAAACTTCCCAAAGAATTTTGTTACCACATCCCTGCTCTTCGTTTAACCATCCGCATCCCATGCGCATTACAGGGTGCTGAAAAATATTGTTTTCCGACGAGTCGGGGCGTCAAACGGCCCATTTTGTCATTAAGTTTTGGAGGACTTGCTGAGGGCTGCTGTGATGCTCATTCCGCAGCAAAGCCACCCGGCAAATTTATGTCCTGCGCTCCATGCAAACAACTGGCAAACATCCATCTGTGGCCGAGCTTTGCTTGCAAAAGACTCATAATTTTAACTTCTAAGAGAATCAAAGGGGGTGGGGTGCCGTGTCCCACACATGAGGGTTCAAAATGACTTCTTTTTTTCTTTTCTTTTTTTTTTTTTTTTAAGCAGTCATCTGAAAGGAGGAGATCCTTTTTTGCTTATCACAAGAAGCTAACTTTCTCCCTTCTTCCTCCCAGCTTTGAGTCAAGCGATAATATTAAGACTGTGTTTCCTTCACAGATTTCAGAGAAAAAAGGCCTAAAAAACAACTGTACGCAC
>JABUIW010000104.1:0-11189 GCA_013363375.1 Menidia beryllina
GGCCGGCCAGTTTTTCCCAAAACTCTCTGTGGTCAGGGGTCAGCACAGTACTCTCTGACAGTACCTGACCTAAAAAAAAATTGAAAAAATCCAAGGATAAACACAGAACCAAACGTTGCCCTTTTACCAAAATCGGAAAAAATGAGTTACGTTCACGTTAATGAAGAGAATGAGCCTCACCATTCAGAAGCTGAATTTCCTCGGTTCCTCCCGGAGCCAGAAGGCCAATCCTCCGAATTTGCTTCCCCAAAGTGGCTCTCTCCACCCGGCTTAACAAAGCTGAGAGAGTTCCCCGGCAGTCGTACAAGACCGCAATGACCCCGGCCTTCAAACCGCTAAGCACCAACTAGATTGATCGTAAGAACATCGCAGAAAGGCAATCATAGTCATTTTTCCCCCTTAAAAATGGCTGATCTCCTTTTTAACTATCGATAGCAAACAATTAGGTTCTGTTTCTTCTACCTCGTAGGCGGGGATTTTGTTGGAGAGGAGCATCAAAAAAGCAGGAGGTGGGTAATCACAGGACGAGGCTCTGTCCGGCTCCGCGAACCTGCTGGTCAAGGAGGACAGAACCCTGTTGTACGTTAAATTGAACGTTAATACGTGTCAAATTTAGGGTAAATATGCTTTGTTGCATGGAGTTTGTTAAAAAGACAAAGGTTTCTATTGTCAAAAGTATCTTAGCTAATGCTAAAGGATAGGCTAAATGAATTATTTTGGATCTCTTACAGATTCCGTACATTTGCTGAACATCAATAGACATGTTGGAAAACCCAGTAGGTTTACGACTGAGCCAAAAGTACAAGAATTAACCATAGTTCCTAGTATATCTTAACGTATTTTAACATCATATACCAATATTATTTAAGCTAACTTAACTTTCATTCTGGTTTAAGTATATTGTACAAGCTAACAATGTACCTGCAAGCACTGGACGCCTGGACTCTGTCCAGGCTCTGAGCTGGTTCTCTGTCCAGACTGAGACCAAGGATGGAAGACCCAGTTGGAGGCCACGAGAGAGAAGGCAGAGAGCCGAATGCTATCCCCGAGCTGGTCCTTTCTGTCCGTCTACTTCCGCCTCTGGCTCCGTTAGCCTTTTGATTACTACCCCATGGTCCTCTGCTTCTCATGGCTAGTCCTGAAAAAATTTCAAAAATATAGAGGCACTTTTAATCCAACCTACCTCAGATGTCACAACAGCTACAAATGTTCTTACAGAACATCAAGAGAATTATCAGAAAATCCACAATGGTGTATTCGATATCGACTCACTCTTCTTCTCCTGGAGTTTCTCTCTGGTTTTCTCCCTTATTAGTCTCTCCATCCTCCTCTCCTCTTCCTCCTCCTCTGTCCAACGCCTGCTTTGTTGGTCGAGGCCCCCATATGGTACCGAGGCCTCCCGTGGTGGGGGCCAGTCCATTGAGGAGACACAGGTCACGTAGTGGTTCTTCCAGGCTCCGAACTCTTTTTCTCTGGGGGTGTAGGGAAGAAACCAGCCTCTCCTGACGCACCGACCTATCCAGAGACAGTCCTGTAGAGATGAACGTCTCTTTACATGTTTTTTTTTTAGATACAACCCCCAAAACTATAGGTTTTATATATGTCGTTGATTTATAACCTGCTCTGCTAGGACCCTCCACTGCCAGCTGACTTGGGCTGCTCTGCAGAGATCCAGGGGGGAGAGGTGGGACATGACGTAAATGGTCAGAAACCGAGGTAGCAGCACGGCGAAGTCTGCCCGGGTGACCGGAACCGTACCCGTCAGGAGGTCCCTGCAGTACCTGCTCGAATGGTCAGAAGTTTTTCCAATCGAAAACCAAATATCGTTCTTGATGGTTTCAGATTTTTTAGTCATTCGTAAAACGAGCCGTCTTACTTCAGTTGGGACCCGGTGCTGCGCGTCAAGAGGGAGTGCAGGAGGTGTTTCCTCTGGACATCGGTCCAAAGGTCGAACCAGTGCAGCACAAGGTTCACCCGCTCCTCAAATAACTGATATTCCATGAAAGAATGAGGTCAGAGATGTAGATATTAGATGACTAGCTTGGCCATCCCAACGGAAAATGGATTGGGCAAATGCTCATCCACAGTAAAGGGGTATTCTCCAATACATTTGATTGAATTTTCTCTTTTTTTTAACCCAACAAACCTATAGACAACATACTTAGCATTGTAACGTGTACTTTTACACTTACTTACACCCAGTGACATCCTTCCAAAACTTGTGGACTTTACGACATTCCCACAGGCAATGGAGAAGAGTTCCTTTTTCAAATAAGCATTTGATGAAGCCTAACTGGTGTCATGTAGGTTTTCATGAGCTATTTATATTGAAGGAGTTTAAAATCGTGTGTTTATCGTTTGTTTTTGTGCTTTTAAACAGTCCCAATTCCAGTCTTCTTCATATATATCTTCGGAAGTATCTCTTCTCCAAGCGTCTAACTTATCTGTTGCTGAATCCTTAGAGGCAAGGAACAAATTATAGAACTTTACCTTTTAACGCCCCAACGCACACCTCTTCTATTCTCGTTAAGGGTGGAACGTCAACTGTAGTCAAAGCATCTTTTACTTTTACTTAAAGTCGATATATTCATCTCCAGAGTTTTTCTCCTCCCAGTTGGAAAAGGAAGATGACAAGGAAGTCTCCAAATCCAAATTTATAAGCCTGGCACGAGGTATTCTTATTGTCCGTCATGTCCGTGTGCCTTTAAAGAAACTGAGTTTGCACAACGATTTGAAATTCGAAAAACAGATTTTGAGCTCAAGAAGAAGAATGGCTGCTCCATGATGTTACCCCCAGTGGTCAGTTGGTCAATTAGTCAATTGGTAAATTGGTGTTCATTGTAATATTTTAATATCTTGATAGTCGTATAATTATATTTTTTAATAACTCTCCCTTGTAAATGACCTTTATATATTCGGTTGTATTGTTAATAACCTTTATTTGTGGTTCCACTTTGCTTGTGATTTTTCCATTTTTTTTCTGCTGTAACGTGTACATTTACCCACTGTGGGATCAATAAAGTATTTTATTCTATTACCACTGAAAGGTGGTTGGTTTGATTTATGGCTTCCATGGGTTACATGCTAAAGCATCCTTAAGTAAGAAGCTTTTCCATTTGATACACCTTTAATCGGCCATTTTGGAATGGACGTACACGTCTTTCCCTTCACAAAAAACCGAAACACTCCTATATTTTTGGTTTCCTGAAAGACTGCAAATTGTATTAGATTTTTTTATTTTTTAAAGAAAAATTTATAATCAGTCTTTGTGGGATTAAATTGATAATCCCGGTGCACCACAATCTGAAATATGCAATTCAGGTTTAGATTCAGAAAATCTTTGTTTTTAAGTGGACTGAAACTATATATATTCTATATTTTTATTTCTACATTGTATGTCCTTTCTTGCTTCTCATAGAAGTGTTGTGCACCAAACACCAAAGCAAATTCCTTGTAAGTGAAAAAACCTACTTGGCAATAAACCTTATTCTGATTCTGATTATGGCATGGAATCATTTAGACATCTGGACTAACCCATTCATAAAGGGGTATTTCATAATAATCTAAATAGAATAGGAAAATTGTTATTTTTCTCCAGCCGCTGGGGGAAATTATATTTTTAAAAAAGTTTAAAAAGAAAAGAAAAAGGATTGAGTTTGGACCTTTCTGTTGCTCTGCTTGTGGTTGAGAGGAGTCCAGCTGCTGAGAAGGGCCCCGGACCTCAGATGGGGGGGTCCGTAGTCTGTCCCGTCCAGCTGCCAGCGCTTCACAGAGGGGGGGGTGGATTTATGGCTGGCCTCCATGCCCCCTTAGAGTTCTTATCAAATAGATATTTAAATTTTTTTTTAAAAACCCCTGTCAAGTGTCGTTTTTCCTTCTTGGCAAACGCGCGTTGAGAGGCTGAGGCAGCCTGTAACCATGGAAACGCGTCAACAAAAGGGACGGGTGCATTCCTCTACATAAGCCATCCCACCACCGTCAATTACCCTCCAAAAAAAAAAAATTAAAAAAATGTTTATGGACTTCCAACATGAAAAATAATGCAAAAAATAAATAAAATAAAATGAATTAAAAAAAACCCATCATCCAGCAGCTCATTAATTTTAAGATTTTTTATGCACTTCCAACATTGAAAATAAGGCAAAAAAATAAATTAAATTAAATTAAAAAAAAAAAGAAAAAACATCGTCCAGCAGCTCATAAGTTAGGGGGGAAAATGCCTTTCAGTTTGGAAGTAAAATCCCCCAAAAGTGGTATGCTCCAATCAGCAAATGAGATATAGATGAATACAGCTACTACAATTCTGCAGGTGTTTTCCAAACCAGTCCAGATGTCGACTGTCCGCCACTCAATAATTTTGCTGGTTTCCGCCGTCTTAATTTTCACATTTTTAATTCGCACAAAATGGTCTATTGTCTCCAAAGTACTCAAGAACAGAATTACAGCTGACAAATCCTTAATGATCGACATATTTATTGAGTCAAAACAAAAAAATAAAATCCCCAAAACTTCCCCAAAAAGGTGTAATTTCACACAGGAGAGAGGAAGATTATAAACTCTTATTTACAGTTTAAGCAGCATCCAATAAGTGTCTTACAACTCATCAAAAAAGGTAAAAGCAGTCGACAACAATGACACTTTAAAGTTAAGAACTAATAAGGCGGAAGATGATTAAATAAAAAATAAAGAGAAAAAGGCATGGTTGTGACATTTGGAAGATTTGCTCTTTTACAGCGTCAAAACCAAAAGACACTGTGGATAATGTGCAATGTGTTTTGCATACATTTTTTACGTGGATATGTGCAAAAATAGTCAATACTGAACAGTCTGGAGTTTGTCCTGTGATAAATCGAACGTTAAAAATAAATAAATCGGGAAATACGTAAAAATAGACGACAATTTGCGATTTGATTTTGTTTCTTTTCGTTTGTTCGTCTCCGTTACCCCCGTAAAAGATCCTTGGCTCGTTTTTTTGAGCCGCTGACGCGTTTATCTGTCGCGTAGGATCCGAAAAAGTGGAGTCCTGGGTCTTTAGTTTGAGGCGTTTGCTTATCTGATTGCTTTGGTTGGGCTACATTTCACACTTTTAATGTCTAAAATCAGTCTTAGACAGAATCTTGAAGTGTGGTCATAGATTAGATACATATACATGTGATTATTCTTTATTAAATCCCACTTTAAAAGTGAGATTAAGCAGGATCTCTATTTAATTCTGTGCATGATCCCCCTTATGGTGTGAATGTAGCCTTAATTAAGACACGGCAAGCTGGCATAAACATTGTAATGTAAGTAAAATACTGGTTTCTTGCATTTTTAGTTAGATACGTTTAAAGCTATTATCTACTCGATATGAGAAACTGGTCCATCTGTAGGAGGTAATCTCAAAATACATCCCCAAACAGTGGTTTTCAAAGAGGTGAAGGAAGAAAAAATACAAAAAAAGAAAGATAAGATCAGATGCTGGATGTCCTGGGGATTTCTTGACTGTCGGCCAGATTCAATTTCTGACTGTTGGAAGAGAAACGGCGCGTCAAGGAAAAAAAAAACACAAAACAACACAGATTCCGTCCTTACATTAGCTTTCAATACTTTTCAATTCAATTCAATTCAATTTTATTTATATAGCGCCACATCACAACAACAGTTGTCTCACAGCGCTTTCCAAACAGAGCAGGTCAGACCCTACTCTGAAGTTAATTACAGAAACCCAACAATTCCCACCGTGAGCAAGCACTAGGCGACACAGGCAAGGAAAAACTTCTTTTTAACAGGCAGAAACCTCGAGCAGAACCATGGCTCAGGGTGGGTGGCCATCTGCCTCGGCCGGTTGGGGGTGAGGGAAAGAGAGGGCAAGAGAGAGAGGGCGAGAGAGAGAGAGGGCAAGAGAGAGAGGTCGAGAAAGAGAGCAGAGAGAGGCAGCCTATACAGCAACACGTAGACTAGATGAAAAATGGCAATGATATTAATACTAATGATGACGATAGAACTTATGACGGCCACAGAGCAGGACTTTTAAAAGCAAGCGCGGATTAATACTTCACGTGGAAAGTTTCCGGAAGCGAAAGGATACATGGAAGAACTCAGCTCCTCGAGCTGTGGGAAAACAAATAGGTTATTTTATTAAACAAACCGGGACTTTGCGGCAACCAAAGCTTGTCCAAAAAGCCCCTAAGACTTCATCTTGTTCAGAATTTTAACAATCTGACTAAACCCTTTAAGAGCTCGGCATACAAGGGGGGATAAAATGAATTAAATCCCCTACCAGGACACGAATATTCGCGTAAAAAAATGGCCTCTCGTCTCTAAAAGGAGCCTTACGTTGAAAAGCAACTTGTCCATGTTGGTGTCGCTGGCCGTTTTCTTCTGGTCTTCGGGCATTTCGTCCACCTCGCCGTAGAGGTCAAAGTGCAAGCGTGCGAGCTTCTCCTGCATCTCTCTCACCTGCTCCATTTGGTCAATGGAGCACTCGTTGCCTAGCGTGAAAAAATACAATAAAAACAATGATAACAGGAAAAAAAAACACATCATGGTTGTTTTCAGCTGACACATATTGGCCTATTGTCTAATTTCTTTCAATAATTATTGTCATAGTTTTCTTATCTGGTGTAATTACTTAAAAAAAAACAATTAGTGGTCAGACAATAGGCAGTTATGGGTCCATAAGACACCTTTTCTTATGTCTTATGGACCTATTTCTTAGTTTTATAAGGCATATATGGTTGTGTGCTCCATTTGGTCAATGGAGCACTCGTTGCCTGGCGTGAAAAAATACAATAAAAATAATGATAACAGAAAAAAAAACATATTATAGTTGTTTTCACCTGACACATATTGGCCTATTTTCTCATTTCCTTCAATAATTGTTGTCATAGTTTTCTTATCTGGTGTAATAACTTAAAAAAACAACAACTTAGTGGTCAGACAATAAGCAGTTAACGGTCCAAAAGACACCTTTCTTATGTCATATGGACCAATTTCTTATTTTTATAAGGCACATATGGTTGTGTGCTCCATTTGGTCAATGGAGCACTCGATGCCTAGCATGAAAAAATACAAGAAAAACAATGATAACAGAAAAAAAAACACATAATAGTTGTTTTCAGCTGACACATATTGGCCTATTTTCTCATTCCCTTCAATAATTGTTGTCATAGTTTTCTTATCTGGTGTGATTACTTTAAAAAAACAACTTAGTGGTCAGACAATAAGCAATTATGGGTCCATAAGACCCCTTTCTTATGTCTTATGGACACATTTCTTACTTTTATGAGGCACATATGGTTGTGTGTTTTTTATGAGGGGCTTAAATTACCAAAGGCCTGTAGTTTCCCTGAGTGGAAGTCGTTGAGAAGACCGAGAAGGCCGTTCTCCATTTCCTGGACATCCGAGACGTCGGTTAGAAACGAGTGCTGGATGACGGGTGCCGCCTGGTTCTGGTTCTGGTTCTGGCTAGCTTTAGCCTGGGAGCCCAGCTGATTTCGGGTTTTTTCTTTGAAACCCCTGTCAAAAAGTAAACACGAACAGTTTCCCCAGTTACGGCCAGACGAAGAAATTATATTATTTGTCGAAATAATGTCATACATTTCGAATGTTTACCTCCGACTTTTGCTCTTTTGGCTGGAGTGGGTTCCCGTGTTGTGGCTGTAGCCGAGATGTCTCCCCCCGGGGGAAGCGCTGCTCTTCCGGCCGGAGCCACCGGTCGGAGCGGCCGTGTGGGTGGTCGTCGTCGTCGTAGTCGTCCGGGGAATCTTTCTCTTTAGCTTTCGCTCCTCCATAGCTTCATGTTACGGTGATATCCGAGAGGACTGGCCAGGTTGGGGCGGCGCAACCGTGGCATCAGATGCAAAAGTCGGAACTGCGAAAAAAAAATCCCCCGGCCGAAACCGGCCACCTGCTAGCGTTAGCCAAACACCTAGCTGGTCGGATAATCTCTTAACTCTAGACAAAACATTTCAGTTACGTGGCCCAAAACACAAGCCGATACAACTATTTGCAAACACCGACAACTTTTTTAATCCTCTAATAATCGTATCAGTGACAACCCGTCAACAAAGTTTAAACGTCGTCTAAATAACCGTAGAGTCACTACGTAACACGCAGGCTAGCAGATTAGCCTTTAGCTATTAAGTGCGAAAACTTCCTGTTTTGATGAGGTGCAACCGGGGCTGCGTTCCAAATAGCTTAGCAATGAAAAAAATAAAAGAAAAATTCAACCAAACAATATGTTATTATTGTTAATGTAAAGTTCCTTTACACGCTGACGTGATATAATTAAAAGTGGTTGAGTTTTGACGAATCAAAAGAGTAATACATTTGACAAATGCTTTCCAGATATTTAAAAAAAAAAGTATGTTTACCAGTCTTTTAACCCAAATTTGAAGGGAGTCCATCTTTGTTATTGGCAGCCCTGTTTAAAAATTTAAACTTTAAAAGGTATTTAAACAGCACTTTGAGCCCCACAAGAGTACAGGTGCGTTTTTAGTAAAAGGGAAATTTTAGGATATCTATTTATTTATGTTCAATTAGTTTATTTTGGTTTAAATTGTTAGCCACGCCCGCGTAACTCTGTGGTTCTTATGGGTTAAAACATCGAATTAATAGAAAAGCACATTAAGCTAAATGGTTTTCTTCACATTGCTGGGATGGAGTAGTGAATATAAACCAGTAGAGGGCGATAAGTGAATATTTAAGTGTATCCCTCGTCCCTTCTGAAAATAAAGCATTTATAGGAATAATTAAATATTTTTTTATATTCAAGCTGTATTCAAAATGATAATTACTTGGATACCAGAGGACCGTTAAAGTTTTCAGGAACGACATCAAATATTTTGGACTGATAAAGTAATTTAAGTCTGTGATGCTCTTTCGGTTACACCATTGAATTGCGGTTTAATTGCAAAAATGACGAGCTTTATTCAATTATTCCAACGCTGAAAGGCCCCCCAAAAAAATTCCTGCGTGCGTGCGATGGCATTGCGAGATCAGTGTCATTAACGATAAATGTGAGATTTGTACGTGTTCGTGTTCAATAATCACTCACAGAACGGAAAATATTGGGTGGGAATTTGAAAAATTGTTCATTTGCTTCCTCCTTCCCATATTAATCAGCCATTTTTTATCTGTCAAACTAAAAAGTAGATACTTTTTATACTTTTTTAAAAATCCTGCTTACCCATTTTTCCATTCTTCCTCCTTCTCTTCTTTTTCTTCTTGTTTTTTTCTTTTTCTTCTTTGACTTTATACTGAATTGTTACATAAATGTTTGTGTCACAGATTTGAAAGACAGTACAAATATACCTGTTGCTGTTTGAGTCGATTTAAGAGTTTTTCACGCTTTCTCTTGGAAAAAACTTTACTTGGTGTTACCTTTTATTATTTGTTTAAACTTTCCAACCCCATCAACCATCAATCTACCCGTTAGCTTATCTTTAAATGGAGGGGAACCTTTCTACGGACATCCAATAAAAACACCAGCTAAGTTATTTAAATTGGTCACTTTCAGTTTTGATTTATAAAAATATAATAATAAAAAAAAAAAGAATCAAGCTATTTTTTGGGGTAAGTGGGAAGAAAATTTGGCAAAAAAAACGCCATAAAACGTTTCGTAAAACTACCTTCTGATAGATCATCTTCGCGTTCCCTTCCTTCCTCCCTTCCTTCCTTTCTTCCTTTCCTACTTCCTTCCCTCCCTTCCTTTTTCTCGTCTGTGTGTGTGTTTGCTGCTCGCTAAGTGAGGTGAACCGGGATAAAAATGTTACAGATGAAAACATTTAGACTGTCGCTTTCCATACGGCCATTAACTTAGTGGATACACACACACACACACACTCTCACACACACTCATCTCTCCCTCAGTAATTGCAGTGTAGGTGCTGTTTGTGGAGCTGGCTTCTGGTTACAGCCAGTTCATGCTTTTTTTCTTTTTTTTTCTTTTCTCACGCGAATGGTTCGAAATTATACATTCGACACGGATTTGCAAATGCAAACGGCAGCATTTTACCCCGTTTTTCCGTTCCCCTCATCGTTATTCCGGCCCCTTTAGCGGCAAATGTCACAATCCGGGGGGATTCGAAACAGATTTCCACCAATAAAACGACAAAAAACTAGCAGTTAAGCTGATTTTACGAGTTTGTGTTCTGGTTTTTACGGCGTAATGTGATTATTTACCACTGTTTTTAAAACTCAGGTGTCTTTATTTCTTCTCAGGGGGGACTCCACCCGTGATCGGCACAGAAGTGTGGCATCGGTCGGAAAAAAAAAGGCGGGAAGGACGCTCCGTTCTCTGGAATCTCGGGTGTGAATCCACTTTGCATGCACGTGCGGTTTTGTTACAAATTAGGGGGTTAAAGTAGCCGGTTTGTGTTTTCATCTCGGCCGCTTTGACCCCAAAACACACATGTTTTTAAAAATGTTAAAAATTTCTTTTATTCCTCCACACACTCTGTCGCGCCCTCAAGTGCTAATTGCTTTTTTTTTTTTAAAGGAAAAATGACCGGAAAATGTTATTTTTTTAAAACAATCTCACTTTGTGTGAATGAATGTGAGAAGAAGCTGGACATCTTGTTGTCCAAGGACGGGAAACAAGCACTTACAGGGATAGACGGGCAAAGATGAATGGGGCAGATCCTCGAGAGTAATAACATATAAGAATATAATTTGTTTTGAGAAACAAATAAGTCACCTTTATGATATTTTGAAGAAGTTATAGTCACAAAAACCCCGACACCCAGAGACCTGTTATAAAAAGGGGTTTAAATGTGGGATTTTCTATGTAATTATTCAAAGATTAGTGTTTAAAAAAGGAAGAAATGGAGATTATTCTTCCTTCAGGTAGAACTTTTAGCATAAACTACATTAAAATTAATAAAATAGTGTAAAATTTAAATTAATACAACATGAGACTGAGATTAATATCCCTATATTGCTCTTAAATTTCTTAAATGTGCACCTTTTTTTTGTTTGATTTAAGCTCATTTTAAAAAGCAAGGCACGCCTAATTCAAAACGCTAGCGAATTCTGGCCTCGCTGAGTCACTTTTCATGTCACGTGTGTCGAACAAAAACACGGAAAACCGGCGTTTTTCCGGTGCGGCATTCCAAGGAAAAGTTAGTGCCGGTTTTTCGGAATGAAAATAAAGGAAATCTGTTCCTTAGCGTGCGAGAATGTTAACAATTTGTATATCTAAATGC
>JABUIW010000104.1:24209-38628 GCA_013363375.1 Menidia beryllina
CTATCTATCTATCTATCTATCTATCTATCTATCTATCTATCTATCTAGCTAGCTAGCTAGCTAGCTAGCTAGCTAATTAGCTATGTATCTATCTATCTATCTAGCTAGCTATCTATCTATACATATGTGTGTGTGCACAATGTCTTCTTCATGTTTTGAAGATCTTGTATCATATTCAGGTTCTTCTGATTTCCAATAAGATCTATCGGGCCTTTAAGAATACAGGAACCAAGAAAAGCAACAGTCATGTGAAAAGATGAGGAAAAGGGGAGGGGGGCGTTACAGTAGGAAGAGGGAGGAGATGAAGGAGAAGGGAGTCTTTAATGTGCGTGGGTCTTGTAAGGTCAGACGGGGACCGGGGAGGGGGGGGGGGGAAGGGTTACAGGAAAGGTAACCAGGATTTATTTAATCACTGATCCATCAGAAGCAGCGGCACACTCGCAAATGCCTTCTCAGATGCGCACAATCACCTCCCACCTGTTTTTTTTTTTTTTTTAACCGACACATGGGTGTGACTGCTTAATCTTCCGTTAGACCAAATAACAGAAGGTGGAGTATGAAGGGAATCGTTATTTTCAAAATCTCACGCTAAATCACAGTTGTAGAATGTCTCAAATTGTGTTTTTCTCAGTTTAAGACTTACGCACCATTACCACCGTTTGTTTAAACTCAAAATATACCTTCTAAACTCAATATATTCCAACATGTTGGCTTTTCAAATGAAAAACGGGAACCGATTAACTCTCTTCAGGGCGACATTCTGTGGGCCATTTTCTTGAACTATGCAAAACGCACAACAGTGATTTAGAATGGCAACGTTTTTGAGAATTATGGAATGATTTGAAACATCCCAGGCCTCACAGAGCTCCCCGAATCCCCATTTGCATCGGCACTGTATCGGAAAAAAAAACAACTTGAAAGCGTTAGCTCAGACAATCCCAGAAACTGACAGCCGGTGCTTCCTCCCTGACCGCATTTTGTCAAATTTCCAAGCTACTTGTCGGATGTCTCTACACCTCTACCCGATAGTGACACGAGCGCTGGCTTTCCTGGAACGTGTAAAAAAAAAAAAAAAGACCCCGGAAAGACTAAACGGAATAGGAAAGCAAAAGAACCCTCATGAAATATGGACGACTTCGGGATAGACATCGTAATCAATGTTAGCGTCGAAACAAAGCGTTAGCACGCGCACGTCCGATCCGGAGAAGACAGAGAATGGAGGGGGGGGGGGGGTCGGGTGGGATGGATGGAAAGGTGGGTGATGGGAAGATGAAAGTGCCCCCCTGCCTTTTGTTGTGGAGAATGCCCTAAGGCAATTTTTTTTTTTTTACCAGAGAAAAGAGATAGACATAGGAAATGAAAGATAGAAAAAAAGGAGGTACGTCAGTTACGATGCCAACCCCCCCCCCTCGCTATAGACCCCCTCGCTCCCCACGTTTCTCCCTCCATGCTCGGCTCTCAGCTGCCTAGCTCCAGGCCCCACTAGCCCGACCTTGGTGGCCGGCGAATTGGTGTGAACGGACATGAAACGGGCCAGATGGGCCAGACGGAGCGAGTAAAAGACTAAAAGTTCCTTCCCCTCCCTTCTACTTCTTTCTTTCACACGTACAGTCTGGGCTACATATGGGTTCCTTCACTCCTCCTCTTGGACGGGGCCGAGGCCAGTGCCCCCGCCACCTTACCCAGGGCAAGGGCTCTGCATATGCTGGGGAAAGTGGGCACTGCAGAGGGCAGGGGGGGGGGGTGAGGGGTGGGGGCAGGAATGGGTTGAGCGGGCAGCAGATGGCAGAGCCCTAAGGCCTCGGCTAGTATTGTTGGTTGCTTGTCTGTGCGTACGCATGTGACTGGAGGGTGGGCAGTAAGTGTACGTGTGTGTGTGTGTGTGTGTCCGTGTGTGTGCGTGTGCGTGCGCGTCGGACGTAGGAGTGTCCGTCTGTGTGTGAGCACGCAGGTTTTCTGCTCGGGAGGATGAACGCATGAGCACCAGTGCAGAAGAACTTCTTCTGGTCACGGAGAGGGAAGATAAGGAAAAGCCCTGATATGCCCATTAGTGTCTCTGTCAACCATTTTAAAATGTTAAAAAGGGAGGCTAAAAACATTTATTTCAAAGACAGTTTCATGCACTGAAAGAATCGAAAACCCACATTCACAGTTTAAATATGAACAAAGTACAAAATGGAACACCCGTGTTGGAATGCTTCGTCAATAGGGTATTTTTATTAGCGCAGATCACACTTTTTTTAAGGAAAAAAACACATTTGTGTAGTAATTCAAGGCACGGACTGTGTTAAAGAAAAAGATTAAAACAACTATGACTTCACCCATTGGTTTGTGGACAAGTGTGATGAAGCCTACAGGTGGAAATTTATTTAGTTAGCATTTAGTTAGCAGTGACCAAAGTTGTTATGCTAGGACTAGCTAATGCCAGTGCTAGCTTACTGTTTAAGTTAGCAAAAATGAAAGTGTAAGGATAAATTTGGGCTGCTAATTGGGGTGGATAACTCTCTACTGGTTAATAGATATGCCAACAAGTATAGGTGCACTGTTCATATAAGACTTTAGGTCAAACTAGAGGGTTACGAAGTGGGAACTCTTTGAAGAAGCACCGATCGGTTTCGCTATCGTTTCCCGACTTAAGTTTTCGTTCAGTTATTTGTCGGTCATTTAAATCACAGTGTCACAGGAAACTGGTGGAAACGTCCTTGACATTTTTGTGCAAGTCCAACACAGAATATGTATTCTTTCATCCAGCTGTCCGACTTTATGTGTAAGTGTGTAAAAATCTGTTTCGCCCGCGTGGCCTCTGGCATTCTGTCTCCTCTCTGTCCTCCAAGGAAACGCTAGAAAGCTGCCCTTCCTCGCATGCGGAAAGGAGACGACGGGAAAAAAAGAAGAAAAAAAAACACGAGGGAGACGCAAGATATCGTTTTTCTCCTTCATTTGCCCCCACAGTTTCCCTCTTACGGATGAGGAGAGAGTGTCCCGAAGATGCTCGCAGGTATAATGCAACTGCCACGCTCTGAATCACACACATACACACACACACACACACACACACACACACACACACACACACACACACACACACACACACACACACACACACACACACACACACACACACACACACACACACACACACACACACACCTTCCAGGTATGGGCCAGTTGCCATGTTCTAGATAATAGGCTGCCAAGGGGGGGGGGAAGCTTGTTAGCCATCCCCCACGACTGACAGTCGGACCCACTCGTGGCAAAAGCCAAGAACCGAGGATACAGAGATGACTCTATCCCCCTCTCCTTTGGCTGGAACTGTGTTTCTTTCTCTCTTTTTTTTTAACCCCTTCTTGTGCCTATTTTTTCGGGGCGGCTCCATCTCTATATGGCTTCTTTGTCCTTCTCAGACAGATGGGTTAGCCTGCCGCTCCTGATGTTTCTATTAAAACCGCATTACCGGCCGTAAAACAAAAATTCCGCGTTGGCCGGCCCCTAGAAGAAACCGTCCATAACCATTTAGCTCGCATCTGTTTGGGGAGGAGCGGCGTGTATTGTTTGGGAATGACTGAGGTATTAAAAATAAAGAAAAAAGGGATGTCTCTGCTCCCTCCAGTCCAATAACTTCATCACTAGAATTCGAAAACCCAAAACCTGCCATACCATGGTATTTACCTACTAGCGTTATCGATAGGGTATCTTCAACCAGACGCCATTGAGTGAAAAAATGGAGGAATTTCCTGTTTTCTCTGATGATATTCTGCATTTTCCCGCATGTCATTTAGAGTCCCAATTAAAGTGCGGAAAGTTTTTGGTGGTTAAACATCTCAAAGACAAACTGGCGCGCACACCCACAGACTCCCAGAAGGTCATCCCCTCTGAGAATGTCTGTTTGAAGTAAGGACCTCTGTTGCAAGCTGCTGGAGGCCCGATACCCTGTCAGGCATGGGTTTTTAATTATTTTTTTGGTCATTCTTTTGTGTTTGGATATGTGCACATTCGTGCGTCTGTCATTATTTATGATTACGAACATTTGACTTTTTTTTGTGTTATTCATAGATTGCTTGTTGTTTTCGTCATATTTTTAATGCGCTATTGTTATGCTTAAAACGTGTTTGTGTGTGTGTGTGTGTGCATTTTTTGAGTGTGTCGTAACAAGCTCCCCAAGACATGGCATGTCCATACCTCCCGGTAATGGACACTGATGGCCGTGGGCAGGCCTCCGTGGAGCAGGGGTGTAGATTTGTCTGTTTGACCCCTATCCTGCTGCCCTAACCCTGGGAGGGAAGGGCCTGGGGGGGTAGCCGGGCCCTGTGGGGGTCCAGGTCACCATCAGCATGCATAACGCTCAACATAAACACACACTGTTAACGGGGGGAAAGTGGCAGGCGCCCACTGCAAGGCTGCAAAAGCTGCTGAGATTGTGATTAAGGAGCGGTAACGCAGTGATTTTTTCGGAAAATATCCCCTTCACGCATTTTAGATTTCGTATTTTTTGTGTTTTTTTATCTTTTTGGTGCTTGGTTTTTTTTACATGCTTTTGATTTATCTTCTGAGCGTTTGCTGTGTTTTCAAGGAAGTTAGAGGGGGGAAAAAGTCTTTCCCAGTTCTAAAAAGCACATTGAAACCTGAAATCCAGAGCTAAAAAGAAGACATTGATACCATAGATACGTAGGCCTTCAGCAATAGTTTTCATAAAGCTGCCTTTTTTTTCTCATAAAGGTGTGTCCTAAAAAAGTTTTTGAATCTCATAATTTCTCAAGGTCTTTTTTAGAAGCATAGGATGTTTGGCTAACTTAGCATAGGATGTTTTAGCTAACCAAGGATGTTTGGCTAACTTAGCATAGGATGTTTTAGCTAACCAAGGATGTTTGGCTAACTTAGTCTGACTGGTATTTGACGTTATTCTGAAAGCTTAATGTCAAATTGTTGAGAATTTTTAGCTTCTTTCATTTAAGGGCTTAGACAAAATGCAAATGTACTTCTCTTTTTGTTTGAACAATGGCGGAATAAAAGATTAGGCCGCACAGGAGGCGTTTTTTTTTTCAGAGCGCGTACGCTTGTCATGGAGCGCTGATTAAAGCTTTTGACGGAAAACTGACATTTTATCGAGCAGCTGACCTCCAAGACAAGAATAGCCCGATTTTGTTCTTTCCTCCATCTCCAAGTAGGGTGAATGTCAAAAAGAGGGGAGCTGCTCAGGTAAACAGGACTCACAGGGGAGAGGTGACCTTTGGGATCACAGTCAGGGGGGACAAAAAAGGGGAAGGGAGAGGGAAGGTTGCAGGGGAGGCCGAGTAGAGAAAACAGGCTTGATTAGAGAGCGGAGGAAGGAAAAATAAATGAGAAAACGGGATTAAGAAAGCAGAGGCTGACTGGAAAAGTAAGAAAAGACAAGGGGAGATGAAGAAACCCCAAATAGCAGATAGGATTACACAGCTTTTGATGATATTTCAAGGTAATTTGTCGCAATAACAGGGAAAAAAACAAACGTAGACATGTTCTGAATTGAATTTTTTTCCCTAAAAACAAAAAAATGGTCAATATTGCATCATAGCAGTGATTGTGAAAACACCTAAAGTTTGGAATTAATAAAAAAAACGTGGTTTTTATGGTTAATCAAGATCATAAAGACGACTCTGAGAATTAGAACCGACCATAAAATGAGCAGCTAAAGTTTGAAATAGTAAAATATGAACGGCATGAGTATATGTTGCTAAGAAGCGTGGATGCCGGATGCTTTGTGGCACCCAGCGGGACTTTGGCTGTGTGTCTTGACTCATCGTCCAGGCCCCGCTCCTCTCCACAGGTAACTGCCATTGCCGATAAGCCTGACTCTCCTTTCGCCTTCCCGGGAGGCGGATCGCGTCAAAAGCAGAACGGAAGAGCCCGATTGAGCGCTGTCCTTCGAGCTTTCTCTTCCCAATTTCCACCCGCGTTCGTTTTAAAAACTGTTTTTCGCTACTTTTCCACTCTTTCTCACGTCTTCGGCTTCCTTATTTAAACTCCGGCTCCGTATCTCTTAGTGTCTCTCAGGCTCCTTCCGTCTCCCACCGGGGCAGGAGGACACCAGTAGCCCTAGGGAAGTGCTTCGCTGTGGGAAGGAGCCTTGGCTTTAAGTGGTTCTAAGTGGCTCTCGCTGTTTGTCTCTTTAGTTGTTTATTTTCTCCCGGCTCACCCCGGGGCAGGGAGGAGAAAAAAGGGGACACTTAGCATCAGGGAAACCACTGCGTGTCCAGGCAGGGAGGTTTAATACCGCTTAGTAGCCTGCGGAGCTTATATGTCGGGTAGAGGCACAGCGAGTGCAAAGTGCAAGTTTTATTGTCGGCGGATTTTGTTGTGTGAGTGTCATTTTATCGTTAGAAGCGTTAGAAAAAAAGGCATCGGATGCCTTTGGTACGGTTTTTTTTATTATTATTTTGCTGTAATTATGGCGCGCTCGTGTTCACACTGGCATGTGATTTTATCGACGGAGCCAAAAGGTCCAGGCGTGACCTTCTGAGATGACATTATTTGCCATTGATTTGCCTCCGTTTCATATTTGGTCTCACTGGGGCCGCGGTGCCAACAATTGGCCTCCATTGTTCGGTTCGCCGCATTCCCGCGCGAAAAAAAGCTAAAACAATAGTGTTTTTTTTTTGGTCAATGCCTCAGAACAGAAATCTGAAAATGAAGCCTGGACGGCACCAAAAAGAAACATGCTCGACGGAAGCACGAATCAGGATTTAGGATTTGATGAGAAATATATTAAACCCTTAAAGGTCTTGCAGTTTATACAGTGCCAATTCAAAATTTAAAAAGATTAAGTGCAAAATATTCACATTTTGAAAGGTTTCAGCATGGATTATGTGTCTTTATGGATGTCAGAATTATTGTGGACTAACTAATTTAACTTGGGTACATCAACTGGACCCTTGCCAATGTAACGGGACCATTTTGGTCAGACTTGTATCTCTTTCTCTATTACTGTGAGGCCTCATAAGTGAGATAACAGTATTTTTTCCCCTGTATTTTTGTGTGGTTTGTCATTTACCGTGTGAATTAATGTTGTCACCATGGGGAGGGAACATGGAGGAGGACCCAGATGGTGACCAAGGGGATGTGGAAGCGATTGGAATTGTTCACAAAAGGAATGACAAAAGGCCAGGTCGGGCTGGAAAACCAAAAATGACTCAACTGAACCATAAAGAAGGAAAGAATTTGAAGGGCTAGAGAAAAGAAGAAGAGAAAACCTGAGTGCATGGGCAGGATATGGACGAGGATGTGTCAAAACGAAATACCCACAAGAGTTTCTATACAGGGAAGAGGACAGAGGGCACAAGAGAGAGAGGTTGAATTAATGATTTGAAGGGGAGGAAACAACCAAGGAGACAAAACCGCACATAGAACCAAGGGTCTGGAAATGGAATGATCCTCTTGGAAGGAGACAAAACAAAACACAGATGACAAAAATCATGAAACATCTGACAAACCTCAAACCGAAAACAAAAAAAACACCCCACAAAGACCTGACACCAAAACAAACAGCAATTGTAAACTAAGAACTTTAGCTTTTCCAATGCCACATAACCTTTGTCGGCAGAATGAGAGGGAGGTCTAGGAAAACCCGACATTTGTCGGAAAACATGCAGTGTCCTGCCAGCGGGTGTCGGAACGTTAAGGCATCAAATGAGCTTGAACCATAGAAAAGACCCCCAAACGTTCATGTAAAGTTCATGTCATAAGTCGTCACTCAGTGTTTGAGACTTTGTTTTTACCCTTCTTGGTATGTAAGAATCTCGCTGTCATGTACTATGGATTTTATTTTGTGTGGACCTGGTTTCTGTTTCTCCCAGTTTGAGATTTTCTTTCTTAACTTTTAGTGTTTGTCGGGCTTGTGGTTTCTCTTGAGAACATTTGGCCTTCTACGTTTTTAGAGTCTTTCTAAGTTTATTGTCCCTTCTTGGTATGTAAGAATCTCGCTGTCATGTACTATGGATTTTATTTTGTGTGGACCTGGTTTCTGTTTGTCCCGGTTGGAGTTTTTCTTTCTTAACTTTTAGTGTTTGTCGGGCTTGTGGTTTCTCTTGAGAAAATTTGGCCTTCTACGTTTTTAGAGTCTTTCTAAGTTGATTGTCCCTTCTTGGTTTGTAAGAACCTCGCTGTCATGTACTATGGATTTTATTTTGTGTGGACCTGGTTTCTGTTTCTCCCAGTTGGAGTTTTTCTTTCTTAACTTTTAGTGTTTGTCGGGCTTGTGGTTTCTCTTGAGAAAATGTGGCCTTTTCCGGTTTTAGAATCTTTCTAAGTTGATTGTCCCCTTTTCTGATCTTTATCATCTATTCCCGTAGTCTACTCTGTGTTTTCTCTGCCTGGCCATCAGCTGAGCATTCCTAAGTCCTCATCTGCTTCCTCTCAGTTATCTGAGAGGTACCCAAGCTCGCGCTTTGTCAGATTCTCATCAGAAATTGAGTCTCGTCGATCTCCACGTGCCAAGTCTTGCTCAGATTCGAATCACCAACTTCCGCGTTTCTGGATGAAGCACGAATCCTTGGAAAGATTCAAAGTAGTGGTTTGCGGAAAGGAGACGTCATTGACCCCAACACCTCATTTTATGTGCAAATTGATTTGGAACTATGCGAAGAGGTCAGTGAATGTCCCTGCCTGTCACTTTACTTTTGATTAACACAGGCCCTAAAATAATACAAACTGCTAATTTCACAGCATCGGAAGTTCAGGAATATTTGACTGCCACGAAGCTGGAATTTGATCGATTTACGTGCCTATTCTTGCCATCGTTTTAACTACATTGAGAGCAGATGAGTAATGAATTTAGTCAATCTCTGGACGTGATAAACAAGGTTTTTATCAAGTGCATACTCGATGACAAAAAGAAGCAACCAAATTTGTTGGACCGGCTCCGTGGACTCAATCCATTCACTGAGTTCCAATATAAAGTAACTTCTGGGTTTGTTGGCAGAAGGACATGTTGTTCAAAGATTAAAGCAAATAGGGTTTTGATTTCTTCAAGCATAAGCGAGGAATTCATGCAAAAATACCAGAGAGCACATGTTCGAAACTGCGCCTGTTTTTTTTTTAAGGGGCCGAGGCAAGTGCATCTTAGTGTGTAATGCGTCTAACGCCAGGTGGACGTACGGGGAGAAAAACACAGCCTTCTCTTAAATACTCACCTCACCTCACACATATCAGCACACTCATCACAAATGAGCACTTCCCCTTCATAATGAGGATTACCTGCATGGCCTCACATTGCACCTCTCATCCCTTCACAAACAAACACAAACACACACATATCCTCATCTGTCCTTGTTTCATACCCCCCCTCCCGTCATCCCTCTTTCTTGTTCCCACCCTTGTTGTCTCCTCCCGACGCACACATTTGCAAAATCCCACACACACACACACACACACACACACCCCTCTAGTGTCCTAGCCGTCTCAACTTGAGCAGCAAATGAACACAATTAGCCACGGCTCCACAAACACACACTCGGGCATTGTTCTGCTCACACTCACTCAGACCTTAATCTGATGCTCCAGAGGGACCTCCTGTGTGTGTGTGTGTGTGTGTGTGTGTGTGTGTGTGTGTGTGTGCGCTATGTGTGCGTGTGTGTGTGTCTGAATCCAGTCGAGGGGAAGCACCGTAGTGCCCAGCTGACAGAAGGGGCTTCCAGGCCTTTTTCCCCTCAGAGGTTTCCACGACGATGATCAACTCCTCGCGCCTTAGTCCTTGCTTTCGCCTGCCCCGGCACACACACAAACGGACACACACACACACACACAACCTCACTCGGGCCACACTCTTTGAGCAATAGCCCATTTCAGCTTGAACGCGTTTCAAGCTGAACACACTCACAGCCACAGCCCTCGGACAGAAACAGATGTTGCCGGGTGAACAAAGGCATCGAGTCACAAGTTACCGTTTGCGACAGCAGGTTGAGCCTCGGGTCATTATTAGCACATTCACACACTCCTTTACACACACACAACTGAGCAGAGGACCAACTTATTACACTACATATCCACGTTTTCTTCCCCTGAGCAAGTTACGCGTGTCGACTGCTTAATTAGACAGCAGGTATGTGCCCGGCAAGATTTCTTGCGAGAGCAAAAAAAAAAAACACAAGTGCTCTCCTAATGACTGCACTTTAAGATGCCTCCTAGGCTGGGGTGGTGGTGGTGGTGGTTGGAGGGGGGGGGTGCTTCTCAGCCAAGGCTCTGCTTGTTGGCTCCAGACCAGTTGCTGCAGTGCTACACCTGCTTAAACCCTTATTCCATGTTCTAGATACTCATGAATGTCAAGTTTAATTTCAACCCTATGTCAGTGTTTCATTTATCTGGGTTTCTGAAGAAACCTCTGAGATTTAGAACGAGTTTTGCATGATATCCGAATTGTTCATTGGTAGGAAGAAGCAAAGTATTAATGTCAGCCCTTTGCTTTGGACTTACAGTTTCCTTCTTGAATTGAGTTTGAATGTTCTCCCTGTTCATGCATATGGCTTCTTCACAAGTCTGTCATGGTTATGGACTGACGGTGGGGTTCTGAATCTTGGATGGCCTTGGGCAGGATTTAAGAAGGTTCTGGGTCGAAGTCTGACCGGCTCCTGCTCTACAACTCATCCCATATCATCAGGAGGCCCTTCCTAGGGGACCAGCTGTACTCGCCGGCCTTTGTCGGAATGTCTTACCTAATCAGAATGATTCCAGCTCTTCTTCCTTGTTCAAATTGCGTTGTCTTTGAGGACCGCTTTCCTTGTTCTGTCGCCAATAGGGCAGGGAGGCCAACAGACTCCTTCTGCAAGCTTCTTGTTGATTTACCAGCCCTCAAGTATTCTCCCATCTGCTACTCACCCTCATTCTTGGGATTATTTCTAATGAACCATGTCTTCCTCCCAGTGACTCCTTGTATCTGAAATACTTGCCTGTTCATATACTCATTATCCCAGGAACATGCCATCCATCCATTTTCTATTCTGCTTATGCTTCTTATGCTTGGCTCAGAGCAAGAAGGTTCTAGGTTCGAGTCTCGGGGGACCCAGGGCCTTTCTGTTCTCCCTGTGTCCGGCTTCCTCCCACAGTCCAAAAACCTGAATGTTGGTTTGATTGGACATTCAACACTGCCCTTAGGAGAGAATATGAGTGTGGGTGGTTGTTTGTCCTTGTGTTTTTCTCTGTGAGACCCTGCGATATACTGGTGGACTGTCCAAGGTATACCCCGCCTCTTGCCCATTGACCACTGGGATAGGCCCCAGTTCTCCCCATTAGGGAATGGATGGACATGTTTTCTGAATTTCGGGAGAGAACCCACAAAAAGTCACCTCACCATCCAAAAACATGCATGTTAGGTTTACTTGTGGATTGTCCCAAATACTGAATGTAATATTGCAGTCTTCGGTCCATCACCATGGACCAAAGGTGTACCATGCATGTTCCCTGACAAGGGAGTAGACATCAGCTCTAAACAGAAACAAGCACATGATTAAAATGAATGGATGGTTCATTCTTTACCTTTACAGGAACTACATCCTAACAGAAGGAAAGAAAATGCTTACTTTTGTCCTTTGACTATACAGAGTTCCTCATTCATGATCAAATTGCTTAGTGACATCAGTAAGGCTCCCTCCTGTCCTTAAAACCTTTGCTATTCCACAAGCCATAACAGAAAAACATGAACAGAACAGATAAAAGAGACAAAAGACCTCTGTACCGGCTGATGTTACTGTGATATATTTGTCTAAAAAATGAGTCGTCACATACCATTAATACAATTGTACGTCTGGGCTCGATGTTTCCACTCAGCCATTCACAAAGCCTGCTGACCACCCCTTTTGCTTTATAGCCATGAGGGGAAGTGACAGAGAGTCATGGCACCTCTGCCAATTTGACTCTTCTGTGTTTACAATGACCTTCCCTCCAGTGTGAGGTGCTGTTTAAGTGCCTTTGTCACCATGACAACTGTTTTTTTTTTTGTTTTTTTTTTTTTTTTCAGTAGCCAGTCCGGCTTCTTTTGGCATATCATTAGCATTTTGAGACGGTACTTTAGGGCAAAGCACAGACTTTTAAATGCATTGTTTCGACAGAAACTTCCCTATTCTTTGCTTTTTACAGATGACACTTTTCCTTCTAAAACCAGCTGCAAACCACTTGAAGTTGCGATGTCCAGGTCCTGCAATCAGTGTTGAAGAATGTTTGAAATGTTTATGTTTATGCATTTGGCAGACGCTTTTATCCAAAGCGATTTACAGGGTAGACACAATATTACATCTATCATCACTATGACCATAAATAGCGACTTACAGAATAGAACATTTACATGTGCATCTCCCCTTTTGGGATTTGAACCCACAACCTCCCGTGTGACAGACAAGGACACTCACCACTATACTAAATTTCTTTGTAAAGAGGCAAATAAATAGTATGTATTTTTACACAATCGTACATAGACGTGTATGAATATACATGCATATAGAGATAGATGTGTGTAGATTTTAATATTTAACGTGAGTACCACGCTGAAAACTCAAAGCAATCAATAGAAAACCACAGGGAATAGACGGATAGTTGACATTTCTGTGCATTTTTCAGACAAATCAAGCAAAATTATACTTATATATGGGGAGTACGATGCTGCACACAAACTTTTTCTCCGACTATAAGGTGAAGTGGAGAGACAATGGCAGAAGCTGAACCCTGTGAAGCACCTCACTGACATTTGGAGTGGACACATGAACCCCCCCCCCTCATCCACAAACACACACACACACACACTCTCATTACCATCACCGCGTCGAGCCAGAACTCAATCTCGAAGCGCACCAGATGTGTTCGCTTGTGCGATTATTCCAGCAAAGACATTGGCTCAGATCTATTTATATTTGTATGTGTGTGTGTGTGTGTGTGTGTGTGTGTGTGTGTGTGTGTGTGTGTGTGTGTGTGTGTGTGTGTGTGTGTGTGGTCTTGTTGGAGCTGTAAATGTCTTCCATTTGAGTTGCTGGCTGACCTTCCGGCTCTGTGTTTTTTCATGTTTAGCCTTTCCCAATGTTTTCACTTTCATTGCCAAGTCAACTACAGTCAATCCATTGCTTTTTTTTCTCCCCCCCCCCCCCCCACAATCTTTCTACATAATTCTCTCACTCAACCTCAATCACAATTTCCTATTTTCACATTGTACTCCATGCTTGTGTGCCGAGAATTTGATCACTCGCCTCTTCTGCTCTGGCATTCATTTTCTTACTTTTTTTTATAAATATTGTTCACATTAATAGAGATAAAGATTAAACTGAAGCAAAAAGAGGAGTAAACTGACTGGAAAGGGGACATTAAAGGGGACATGTAAAGTTTAAAAAAAGCCAAAAAACTATATAGATATATATTGTATGGTTCGACCACGTGCATGCGCATGTTATCATATATATTGACCGCCTCAATTTAAGTTATTGTCCATCACATTTCTATACAGGCTTGTATAAACAGTGCTCGGTTAAAGCCTCCATACTTCACGTAACAGCAGTGCTAGCTTTGTTTTGGTAAATTGTCATGGTCATTTGCATACGTCTGCTCTGCGCTTATAAGCACACATTGTTTTTAATCATAAAAATATGCTAATGCACGCGCCTCCTTTTAAAAACGTGCGTCTTGTACTGTAATAATTGCACGAGGTGAGGGTGAAAGAGGTGAGAGCACGTGTCGAATTAATACTCACTACAACTATTAAGCCCATTTGCATTAGTCCGCACGCTTTTGCAGGCAAGATGAAGGGGCTTTGGCTTGAGAACAGGTTCTCTGTCTCTGTCTATCTCTCTCTCTCTGGGTAATGCACACGCTGGACAATATATTTTGGAGGGCGATAAGTGGAGGGCCCTTTCAAACGTCAAATATCAAGCCATGGATTTGATTAACTGAGAGAAATTTCGCAGAGAGCACCTGGCTTTTTTTTTTAGGGCGGGAATCGCCGTGGTTTTTCCCGCCTCTGGGGAAAAGTGCAGATGTTTTTCCCTTGTTGCAGAATTAGGATTATTTGAAGCGGGTTTAATTTATTTTTTGTTGCAATTAGAAAATATGTATGTTCATATGAAAATCACCTAGATTTTTCTAAACTGCCTATTAAACTAATAAAATTACTACTGCTTGTAGTAATAACATCATTCATATTTTGAATAAGTACCTTTTAAAGAATTTCATGGGCACCTTACATTATGAGTGACAAATAAAACCATTTTTAAGAAAACTATTTAAACCCAAACACACACAGATAAACAGAAAGCACCTTGAAAGAACATGGAAAAAAGTGGTGGACATATGGGGGACACACATGATAAAATATTATAAATAATCTGTAGGGTATAAACACAACTCATACTCACAATTTCCCCTGATTTTTTTTAGACAATTCATCTCTAAAGGTCTGATTCACATAATCATTTGT
>JABUIW010000104.1:39028-59189 GCA_013363375.1 Menidia beryllina
ACACACACACACACACACACACACACACACACACACACAAAATAAACTACCATACGCACAGCCAAAGTTACACTCTATTTCTCCACTCTCGTTCTCCAACCCCTCGCCATCCTCCTCCTGCTCCTCTCTTTAAAGTGTCTCCTTTCTCCTCTTCTGTGCTCCTGCCTCCAATTAAATGCGTGGGCGTTTTATCCTATGATTAGTATCTTGGTTGTTCAGTGGGCAGGCTCATTATCTATGCGCCCCGTTAGTAAAAGCCTTAACGATGCCTAACGAGACGTCTAATCAGGCTGGTTTTTTAGCCACAAAGGGCTAATTGCAGCTGTTGCTTTCCATCCTCCGTCGAGGCTGAAAGAGGCAACGGGGAAAAAAAAACCTGTTTGGATTGTCGAGTCATTTCGGAAAAAACGCACGCGAATACACACGATAAAAATAAATAAATCACAAATGCACCCGGAATTATCGGGGCCCCGTTTTCGCGGAAAAAAAGGCTGATTGTCGACGCAGAGCCGCGAGTTTTGACTTAATAGGACGGTGAAAAGGCCAAAGACACACACACACATAACACACACGCACATACAGACACAAACACACGCACGCCTACCTGAGCACAAATACATTTCATCATATAAACATCGAAAACCGGGAAGCGGTACAAGGGGAGCACAATGGAGTGTCGTGCACGGGCGCGCGCACGGGTGAGTGCATGTGTTCGGATACCTTTGTTGATGTTCCCTCTGATTCTGTGCCAACACCACATCCATCTGTCCCTGCAACACACACACACACGCACACACAGAGAGGCTCATTTTTGAAATTTTAGAAGCAAAAACACCTCTGATAATGGGTTTCTTCTTTTTCCGTTGTTTATTCCTTCTGTTTTCCGTCGTTCGTTTCTCTTTCGTCAACATATTTTTATATATATATATTCTTTTATATATATATATATTTTAACACATGTCGAAAGGACTGAATGAGTCCAATCATATGATAAACAATCTCTTAGTTGCACATTTTCATGCATGGTGTTTATTGTAAGTACTGAAAGTATGTAACTTGATGCCATTTCTCATTTTGGACAATTCCATAAAAGCTTGTTTTAATTGTTCATTTCTTAAATGCCTAACAATGTGTAAAAAGTCTGCAAATCAGCAACAGCATTTCTATTTCTAATTACACCAAATAACCTAGAAATGAAATAAAAAGGGGTCATTAAAGCAGTGAAGAAATAAAGAAAGTTGAATTTAGATAGATTTACAACTACTTTTTGTTATGTCCGATTATTTTTTTACGCACATTTATAGAGTTAAATGGCAAAAACTGTCTGGTAAAGGTAAAGCTTTTACAATTTTTGCTAATAATAATTTAAAAATAATTAAAAATGCCTCCTCCAAATGTCTTATTTGGTTCTCAATTAATCAAAAAGAAAACTGAAAATGGCTCAAAGGTACAGCTAACTGAAATCAAACGTGGAAGTCTATTCTGATACCTTAAATAAACACTTCTGAGTCAGGTTCAGGGTTTTTATTTAAAATAACTGATTAATCATTTGAAAAAATTCAATACTCCTCCATCTTCAGTGGCAGGGGTTTGAACATTGACTTTAGTAAAGCGAAAATGATTGAAATTACTGTTAAAACCCCTTCTGACTTTTAATTTGAAAGTCAGCAGAGGTTGATAAATGAAAAATTGCAGATACGTTTTCGAATAAAATGTCAAAGAAATCTAAGATCTATCGCTTCTCAGCATCATTTTTCTTTTCCAGATTCTAAATGCACCTCATTCCTTCTGTTCAGAGCCCCCAAAACAAACCTTTCCAACGAGGCTGTGTTGTTGGAACGCTTTTTCCTTTCAGCTACATCACTTTACGCTAAACGAGTGGTCTCAAAAAAAATCATCTCCCATGTTCTTTTTTCACCCGTTTGGGCTTTTTTTAGTTTTTTTTTTTTTTTTGTAGTTAGCCATTTTGTCCAGTAGGTGGAGACACGTTCGGGCTGCTGCCCCACTTTGCTCCGCACAGCAGAATGAAGTGGCATATCCACTAAAGGCGTTAAAAAAAAGCAAGACGGAAAAGAGGCAAGCGTTTTAACAAGATAACCACATTTCATGAGATGTTTTTCCTCAAATTGAATCTATAAAAACAGGTAAAAACAGTAACTCCTCTTGGGGATGAGTTACTGAGAGCTATTGCTTGTTAACGTGTTTTAACACTTTGGATAATGTACATTTTTATCCTTTTTTTTCCTCTCGTAAGGCCTTTTGGAGTACATTACACAGCTCCTATTTGATGGCATCTCCGGCTCTGTGAATTCAGTGGGTCCCTTTTTTTTTCCAGTTCGGTAAGTGTGTCTGTGTGTGTGTGTGTGTGTGTTTGTGTGTGTGTTGACCTGATAATCTGTGTGCTTTATGGAGTGCTGTTCATACATTGGTCTTCACTCTGATCCCAAATCCAAACACAGCAGGCCCCCTCCCTCCTTTATCAACCCCCACACGCTGTCACACAGGCATTATATCCCTCCATCCTGTGATTAACAAATCACACCTTTTTCTCTGTAACCTTTTTTTTTTAGATTAAAAAGAAGCAGAATAAAAAACGCAAACAGTTTTTTTTTTGTGTGTCTTTTATTCAATCTTTTACCAACGTTTGAAACTCTAAATAAGACAACCCCATCCGACGCAATCTGCTATATTTTGTTTCCTTATTGTATTTAACCTTTGGAGCTTTTTGTGTCTGTCTGTTTTCCCAGAGGCCAGTCACGCTGATCACACACACCGAATCCCATCGCAGATCCCAAACTCAAATACAGATTCTTTATCGGAAAACACACTCCTGCATAATCCCTTCCACCTGTGAATATGTATGCGTATGCTCATCTCTTCGCAAACTTGTAGTCAAAAGGTGCTCTCATGAATACAGTACTGGAGAAGTTACACCCTGAAGATGTATCTCAGGAAAGATACATCTGCTGTACCTATTTCTTATCATTCTGAAAAAGAAGAGTCCTGTTTTGAGGGCTTTTTAATGGTTCATTGGCTCAACCAAGTGTCCATTCATCCAATTCTCTATAGTTATGTTCTGGGGATTTAAACACATCCCCTAAAAAAGTGACAAAGAGGTGGAGATTCTCTGACCTCCCTCTTCACAGACCCCTCCCCCAGCTAATCTAGGGGGAAACAAATACATTCTCAATCCAGCCGATAGTAAAAATATCTGCAGCAAGCCCTGGGTGGGACTGGTCATTGCCTCTATACGCAATCTCAATCTTCAATTCACTGCCCACAAGTCATGTCCGCCAAGTAATGGCCGTAGGGTAGATTAATTGACACGGCTTTTCCTTTGTTCTTCCTTCATTCAGAGACACTCAATAGCACAGAATCTACATCGGTAAAGAAACCGTCCCAATCATCCCGTCAATCCCATTTTTTGTTTAAGCTCACCCTCATGAACGTTGCCCCGTTTTTGGGAATCCACCCTTGTCTATGGACGCTTTCACACTGAGGCCCTTTGAATTTAAATTGGCAAGTTAGTTGAATTTGTTATACACTGCTTTTGGGCTTGTAAAGCTCATACGAACCAGAGATGAGTGAGATAAACAAGAAAACGTGGGTCTAGGTTTGCTTGAAAATGAGTGTTAGTGTGGTTAGCTTATAGCGGGAAGTCCAACCAGACTAGTTAACCAAACCGACCGATGAATAAAGTGAACCAAAAGAGAGGTTGTGGTAATGAGGTGCGATGTACCTCACTCAGGGTACAGACACTTAGTGACCATAGCTTCTTGACCATAGCTTCTTGTCATGGTCCCTTGTCCTTCCCTGTCTGTTTTGGTACTGCTGTTTTCGTTGACTAATGAGTGTTAGTGTGGTTAGCTTATAGCTGGAAGTCCAACCAGACTAGTTAAACAAACCGACCGATGAATAAAGTGAGCCAAAACAGAGGCTGTGGTAATGAGGTGCGATGTACCTCACTCAGGGTACAGACGCTTCGTGACCATAGCTTCTTGACCATAGCTTCTTGTCATGGTCTCTTGTCCTTCCCTTTCTGTTTTGGTACTGCTGTTTTCATCTCATGTTCATCCCCATGAGAGTACAATGAAAGGGCAACCATACCAAATGAAGGTGTGACATTTTTCTGTGATCCCTGACACCTTCTCTAGTGTGAAAGCACCCTCGCAGAGGCCCGTGCCCTCAGACTCAGAGGTGCTAATTCTCCTCCTGGCTGCTTTATGCTTATATTAGGCAACTTGCCACAGTGCCTCCAGGACGTCTGAAACCAACAAAACCATATCATCTGCATAAAAAGCAAAAAGGCAAACAACAAAAGTTGACCCATACGGAAACTATCTCCCCCTTTGGCTACGTCTGGAATTCTTTCCACGGACGCGTTAGAATCGATGGCCAGACCTGGCACAGTCAAACAGGCACAGGAAACGAGTCTGACAACTGCTGGCATTGCAAAACCGAGCTCCCGATGCAGGACAGGAAACAAACTGATAACTGACAACGACACCATGACAGACAAGGTCGCAACACTTGATCAAGTCTCCAAAGCACATGGGGGTATGAAAGGGGAAGCTCACCACTCTAACTCTCTACATTTGGATATTTTACGTACGATACCGCTAACACAGAAACTGAAACAACCATTGATGAAGGAATTAATTACTTACTTACAGTTTCTAATGGCCAGTATGACCTACGAATAAAAAAGGAAGCATTTGGTATAGAACTGTACTAAATGTTACAGACTCTTTTGAAACGTTTGGCTATAACTGTCCTGCCCATAGCTAGTGGCCTAGACAAAACCTAATACTTTTTTTTTTAAAAGACCCCCAAAAAGTCCAAGCCTTAAACAAAAGTTTCACCGTGGTCTTCAAGTGTTCTTTTTTTGTTTTCAACTCACTCCTATAGTCGATCTGGAGTCCCCAATTAACCAAACAAGCCTGTTTTGGGGACTGTGGGAGGAAGCCGGGGTACCTGGAGAGAACCAACTCGTAGTGAGATCTCACAAAGTCCACGCAAAGGTCCCTTGGCAGATTCAAACCACCAGAGTTCCCAACTCTTCAAGTGCTCACATTTTTTTTTCTGTTTTAGAAAAAAAATGTTATATCTGACTTAGATTTTGTTTCTTTTTCAAAGGAAAAATTATATACTGTAAAACTCGATCAGTGACTGAGTGGCTGACCAGTCTTCACGAGTGGATGTAACAGCTAAAGTGTTTGATTTTTTTTATATCGCTCGAATTTTTGCATCTCTTTAAGCAGCATCGATAAGAGATGATTCTAAATAGGTGCCTTGTGATTAAATGGGTCTCGCAAAGGTTTCCTTGTTGATGTCAATTACGTTTCTAATTAGTGCATGTGCAGTGTAAATACAGTCTGTTTTGATTGCTGCTGTGCCTCCTGTCCCACGGTAAAACAGATTTTCTCCCTCATTAGGCAATCGCTCCTTCAAGTGCCTGCGTCCCCCGGGGCCTGCCCCGGACGAGACTCGGTGTGTGCGCTTTCCGTGTGTGTGCACGAGCGCAAAAGACGGGAGCATATGGATGCGTGTGCTCAGAGATTTAATAACGGAGAAAAAAAACATGTGTTGAGAGGCGTTACGTGTAGACGACTGAGAAAAAGGTCCAGACTACCCAACGATTTTGTGTCTTTTTTAAGTTAAATTGCGCACCTTTCGCATGTTTCGCCAAACACAATACCGCAAAGTTATTTTGTGGGTCCCAGTCCAACCTATTTAGTCGAACCCAGATTGATCTTTTAGCCGCCGCCATTGTTGGAAGATGTCCTTATTTGTGTCTCGTCATTATTCCCGCGTGAATGCAGAGGCTCGTGAAAGAAGGAAGGGCCGTTTGAATGCGCGACTATAGAATACCCAACCCGGCCGGCGTGAATAGACCGGACTTGCTTCACTGGGAGCCGCCTTTTATGTGAACACGAGCGGGCCGTGTGGACGACGGCGCCCTCGATACGGGGCGATGGCGTGCGGCGGTCTGTTCGGACTTTTCACCGATGCGTGCCGAAACCCACTTATAGTCTTTTAAACGGTCATACGGGGGGGAAGAGTTTAAGTGCAGCATGTGCAAGAAAAAGAGAGGAGAAAGCAGGGCAGGGTAGGACAAAAAAAAAAGAGCTCGGAGAGAAAGTAGGGGGGAGGCCGGGGGGGGGGGGGGATAAAAAGTGCCATGTGTCGCACACCTGAGCCCTGAGAAAAGGAGGGAGAGTTGGGGGGTAAGGGGGCGGTAGGAGGAGGAGGAGGTAGTAGAGGAGGTGGAGATAGTAGGGGGGGGAATCAGTTCCACTACACGCTCATTACCACCTATTCATCTGGAAGACATCTCAGCACAGATCCTCTTCTGGCTCAACCGAGCCACCCCGGCCCTCGCGTGTGCGTTCGCAAACATGCAATTTTCCGTGGCCTGCCTCTCGCTTTATTTTACCCCCGGTTCTAATGAGATAAATGACCCCACGGCGACCCGCATTTACACACCACCTTTCCCCGCTCTTTTTCCAAGTCTCTGAACATGCAGAAGGAGCTTCCTCGTGAAGACCACGTGTAGAAAAATGTGCGTAAGGCTATGACAATGCCTCTCACAGGGTCAGTTTAGGACCTTTGAAAATGAAATGTAACTATGGATATGAATAAACACAAAGCCTGTGGAAAAGCACAACTACGGGCAAGGATAAGTGCTCAATGCTGACATGTTTGGATTCATGAGATTCAAGTATTTTTTTCTCCCGGCAGCAGGATTCTGTTGAATTATGATTGTGTTGTTTCTTAATTGCATACTACAATGCATTTAAGTAAGAGGACGCATGTTTGGAGACATTGATTGGCTCACAGCTTCCAGCAAAGGAACCCAAATGAAGTCCTTTTTTTTTGTGGACCGTTGAGAAAAAAGGGCAAGCGCTATAAAGCCCCGGAGCGTAAGATTTCGAGGAAGCGTTCGTCTGTCATCGTCGCAAGCGAACTTCAAGCGGCGCGACTCGACTAGCGCCGTGGACAGAGCCAGTCCGTGAACGCCAGCCAGCCTTTTTCTTGGCACCGTTTTGGCCTCCAATGAATGAGTTGCAACCTGCCAAAACACGCTCACTTGTGATTGTGTTCTGACAATTCTCTCAAGAATCGATATGCCTTCCCAGGTAAAGAAACTGGAGCATTTGGGGGAAAAAAAACCCTCAAAAAAACAATCATGATCTCTCACTTGAAAAATACCAGCTCTCCGTTTAAGTCTTCATCTTATTTACCCCAGCAGATACAAGCTTTTTTTTGTCAATTTTTTTTTTTTTAAGCTTAACCACATGGCAGTCTTCAGACACATCTCAAGTTTAGGAATAATTCATCCCCCCTTTACATACTCAAAAAGGCCTTCTAACCTAAAATTTGACCATATACTTTGGCAAATATGTGGCTGTTAGGCTATTAGTCCAACAGGGGGCAGTGTAGAGTTCAGCGTTAACTATTGAACTATTGGATAAGTAATAGGTAAAAGGTGGAAGAACACATTAACAGAAAAAGATGTAAAACAAGAGTGGAATGCGGGGGTTTTTTGCCGCAGTACAAAATGTTTTTGTCTTCTCCTTGTTTGCTCCTTTTGGCTGGTTGCGCACCAGCTAAACCGCTTCCTCTGGTAGTGCTTCGTTCGAAGCGTTCGAGTACTGATCTGAAATAAACCAAAATGACCCGCGACGGAAAGTTCCATCCGTCTAGCTAACGCTAAGTATTAAAGCCATTAGAGGACCTGGTTGATAGATTAGGTTTCAGCCATTTGCCCAAAAGGGAATGCAAACTATACCCATCCAATTATAAGTAAAAAAAACAAAGAAGGGCCAGTAACTCTATAGTGCTGGTGAGCACAAATTAGTGACATTTAAAGCACCAGATGTCCCTTAGTAAAGGGTTACAGTGTCCCACAGAGGTGAGAGGATCCAGGCGCCTTGCGGAGAAACTCTGGAAACGGTCCACGGGAAGTTAAGAATAACCCAGATCTATTTACAATGCGCAAATGCTAGGAACAAAGAACCAGGAGACTTAAGACATAAACCAGAAAGCAGTAAGAAGGGAACCTGGATCAAGGAGCCAGGAGGACCACTGAAGAACCACTGAGACATTAACGGGGATACCAGATGGTAGGGTAGACGACAACTAAGGATCTGACAAGGACTAAGGACAAACCGGAGGCCTCGATTAAGAGGAGGGTGGTTAATGAAGGAATAGCAGCTGGGAACAAGTATCAAGTTAGACAAACAGAGTTGATGAACAGAGTAGAAAATACCTGATGAGATTGAGGAGGATGAGAGACACGGAATGGAAAAAAAGGCCACGACAAAACAGAAAACGGAACATGGAGATGGTTTGAAGAAACCCAGGAAAACAAACTGATACCAGAACTAAAGATGGTGAAACAAGCAGAGAGTCCAGAATGATAATAAAATGACAAACCAAAAATAATCCACTTATCCAACTTACCCAAAAAAACCAATAGAACTTAACAAAATGAAGAAAAAAACAATACGATTGACTCCAGTTGGCGCCAATATGCAAAATACACACACAAAAAAGATTATTTCGGACCTATAACGAACACGGTGAAGTGAACAACCGCCAAAGTAAAATTAGAATTCGAGCTCTGCGTCTTTTTTGTGGAACCCTGTCAGGGTTAAAGCGAACTGTTTTACTTTCAATGGCAAAGAGTGCTCAGAGCCTCAACAGAACAGAAAGATTACGTTTAAGCTACTTCCGAAATTCCCACAAAACACTTTCAGGTTTGTAAAAAGGCCAAAATCGAGCCCTTTACGGCATTATAACACAATACATAAAGTTTAGGGAATACGATCAAAGCTTTGACGCACTTTGTAAATCTCTATTTTATGCACTGACTCGTTTTGTGCGTTGACACTTTTGTGTGTGCATTAGCGACCATATGCGCGCGCCGTTTGTGTGTCGGTGCGCGGTGCAGCTGGCAGCATCGCAGACAGGTGGGCAGGCAGCGCTTCCCTTCCAAAGAGTCGTAGCCTCGCAAATGTTCGCCCCCCCCCCCCCCTCCCTCCTTCGTTTTTCTGCTTCTCGTCCTCTCCCGTGCTTCCCCTCGTCTCGTTAGCCCGGCGTTTTTTAATTTTTTAATTTTTCATGCGCTGTTCCAATCTGGTGGGACATATGTAGTAACGCACCCCCACCACCACCCCCACCCCACCCCACCCAAGCCAACCCATACCCACCTCCTCCTCCTCCTCAACTCCAACCACCCCGCCTTCCCATTTCGGCTTCTTAGAAATTGTCCCACATAAAAAAAAAAAAAAGGCAAATTAGCAACGCCAAATGGCCTTTTATGAATTCTTCTGTCACCCGAACCGTTTCAAATGACGGCTTTTATTTCCTTTTTCCTGCGTGCATCTGTTAAAGGAGATAAACGAGACGACAACAACAGATTTTCGCATATATACGCATGGATTCCACGAAAAAAAATGGCGGAAAAATCGCCACCTCCGCAGATGTCCGAACAACTCTGTTTTCCGAAAGGGAAGTTTCCCCAATAAAACGTCCCAATCGGGGGGGAAAACAAATCCATCGAGTTTTTTTTTACAACCGTTAATATCTAATATCTATAAATCGGGAATATTCCTGGATATCAACCCCCCCCCCCCCCCTGCTCCCCTCGGCCCCGCCCCCCCCACCCCCCCCCCCCCCGGGCTGGACCAAGGTCACTTCCCAGCCTCTCTCCTTTGGCGTAGATGGTGAGAATAAACGTATCAAAAGTATATAAAAAATGACATTTATTGGGTCACAGGCGAAGTATACAAGCGCTGGGCTCTTCACAGATCCGAGATCTGGGATCTAGGTCCGCCTCTTCAAAGGAGGACCGGACACAACCAAGTCCTATTGGCTAGTTACCTCTGGTCATGAACAGGCCAGGTCCTAATTTACGTAGATAACATTGGAATGTGGTAACAAATGGTTTGTGTGTGTGTTGACCTAAAAACGTGGAACTAACGCAACACAAAAAAGGAAAAGAGAGAGTCTGTGGTCACAGCCAGAGACTTCAACACAAAATAGAGTTGTAAAAGAAAATAAAACAATCAGTAATTTATATAGACGTTAGCATACGATGCTAACGTGAGTAATCATAGACAAATTCTAACAATAATATGTGACTAACGGCACCTGAGTGGATAAGACAGGCTATAGGAAAACGTCTCCACCAAAATCACACATGCTCAGACACACACACACAAACACAGACGCACACACACAAAGCAGAAACCAAACATTGACAAAACGCCGCTCCTTCTCCCAGTCTTAAGATGTGCTCGTCGCCTCCGGAGGGAACGGGGCCCGGGCACGCTGCCAGGCGGTGGTCCACTTAGCCGCTAATAGCTCCCATAATCGTAGCACGCCCACACACACACACTCTTACACACACACGAAGACACAAACTATTACAGAGCCAAGCACAGACCCGGGTAATTATTACATCAAATAAAAACAGCTAATCGGGTAAACGCCGGCTAAATGAGACGCGTTTTTTGAGACTGGAAGAATTTCACCGGCAGGCCCGGGAGATGCGGAGGAAACGTGTCTAATGAGGAGCGCGACAACTGTTGTGTTACAGTACACACAACCAAGGAGAATTACAGAGTTGCTGCTTACTGGTGGCCTGTTAACGTGGGAAATGTTATCTGTTCTGTCTTTGCCACTTACCCAATCTGTTCTGTCTTTGCCACTTACCCAATAAACATCTGTCCTTAAGAACTCCCACTTTTTTTGTTTACGTGAACACAATTTATCCATTTTTTTCTCACATTTACAATTACATTTACATGCTTTGCCTATAGTAAACGCTTGCAAAGTGTTGGGAAATGGGGCTGTGCGACTGTTTCAGGGCTCTTTCTGAGTGTGTGCGCGTGCGTGTGTGTGTGTGCGTGCACGCTTGCTCGTAGGTACGTGCGCGCGTGTGCACGTGAGCTCCACGGTGTTTAGATACAGTGCGCATCTCAAGGTGAGACCATCTCCTCCCCTTATCAGTCGTGTCTTCAAGGTGTACTGTTGATTTGGTCGATAGGGACACAAAGACAAACACGTACGCAACAAACACACACACGCACACACACACGGGCTAAGACAGCCTTGCACTTTTTATTCATTAGACTGCACCGTTTTTTTCTCGTTACACGTTATCTGTCCTCTTCAACTTCATCTCGTTTCATAGGCAAAAAACTCTTAACAGCCTATAAGCTAACAGTAACACTTCATTAAAAGACCGTTTTTTTTGCACTATTTGGAGTTTTAACACAAAGTATTGTACCTTTAAACACCCCTAGAGGTAATAAATGTAATAAAAAGGGTGCATACGGTTTGGATATTTCACACAGAGGGAAAAAAAAACAGCGGTTATTAACTTGACAACCTGTTCAGGATTTGTGAAATGGTAGTGGTAGCATGTGAAATTGGAGGTTTGTAAGGAGCAAAAATATGTGTACAAAAAAAAAAGGCTCTTAGTTTTATTTTTGATGGCAAGTTGAACCAGCAAACTTGGATTGGTGGGTCGTTTTATAACAAACATTTGAGACTTAACGGAGGCGAATTCAAATAAAAAGTGCCTATTTTGTGTTGGTATTAGTCATATGATACCTGTTTAGTCCAAACACTGTGGTTAGTAATGAGTAAACTGAGAGGCATACATGTTTCTTCAGTGTTTTTTCTAAAAATATTAAGTTCTAGCTTCTCAAATTTGATTCCAGAGTCACTCTTCCTACATCAAATCCACAAATGATGGCATTGCTAACTGTTTGTGTCTGTCGTTAATCTGTTAAGACAACGTTAAAAGGAATCCGATGGAAAAAGAAAAGTGTTAAAGTGTTTTTTTGTCGTAGCATGGAAAGGAGCATCACACGTAAAACCCAGAGGCTACCTGAGATGATTCACATCCAATTTTTTGGTGAAATCCACATTTTTTCGCAGGGTTGTTCACATCCACTTGCTTAATTGTCCCACTGATGCAATAATGTCACACTTTGCGAGCGTGCTCAGTGTGTCTATAGTTAGAGGTTTTTGTCTCCTCATATTTGGTCTTTTTTTGGTATGGGAGCCAGGAACATTTATACCCAAGATCGCCAATTGTTTGGAAAGGTAACAAAAAAAAAATCAAACGGTTCAGATAAGACCCCTCGAGTTTGACCTGGATGGAGTTTTTATCCCCCAGTTACTAAATAACTCATAAACTACACTTTCTGTCCATTGACTGTTCTCCACATTATTGGCCGCCATAGTTGTAGTCTTTTTTTGTTTCTGCGCACAGAAGGACGAAGAATAGCGATGTTTGTCGAGGATCAAGGAGGATCTGAAGGATCTGGCTGTAAAGGTTCAGGTCGCATTTGAAAAGATTGGTTACGTCTAGGATTTAGAATCACATATTCAAATGGTCTGGGTCAGATTTGGAAAAAATCTAATCTGTGTTGTTCACAACATTATTGTGGCCCCAAAAAAGTTGAATTTGGGTCACTTCAGTGTGAACAAAACAGTGTGAACATAGCCAAAGATACTAAAAAAAAACCCAAGAAGGCATAAAGCACGGAGAATGTAAAGATTTGTGAAAAGTGAAAAGTACTCCTGGTTTATTTGCTTTATTTCACACCCTGAAATGACACAAACACACAATTAAGCTCACAGTTCCGATTTTATACACAACCAGTGAACCAACAATTCAATTAAAAAAAAAAGATCTTTAACTGTCTGACACTTAAACTAAAACAGGGATGCACCAGCTGATTTTTACACATGCACACACACACGCACACTCTCACACACACACACACACACACACACACACACTGCTGGGCTCACAAAGAAATGTCACCTTACTCTTGCAAGCTGTTAGCCAAGCGCCTCCATGCCAAACCACTCTTCCCCACTGGAACACGGACCGTGGAAGAGCCACTGAAATCGTGCGTGTGTGTGTCTGTGTGTGTCTCTGTGTGTGTGTCCGCGGGTGTTTGTGTGTGTATCCTTTTGGACGGCTCTTTAAAGTACAGAGTTGCCCGAGGCATGGTAGGTTGAGCGGACGAAGACAGGCAGATAATGGAGGGGCATCTGTGTGCCAAGGACTGCACCTCAAAGTCACACACACACACACACACACACACACACACACACACACACACACACTCACACAAGAAAGAGTCCAAACAAGCACAGGCACCTGAATCACACACAACTCTTCCCGTACAAAAAAAACAAACTGATTTCTGTCCTCAAGCTTCTAAGTTATCATTTCTGTACTTATCTGAAAGCTTTTCCAAGATGTCTGTTGTTTTTCTTCCCTTTCCATCTCCAGCTCTGCTTTTTTTTTTCCTCTTTCGGCCCCCCCCCCCCTCTCTCTTTACTCATGTTATATCTCCCTTCAATTCCGCGTATCTCGTATTAGCCGCGGATGACCATTAAGTACCCCGCTGTCCACTTTGGACCGGCTCCTGTCTATCGATGGACGGATATACAGTGAGTGGGCGGGGGTGCAAAGGACGGTGTTTTGGAGGGCAGGCACACTGTACCTAATGAGGAGCAGAGAGTGCCGACATTACATCAGAATGCACTCTTACATGTCCTATCCTCCTCTCTCAATTGCGTTTTCACAGTTTAGATTTTTTACTTACCTTGTAAGGACCTTTTTAATGAGCCTTTCTTTGATTTTAATAGTTGTTTTACACTGTTCCACTCCTGTGTCTGCCAGGCCCAGATGGTGTTGACAGTAAAGCTGACCTGACTTGATTTATTATTCATTTGCCATTTATTGTGTAACTCAGACTGATGTATCGCTTTGTCCGGGGTGTTTGGCCAGTCAAGAGGTTGGACAGGTCTGTGTAAAAGTTGATGATTTGTCTCACATCTCTCTTTTTTTTTAATGTCTGAATTGGTTGAGGAAGGATCTCAAATGAATAATTTATTTTCGGTAATAAGGTCGTACTTATGTAACTACATGTTTCCACAAAGTAAAATCCTTGTTCCATATCCTTGTATCTCCACGATATTCAAGACTGATGTTCATCCATTTTTTGCGTATGCCATCTGTTGTTTGGTGAGAGGCAGGGTACTGACTCCTGTGGCCAATTTAGAGTTATGAATAAGGCAATATGTATTATTTTGGATGATGGAAAGAAAGGGGGCATACGACAGGGAGAGTGTGTGAACTCTCGCCAGGCGGGGTTCAAACCAGGCGCCCTCCTGAGTTCCGTCCTGAGGCGGAACTACCTCTCTTTCCCCGATAAAGGCTTTTTGGAAAATGATTGCAGGGTCTTTGTAGTTTCAGTTTGACGTCTAAATTAAATTCAAGAACCTCTCTGGGTCTGCTCGGTACTCCCGTATAGATCCAGGCTACCGATCGGGGAATCTTTCCTCCAGGGAAAGTCATCCGGCTTTGCCAGAACAAGGAGAGATGAACTCCTGAGTGTTCTATACTATGGCACCCCATTGGTGGAATCACCTATGCAATGCTATCGAAGAAGGTATATCTCTCTCTACTGTTAAGACACTTTTAAAACTTTTAAAAGTAACTCCTGGCACACTCTTGATGTTAGGAATGTACAAATCTCAAAAGGTACAAATCAAGCGGTACGAATCTCTACTGTTAAGGCGCTTTTAAAAGTTCCCAGAGTAACTCCTGGCAGACTCTTGACGTTAGGAATGTACGAATTGTCTCTCATCTCCCATGGCTATGGTGTTTCGCTGTGGTTCTAAGCTCTAGTTGGGGTCCAGGATGGAGTCCGGAGCTCTTTGGCCATCCCAGCTTCAGCTTGTCTGCTCTCATTAAGAGCAGGCTTTCGCAGAACCCTGAAGAGCTTCAGTCTACAGAACGCCTCACCTTCCCTAACCGGGTGGATAAGAGTGTCGTCCTCATGGTTCAAAGTCCCCTGCGTTAAACAGCTAGCTTCCCTTCGTGTTCCCGTTTGGGTATCTTGCCCGGAGTCGGTTCCCGGATTCCCCAGCTGCTCAACCGGAGCCCGGTTTGAATATATCTACAAATAACTCCACCCGCCTGGCATTCCGCTGCCATCTCAGGATACGCAGCTAGCGACCCCTCTCCTCAACATCGGACCCCCTTTGGGATAGAGGGTAAGCTGTCTGGCACTCTCCTCCTGAAATCATCCTGGATTACTCTGTGGATTTATGCAATCATTTCTTTGGATTCACTCAAATCTGTTGTTCTACACAAAGGCCATTTATGTCCATCTGCTCTTTTCAACTGGTTCTAGCACATTTTTCTCTAAAAATTCCATACATCCTTTGACGTACGGTGGCCGGGAAGCGCAAATGAACATTACGAATTCTGATAATTTCTACAACGTTTAAATAAATTGACATATCTTGGTAAACAATTTCACATTATAATAAAAAACAACTTTCATCTCAGAAAATATGTTTACATTCGGTAAACAATTTCACATTTCAGAGAGCAAAATAACAAGACCCAAAACATTTTTACATTTGATCAAATCAGCCGGGAAGGGATTACACCAAGTCTGAGGATGACCCAGAAGTGGTGACCGCATGGACAGCAATTGGGTGGGACTTTGTGGAACACAAGTGAGTAGATTAACACGTTTCCTTTGTCTTTTTATAAAAATGCCCATAAATGTTCATTTCTTTTTCGAAATGTACACTTGTTTCTGAAGTGTTTCTCAATTCGTAATGTTAGTTTGCACCTTCTGGCCAACAAACATTCCAGATAAAAGCTTTAAAACAATCAGAATACACCTTCCTTCATGCAAAAAACTCTTTGTGAATGCCTTGGCCTACTCTTTCTCTTCCTCTTTTCTGCATTACTATCCTCTGCTGACAGATTCTCCGACAAACATGGTGCATATTACATGCTAGAAGGTTAGCAAACTATCCCATGAACTAATCATACTGAGTATATATTATTCACCATGTTTGTGTCCATAAAGATCCCCTCACAAGGAATTTGCGTTGTTTTATTCAATATCACGGAGAAGCTTCAATCCTCGGGGGAGGAAGGCACCAAATTGTTTATCTCCTGCACGTTGCCAGTCACCGTTCCCAGCATGCATCATTTAGCTGACCGCCGCCATCAACATGTAGTGACAGGTGACTGCCTCAAGTCATATTAAAGAGTAACAACAAGGATAGCGGCTTGGAGGAGAGGCACAGCTTCATTTTCGATAAATATTTCCTTTGCTTAATACGTGGAGGAATAACGGATCCAGAGTTTTTGTTTTTGGAATTAAATAGTGAACGCAAATTGAATCGATATGTTTCGCGCAACACAATTGTCAGAATTTGCTGTATGGGTTACGTATAACTAAAGTCTACGACCACAGCATTATTCAGGGTAATAGATTTAGCAATGAGGAAACGTTATGGACAAGCTGATAAACACAGCAAAGCATGAGGAGCAAAAGCAAAAATGTTGTAATATTCTCAGATTTTGGTTTGGTTCTTATTCCTCAACAAACAGATATAAATTGGGTGAGTGGGGTGCAGAGGGCTTGGGCTAATGAGGAGCCAAATTAATTATCTGGGTGGAACAATGTGAAACATCTTGTTTGAGATGAGAAAACAAAACAGAAAGTTCTATTTAAATGAGGTGAAACGGAAAAAAAAGAAGTTATTTAGAGTAAAATGCTTCATTATCGGGGCTCATAATCTCAAAGAAACGCTTCAGTGAAATATTTACTGGTTCATGAGGTTTTTTTTTTTTTATTATGCCAGAAAAACCTCCAAATACTTGCTCTCTTCTTAATTTCTTCACAATGGGGCAAAGCTGTCAGTTTAATTTCAGGATAAAATGCTAAAAAATACTCCAAAAAACTTTGTTGTCAAGCACAGAATTTACCTGTACGCTTTTATTTTTTTAGTTCAGTGCAATCTCTTTTGTGTTATAGTGTACTATTTCATATTGTTTAGTATATATTTATTGAACTGATGTACTTTTTATGTAAAGGGTCCCTAAAGGGCCGAGTCCCCCGGTCAAAAGTGATGAATTAGCCTTAAGGATATAAAATAACGCCATCCCCCTTTGTCTCAGAGCACGGATTAGATCGGGTACTTGCACTGAAAAAGTCCGGCTACTTTTGGTGTCTGAGATCAGAACAAAATAGTTTCCAATCCTATAATTTACCTTTCTTTTTAGTCCTACTTTGTTTTCCTGTTGCAGTTGGGAAAAAGGTGCTCGGCTCACCTTTGGCTTCTGTGTGTTTGTGTGTGTGTGTGCGTGTGTTTTCCGCGACCACGCGTGCATATCTTTGTCTCCTGCAGAAAAGAGAAGAGGGTGCGCACATTAATGACTGTTTTATGTGTCTTGCTATCTGAGTCTCTTTTATTCCGGTTGGCCATGACGGCCTAATATCTGCCTGTCAAACAAACTTGCATTCACTCCGCTAACAGACCAGAGACTAATACTTGAAACACACACACACACACAAAAAGAAAAAGAAGAAAAAAAAACACAACACCTACGTAGATTCTCCTCGGTAGATTAGTGGGTGGTGAAGTAGCCACACTGGCCATTATGTACTGCTCTTGCTCCAATCAATTACTATTCATTTATTCCAAAGGAGTGACTGTGCCCTGATCTGAAGAGGTGTTAACTAATGTGCGTGCCTTGTAGTTTTATTCGAATCTTTTTCCGACAAAACTTTGTTTTATTCTCGTTCCTACCTCTGTCACCTTCTTGGCCATGTGTTCTCTTATTTTATGGGTGTCTGTTTCCCTTTCTTCCTCCTCCACCTTATCCACTCCTTTGTTAGTATCTACCAGATTTTTCTCCCGCTCTTTGATTACTCCGGGAAAACCTACCCTGTCATTGCGCCGTCCTTCCTTACGTCTCTCTTTGATTATTACCAAGTTGGATTCGTGTTTACGTGGGCTATTTGCTTTTTTGGTTGATTGATAACAACTAAACCGATACCCATGGGGGAGACTTGAAGCAGGTCTGATGGTTTAAACCTCGTCAAGAGAGTTGGGTTTGGTTGTACGAAATCAGATAAAAGTGGCCTGTCACGATTCCAGGGTGTATGCACGTATGTTTGTCTTTTTTATTTCCTTGGAAGGCCGCATCTCCCAGGAAGGTGGTTATGGTTGTCACTTATGGTAGCGTTTAAGGAGCAGGTTGGACTCTTCTACCCTCCCTCAACGCACTTCCCGGCACCACCAGAACATCTCACGATACATATTGCTAAAAGAGTCTGGTCTTCCCGGGTGACTTTATGCATGTGGGTCCAAATGTTTCCTCGCTCCGGGACATGGCCTTAACACTAGAAGTCCCAGAGATAGGAGAATTTGTCTTGGGAGGCTGCAGCTACGAGGAAGGTGGTTATGGTTGTCACTTATGGTAGCGTTTAAAGAGCAGGTTGGACTCTTCTTCCCTCCCTCAACATACTTCCCAGCACCACCAGAACATCTCACGATACATAAAAGAGTCTAAAGAGTCTGGTCTTCCTGAGTAACTCCATGCGTGTGGGTCCAAATGTTTCCTCGCTCCGGGACATGGCCTTAACACTAGAAGTCCCAGAGATACGAGAATTTTCGTCACATAGTGAGTGTAATATAAAGGAGTCTGTTGGTGAATGGACAATAGAATAGGCTCTGCCTTGCCTTGTCAGAAACGCATGGTTATGACCGTTTCTCAGCTCAGGAACTAGGACCCCTATGATACCTGGTTGTTCAATAGGTTTTCCTAAATAAAAGATTTAGATATGACTTATCAATATGTTCCTGTAAAAAGGTACGATGTTGCAGGGGCAGGTAATGAAAAGAGCTCGGAACATTCTCTTGTTCTGATGCCAGTTTGTTAACCTTCCAGCTGAGGGACGACTACCTTTACACGTTGAATTGACCATAAAATAGCAGTCATAGAGCAATATCTCAAGGATTACATTAAACAAAGTAAGATCTACTTAAAAGTCAACCACCTCCACACCTTTGAGGACCGAAACTGTCACAGAGATACTTTTTGCCGTTGTTCCTTGGAAATCTTTCGGGTATTTTATTTGAAAATATTCACTCTGTATGAACCCTTAAATTTTAGGGAAAATGACCATGGCTGTTTTAAAAGATTAAGAGAACTGTTAATGTCCCAGCTTCAGTTTGAGCTAAAAAAAGCTGATAAAGCATAATTTAATATCATAACTATCTGGTTCACATTTTTACAATATATTACAAATTGAGCTAACCGCAGAACCTTTTGAAGACTCAAATTGAGCATTGGGTGTTTAAAGAAGGCCTCTCACACACTTTGTCATAATACTGATGTGAGCTCTAAAGAAAATGCACTTTTTAAATTGGACAATTTGTACTACAGATTCTGTAGAGTAAAAATAGGTTTAAACGTTGAGGGATTCGAGGTGCGTTTTTCTTTTAAAATTTTTTTTTGACAGGTGGAAATGCGCTCAATCACACCACAAACAAGTCTAATACTTTCACCGCGGGTTGGACGATGTCGTACAATAGTTTCGAAAACATTTCTCATCTAGTTTTATTGTCTTTCGTCATTGCTAGGAAGCAGGGAACCGCTGTGGTTTTCTGAAAAATTTGTGGAAATAGAAAATTCTCAGACGATAAATTGTCGCGGCCTTCTTTAGCACTTCAGCAGCTCAAAAGTACAAATTTGTGCTTTCCAAATTGTTTACTTTTTTCTGAAATATTTTAAGGAAGATAGAAATAGGATTTCTTTGAAACAGGCTGCTTATAGTAATTTGTCTAAGGACAGAATTGAAAAGATTGTTAAAGCAATTTGATAACATTGATTCATCGATTTGAGTTGGTTGCCTTTTTATGTTTGAAGGATTCCTTGGTCAATGTTAAGAGGCTTATCAAAGAAAAAAATGTAGTTAGGCAGAAGGCTCCCAATGAAAAGGCGAGAAAATGCAGTCAGTTAATTAATTAAATAAAAGACCTTCAGGAAAGCTTGTGGAACCATTGATTAAGATTTAAAAGAACACGTAAAATTCTGTTTTCTTGAAAGCAAGTTAAATTCCCAAAGAGTTTTTGACGTTGGTGGTTTTCCCTGTTGGCAATCTTTAAAATTCAGACATTTTTCCAATAATCTTTGTTGGAGACACTTGTACATCTCATGTGTACAATTCAGCTCTTATTACTTTGGGTGATGGACCTACCTACCTACCTACCTACCTACCTACCTACCTACCTACCTACC
>JABUIW010000104.1:75334-108179 GCA_013363375.1 Menidia beryllina
TTAGGTCCAGTATTAGCACTTTTTTCCAAATTGACCACCAAATAATTAGATTGTACACACATGTTGCGTACTTTAGGTGCTGTATTAGCACTTTTTTGACAAATTTACCACCAAATAATTAGATTGTACACACATGTTGTGTACTTTAGGTGCTGTATTTGCATTTTTTTTTACAAATTGACCACCAAATGATTAGATTGTACACACATGTTGCGTACTTTAGGTGTTGTATAGGTGTGTATAGCTGTGTTCGAATAGAACAAAATAGTTTTTAATGAACTTTTTTCAATTTGAATAAACAAATAAAAGCAACAAATATAAAAGTGTTCAAGCCGCTCCAAAATATGTTCTGTGTTTGCGGTCCTCATTGATAACAACTCTAGGTTTTCTTTACAGGATCTATTTGGACCCACCCCCAACACAAAGGTGCTCAGATATTGGAACTTTTGAGGTACTTGACTGTATATTTTTAAATTTGAAATAGTACATCAGACAGGTCCACACCAAGCTAAACCTTTGTGAATGTTTTTTATTCTATTTTAACATATATATTTTAATTTTTGGTCTGTTAAAGAGTTCTTTTAGAGAATATCAATGGGGACAAACTCAAAAAAGGCTATTTGGGGAGTGTAAAATTTTAGAGGCATTCTGGCATGCAGTATGTCAAGAAATTAACTCCGTTATAGTCAGTTCTCCCTAGTCCAATCACGTGTCTCCTTGGGTTCATACACCGTCATCTGGGTACTCACAAAGAAATTGTGCAATTTCTATTGATGTTGGCCAGAAAATCAATAATGCTTAAATGGGTTGGTTCTGATGCCCCGTCGATCCAGCTATGGAAAAGTTTGCTTTCTGAAGTTATTGTACTAGAAAGATTGAGAATATTGTATGAATGGGAAATTTTATACTTTTAAAAAAAGATGGGAACTTATTCTTGAACACTGAAAAACCAGTAATGTGAATCTAAATGATGTGTATGTATAAATTGGTTATGTTTCACGCTGTAATTTATGTACATGCCTCCAATTTTGATTTTGTATTGTTTTCTGTATCAGTGCTGTATAAGTTTTGCCCTTTTATTGTTCTTTCCCTTTCTGTTTTTGTATAAATGTTCAAAAATACCTAATAAACATATTTCATAAAACAAAAAGGCTATTTGTGTTATAAAACGAATGGACAGGATCTCCAATTCCCCTTTGGACGGTTGGTGATCACGTGTAGACCAGTAGAAAAAAAAAACAAAGAAGGAAACTTCCTTTTTTCTTCTCCAAGCCTCTTGGAAGGTAATATTCCCCTGGTTTTTCAAATTCCTACTGAGAATATCCCCGTTCCAGCGACTATTAATAGAAAAAGCAAGAAAAAGTAAGTCGATGACACCAACTTTTTTCTCCCCTACTCTTTCAAGCAAATCCACTTTTTTTTCTTTTTCTTTCCCCAACCGTCTTCCTCCTGCTCTGTGTCCAAAACAATGAGCCGGGGAATAAACTTTCCACTAATGCTCGTCCATGTTTTGTTTTTTTTTCCTTCAAACAAAGTCCTTCGGTGGCAGTTTAAAAAAGGGGATTTTGTCTTGGCTGTCGTTATATATATATATATATATATATATAGACAGTATGGCACTAGAAAGAGGACGTGTGTCACAAACCATATGCTCGCTCCGACACAATGGGCGATGTCACCTATTGACAAGACGGCGCGAGGAAACGCGCACGCGCACAGACACACACTGGCGGGAAGAAGGCCGAGCTCTCTTAATACGTTTTTCTCTCAAACTTAGCGATTTCTTCCGGCGTTTTCTGCCTCTCTCTCTCTCTGTTTCGGTGCCATATTGGGAAAAAAAAAGAACAGGATGCACGTTCGCCTTTGTGTTACTCTATACGTGCGCGTGTGTGTGTGCGTTTAATTGGACGCAGCTGTCAGACGAACTTCCCCACTTCCTGGTGTCCCTCTGATGACCCTCGCGCCAACCCGGAAGTATTTCTCAACACCCCAAGGCCGACCCAGCTTTAACCCCTTCGAAAAAAATAAAAATAAAAAAAAGTTTTTTTTCCCCCTCTCATAGGACGTTCGCCCTCGACACGTGCTCATTTGCCAAAAGAAAATTCTGAAGTTTTGCAACTAATGTATGGGGAATCAAACCTCCAATCAACTTTTTTTTAAATGGTCAATAAATGCCAAAGAGGACAAACCAATCATGAAGAAGACAAAAAAAACAAAGGCACAAAAAATCACAAAGAAATTATCATAAAAAACAGATAAACAATCAGTTTAATTATTTTTTTTATGATAAAAGAATAGATTTGTCTCTTTCTTGCTTGGTAAATATCCTGTTATTGCTTTGCTTGCTCCTGTATATTGTTTTTTGGTGTGAAATTTGAGTATTCTTTGATTGTCATGTTATAGAAATGCTTTTTTAGACAAAATTGTGGGTTCATTTGCATTCTAGGTAGTGTTATTGTGTTGAAATTTGATAATTATTATGTGTTGCTTTGGTTTTTCTTTGATTGTCATGTGACAGAAATGCTTTTTTAGACAAAATTGTGCGTTCATTTGCATTCTAGGTGGTGTTATCGTGTTGAAATTTGAGTAATATTACGTGTTGCTTTGGTTTTTCCTCGATTGTCATGTGACAGAAATGCTTTTTTAGACAAAATGTTGCGTTCATTTGCATTCTAGGTAGTGATATTGTGTGTTTTACATGAATAAAAGAGCAACAATAAATGAATAAGCAGTTGTGTGAATACATTTTTTACAGTCAATGAATGCCAAAGAGGACAAACCAATCATGAAGAAGACAAGAGAAACAAACACACAAACAATAACAAAGAAATGATCATAAAACACGGATAAACAATCAGTTTAACTCTTTTTTTTTTAAGATAAAAGAATCGATTTGTCTCTTTCTTGCTTGGTAAATATCCCGTTATTGCCGTTGTTTGGTGTGAAATTTGAGTAATCTTTGATTGTAATATGATAGAAATGCTTTTTTAAACAAAATTGTGCGTTCATTTGCATTGTAGGTAGTGTTATTGTGTTGAAATCTGAGTATTATTACGTGTTGCTTTGGTTTTTCTTTGATTGTCATGTTATAGAAATGCTTTTTTAGACAAAATGTTGCGTTCATTTGCATTCTAGGTAGTGTTATTGTGTTGAGATTTGAGTATTATTGCGTGTTGCTTTGGTTTTTCTTTGATTGTCATGTTATAGAAATACTTTTTTAGACAAAATATTGCGTTCATTTGCATTGTAGGTAGTGTTATTGTGTTGAAATCTGAGTATTATTACGTGTTGCTTTGGTTTTTCTTTGATTGTCATGTTGTAGAAATGCTTTTTTAGACAAACTGTTGCGTTCAGTTGCATCTAGGTAGTGTTGTTGTGTGTTTTACATGAATAAAAGAGCAACAATAAATGAATAAGCAGTTGTGTGAATAACTTTTTTTAGGGTCAATGAATGCCAAAGAGGACAAACCAATCATGAGGAAAAGGAAAAACGAAACAAACGCACAAACAATCACAAGGAAATGATCATAAAAAACTGATAAACAATCAGTTTAATGATTTTTTTATGATAAAAGAATCGATTTGTCTCTTTCTTGCTTGGTAAATATCCTGTTATTGCATTTTTTTGGTGTGAAATTTGAGTATTCTTTGATTGTCATATGATAGAAATGCTTTTTTAGACAAAATTGTGCGTTCATTTGCATTCTAGGTGGTGTTATTGTGTTGAAATTTGAGTATTGTTACATGTTTCTTTGGTTTTTCTTCGATTGTCATATGACAGAAATTCTTTTTTAGTCAAAATTGTGCGTTCATTTGCATTCAAGGTAGTGTTATCGTGTTGAAATTTGATAATTATTACGTGTTGCTTTGGTTTTTCTTTGATTGTCATGTGATAGAAATGCTTTTTTAGACAAAATTGTGCGTTCATTTGCATTCTAAGTCGTATTGTGTTGAAATTTGATAATTATTACGTGTTGCTTTGGTTTTTCTTTGATTGTAATGTGATAGAAATGCTTTTTTAGACAAAATTGTGCGTTCATTTGCATTCTAGGTAGTGTTATTGTGTGTTTTACATGAATAAAAGACCAACAATAAATGAATAAGCAGTTGTGTGGCAATGCGATGAGTATTCGTGTTTTGTGTGCTTATCGGGAAGGTTTTTCGCACCTTCTTCCGGTGTGGGTGGGTGGTTGGGGGGGGGGCATCTGCCCGAGAGGGCCTCGCCGGGGCGTCCAGGCCCCGGGCTCGCCCGAAGGCACGGGCCCCCGTCTGGAGGAGGACCTCGGCCGGGGCGGTGGAGGCTGAATAAAAGATGGGAGGGAAGAGCGCCGGTTCTGGAGAAGGCCACGAGCGCCGGGGAGATCCCTCACCCCCCCCTCACAAAAAAAAAACAAAGAAAAAAAAAAAAAAAAAAAAAAAAAAAAAGACAAGAGCTGAGACGGAAATAACAACGGAGAATGGAAAAAAGGGGAGAAAAGGAAATCGGGAAGACGTAAAGATAGGAGTTTGGGTTCTTGTCGACCGTCCTTATTGTTCGAACCTCATTGTTTACTATAGAATTCCTATCCATTTTCCACTAATATTTAACTGGACCATACCCACTAATCCCAATTAAAAGCCATAGCGAATGGATTGGAATGTTATAGTCTTCATGAGCCTAAAAAATACACATAGTGACAAATATACAACACAAAACACTGATTTGATTATCCAAATTTGTGGTGGATTATTAGATTTTTCGATGTTTGATTTGATACAAAATCTTTTTTGGCCTTATGCTTAATGATATGTTCAGAAAATCAAATGGTGAACTGAATTTTGAACTTATCCTATTCCTTAAATGACCACAAATCTATAGGATGCAGGCAAAGGCAGATGAAAACAGATAAAGAGAGAAAAAAAGCAGGAAAAACATGCAAAAAATAAGAAAAACTAGAGCTTTAAATAGGGCGTATATGATTAAAACCAAGGATGATATTTAAATTAAAAGAGAAAAAGGGCAGCGCCAGGACAAAAAAATTGTAAAAGGCAAAAAAAAAAAAGAAAAAAAGGGCAAGTGAGAAAGAGTCGGAGGGGAGCTGCACGTCCTGTGTTAGTTATCTCGGCCTCTCAGTGTTGGCTGATAGAATTGAGGTGTTTAGCATTTATGCTAATCGTTCGCACAGGCGACCGGATTATCACCGCGCTCTGCCAAGAGTCCCCTCCTTCCTCGCGGCCTCTCGCGTTCCCCTCCCTCCGATGACACCTTGCTCGTCACTATTTTTGGTAAAAAAAACATCTATTTATCCTTCAAAAAATGTGTCCATGTATTTATTAAAATGGCTACACAGTCCTCCCGCACGGCGCAGGGTCTAAAGTTCAGAAAAACTGTCCGAAACACCCACAGATAAAAGGAAAAGCAACCCAGATGTGAAAAAGTACAACGGCTTTGTGGCAAATAAGAGATAGAAATGTTTTTTTCCTGGAAAGCTTTTAGTTTCATTGTACTCTCCATGATGGGGACCGGGATCTAGCATGGAAAAAGGAGAGTGGTGCTCTCCCTAAAGAAGTTATGCTAACATAGATAGTCAATATATATAATATATATTAATCAAGACATGGTACCATTCCCAAAATTTTCCCTATATTTCCATCTGAACCATTTCCCACGTCGCCCATTCACTCATACCCTCCATATTGGACCATATATGGTCCATATATGTATGACACTTCAGATTCCCGTTTTTCTTTTACGCATGTATTATTTACACTGACCTCTGACCCCACAGATTTTTTAGAACAGTATTTATTTTTCATAAACATTGATGTCTTTTTTAAAGAACGGGAAAAACTCTTCTCTCCACCACAGCAGTAGGCTGTCATATTATGGCTGTATGCTGGAAAAATTAGCCATTTCATAAACAGAAATATAATATAGACATCAAATTATTAACAAAACGTCAGAAAGTAAAGATTTTAGGGTGCCTCAAAAAACAGTTTTCAAGCTCAAACGCCATAAAATGTTAAATAAGTGATGAGAAGGAAGAAAAGCAGCTGGAATCAGGTAAAAAAAAAACAGATCTGATTTTCTCCGACACAGCATGCCACTGGCAACATCGTGCAAACGTTAATATCTCCGTCGACATAAGTCGTATTTTTAAAAATGTGGATTGTGAAAACGCATTTTGATTGGAGGTTTTGATGTTCTGGGATCAGGCGATTGCACAAAGACAAGGACACACAAGACAGATTTTTTAATGCTCGTTATTCTCCTTGCTTCTGCCCTTTGGCTATTCGCGTCTTCGGCAAAGCGGCGTTTCCTTAGACGTCGGCTATAATGACATTAAACGATGTCACTGCGTGACTGAGACACGAAAACAAACCTTGACCTAATCGTGTCCGTTTGAATTAAACATGTCGGTCTCCTTTGTGTGATTTTTTTTCTGCCTCTCTCTCAGGCCCAAACCTTCTCATAAAAACTTACTTACTTACTCCATTAAGAAATGGACTGACTTATCTTATATCCATATCTAGAGATATCAACACAGTTTGCTAATTTCACTATTTTTGTTACGTTGGGCACTAAAAGCCGAGCTTACAGCTCAGGATTCTAAGCATGATTTATATGTCGCTGACTAATTTTGACAATTACGAAAGGCCAATACACACTCTCTGGTCTTAGCCCAAATGAGCACCATTGACGAACTATTCGGAGGAAAGGAAATCGGTGATTCTAGAAGAGATTCCGCCAACGAGAAGATGAGATACACCGTGAGTGGACGCAGGAGAAACCTGTCCGACTAAAAACAACAAGCATGATGCGGACAGACTTGTCGTTTCTACGGTTTTTAAAGGCTAAATGCTAGGCATCTGTCTTCCCATACCCGACTAAGAAGCGGATACCCTCTAAATCTTTAAGATTAGGCTTAAAACCTTCCTTTCTGACAAAGCTTATTGTCCGGCGTGGCTCAGTCGACCCTGAAACATCCCATAATTATGTGACGCTATAGGCCCAGAGGGCTAGGAGAGCTCCCATGATGTACCAATTCCACTCCGTTTATCCTTTCTCTCCATCTACATTTCACAATCTTTCTAGTTTCCTCCTGGCACAGGGGGAGTTTTTTCTTTCCAGAGCCACTTTTGACGGGCCTCATTGACGTGTTGGCTTTGTTTCTAGGAATTTGAATCATTCGGAATTGAATGGATTATGATTTTGTTACAACGAATTGGACTATAACAGGCTTGAGTGTCTTTGAGGTCCCTCCAGATGACATCTGTTGTGATTTGGCAAAGCAAATCTGAAATGCCGCGTTCAGCCGTTTATTCAACTGAATTCCTTTTTTTCTCCCATCCTTTTTTCTCCCAAACTCAGAGGAATGCTCTCTTGAAGACGAGGGAGCAGGTTGCATACAATTGTACAACGGGTACGTTTATCTCGCCGAGATAACGAACATGCCGCGACATGTTCATGATTATCTGTCGTTTATCTTCAATTTTTTTCCCTCTCTCTCTCTTTACTCTTGTAGTTTTGGCATCTCCCACCTGCACTCTCTCGCTCTCTATCTCTTGCCCTCCTCGCAAATAGTGGCAGACTATAGTAGGGGTCCTGGTGTGAGGTCACAGGCAGCCTTCTTGTAGCATATGGACCCGCTTCCTTCCAAGAAAACCCAAGCCAGATGAGACCCCCACGTGCATCCGAACACACAAATATAAAAAAACGGCACTGTCACGGGGACGACAAATGCACTTCGAGCTCTTAGTCTAGCGGCCCTAGTGCGCGAGATTAAAGATGACCGGAATCTATCGGATCTCACTTTTCATCTTCTCTCTGACCCAGGGGATCACTAGGAGTAATCTCGGTCTTAAGAAACGCTCGCACACACACATATTAAACCCAACACGCCGGTAATCCACCCCGGGGCCGGCTGAAGTATCGCACACATGGACACGAGCTCTATCGCGTGTGTGCGTAAGAAAAGACACAACGCCGTCTTCCAAATCCGCCGCGAACTACCCGACTTCTTGAAGCACCCTAAGCTCGATAATGGCAACAGACGTGCTAGCGGAGCTTTGTAATCTTTAAGTGAGTATCTCTTGCACGTAGGGGCGAACTGGTGCAGAGTAATCTTTGGCGGGATTCCGGCGGGAGGCCTTGGACCCCTCGCAGACCCGAGCATATGCGGGAAGACACACGGATACACACACATGCTTTGCGCTCGCCGAGCTGGTAATCTTCCAGCCAGCTGAAGTGTAATCAAGAAGGAGACAGCCATATGTCTGAGGGTGCTGAGCCTTGGCCTCGGGCTTCCTGCCCTCTTCTCGCTTTCGCTGTCAGTTCTCCCTTCGCTTGTGCGAATGGCACCCTACTCATTATCGCTGTCCTTTAATTCAAAGGAAACTAAACCCAACAATTGGTTTTCAAGTAGGGGAAACGCCATGGAGGAGTTGGCAACCACAGCGCGCGGACTTGGAGGCTGAAATATATCCCAACCGAGCATTTATTCTGTATTTAGATAGATCTACTTTATCTATCCCGAGTTGGGAATTGGCAAATATTCCGATAGTCACCGTCAAGCCTTATTTTCCATCATTCTCTTAGTAATCAATCCCATCGACATCATTCGTTACTCAAAATGAAATGTCCCTGGGTTTCTTTGTATTTATGTGTTTAACAGGCTGTGTGTGTGTGTGTGTGTGTGTGTGTGTGTGTGTCCTGGTCTCCTATGTGGGGACAGCTGGCGTGGCAGTGACCCTGGCTCGAAAGAAAGCCCCATGCTTCTTCACGTCTCCCTTTTCCTCAGTTCCTGAGGCCATTTGGGTCCTTTGCCGGCCTCGTGTCGCAGTTCTTTGAGCACCGCATGTATAAATCGACTCCTAAATAGTCCCTGATTGTAAAGATTTAGTCCAATTTCATAAAAGCTAAGAGCCGAAGTGATTTCCCTCCTCCTCCGCCAGTCTATCCTTCAATCCCCTTGTCCATCTCACTTTCTTATCATCAATTTTTTTCAACTAGTCTTTTAGTCTTTTCTTAATCCTCCCCCTGTCCACTCCCCTGTCTGATGAAATGACCATATCTAATCCTCTGGTCCTCTTGGGAGAGACGTAACTGTATTAAGAAGCAAATCCATGTCCTTACAACAGCTACAGATGTCTTTCTTTATTATCCCCTCTTTCTCTTTCTATCGCTTTGACTCCTCACATCTTTCTCTTAAATCTTCTAAATCTGCTTCTCATAATCTTCTGCCATTTTTTTTTCCTGAGCTCACAAAGTGGTACTGTATAATCTCATATTATGTGTTGTGGATTTGTTTTGGTCTTCTGCTATCGTCTTTTTTTTTTTCAAATATAATTCCTTGCGGGTAATGTCCATAGTCTTATGTTCGTAACCCCAAAATCAGACAGTCTGCTTTTCAGGACTTAAGTAAATCTTCTTGTTGCTATACATATATAAGCACACACACATATAAATGTACATATATACAAGAACACTGTTTAAATATGTATATCCGAATGCATTTTAAAACAGCCTTCCTCATTTTCAAGATTCGTGGTAGATTCTACAATCTGACTCGCGGAGCAGATTACATCTGTTTATCAGTTTAACTCCACCTGATGCGCACTGTACAAACCCATTACCTCCTCCTGTGTCGTGCATCTCCGTCACAGCTGCTACAAGCAGATGTGTCTTCTCGTCTTCATGTCGCATTAGCTGCTCGTTCCGGCGGACGCCAAGCGCGAGTGGCGGTGTTTCCTTTGGAGGCCTTCCAGGCGTCGGAGTGCCACCCTGCTTATCCGTCAAGCAGAAGGAAAGCAGCGTTTTTCTGCTCAGTCAGCCCAAGCTGCCGCTTTCCTTCCCACAGGCAGGTGCCCAAGACACAACATGATTCCTAACAGAGTTGCTGATATGGTCTTTGTATGTACGAGGCCCTTGTCTAAGCGTGGTACATTTATTGAAGTCGTAGATTTTTTTCAAATTCAAGATTTGAACCCTTCTTTTCATTGAGCTTCACTGGTTAGCCCCTGGCTTCACGGATCAACTTCAAGTCCCTGACGATAGCCTACAAAGTGCTTAAGGGTACAGCTCCCGTCTACTCGAACCCCTCTTGCAAATGCTTGTGTCTCAACTCGGTCACTCAATGGATTGTCGTCTAACAGTGCCTACTCCACGCTTAAGACAATCCAGACTGTTTTCATGCGTTGTTCCAAGATGGTGGAATGACCCACCAAGCGCTACATGAACATCTTCATCTATCTTCATGAAACTCTTAAAGACCATCTCCTATCCTAACTCTTACCAATACCTCCATAGCCCCTCTACTACTCTTTCTGTGCTTCCGTCTATCTATTTGTCCTTCTGACTAGGGATTTTTCTCTAAATCTTATTGTCCAATTGATGATAACCGTAACATTGTGTCTACTTTGTCAGTTGCTTTGGGTAAACCCAAACATAAGATTGGCCGGATTTCTGATGGCCTATAGTAGAAAAATGGACATTCATGAATGGGTGTAGGAATAACTTATTGATGCCTTTTCTCTGTGATTTGGGTATAAAACTACTATCAACTCAGTCCATAACATATGATAGAATAAATAAAATGATAAACAGTAGATTTCCAATTTAGACAATTGGTCGTGTATTTACCTGATGTCGGATCAATACCAAAATTTAGCGCATCACTTATTTCTGCTCATAGGGAACATTATTTTAGTAAAAATATACTATATAGCCTACTATTAAAAGTATCAAACCAAAAAAATGTTTTGATGAGCAAATCAGGCCGGAGATGCTAGTTTAGGTTTAGGTAGAGAGCGTTTTTCTGTCAGTAGTATCCTTGGGAAAGATATTGAAGCCCCTGTTGAGTATGATATGTTTATCCCAGTGTGAACACAACAGAAATGATAGGTGTATAGGTGAGTATGTGGATGGGTGAATGAGGCTTTTTGTGTAAAAGTGTTCAGAGTGGGCAGCTAGATGAGTAAAGCATTATATAAGGAAGGTCCGCTCACCGTTTAAATACAAGATAGCGTATACCCAGCTATCTGGATATAAAAAAACTAACAGTGTGTGAACAGATATGGGACTGCAAAGGTTAACGGCACAAAATCAGGGGTGTCCCGACTTCATTTTGCCAAAAAAACGTGAAATTTTGCGTCTGTTTTCGTTGCTCTGTTCGAAAAATGAGCAATGAATCAATAGCTGAATTATTGCAAGGAACTTGAACTCATTAGAATAAAATCCAACCAAAAAAACGTCAATAGAATTTCAGTGCAGAAAGAGACACGACCTATTTCTCTGGGCCTAAACAGGGATAGCTTTACCCATCAACTGGATACCAAAGAAAACGATACTTAACCTTCAGGACCCACGATTTCAAAACACACGGTGCACAAAGATGAAATGGAATGAAAAAGCACGAGCCGTTTGTGAGCTTGGACAGTACTTTTACAAAGAATAGTGTATCCGTCCGGGCAGAAAATACACATCAATTAAGACGAGCATCATGATGAGAGGAAATCTAAATAGGCAAGGTGACAGTGGTCATTCAAAAATGATTGTCCTCATAGTCCTGAGATGGATTATACTGATTTACACAAATCCAGCTACATTTTTCAGTATTATTTGTACCTTAAAGACTTGAAAAGTAGTGAAGGCTTTCTCTTATATAAATTTCAGTATTCCTGTTATCAATCTGAAATTCTTCAAACATCTGAGCTCAGATTAAGACATCCTGATAAAGACACTTACAATTAATTAATTAAGAGATCAGTAATGTGTAAATCTTGTTTAAACTTTATGAAACAGTCAGTTCTAACAGAAGTTAAAAAAAAATTATGTAATTTAGCAAAAAAAAAAGAAAAAACAGAATTCTTGTTATCTTAGAGGCCCATCCTGAAAAAAAAATGGAACAAAGCTATTGAGGTGTGCCTTTTTCCGTTTATAAATCAAGGCTCTTTTACGTCAGTGCCTAATGGCATAGGAAACTCCTGGTGAGCTCTGAGTTTACGTTTGAAAACAAAAAAAGTAAAAGTTAATTCGGCCTCGCAGAACAAAGACGCGTCGCTGAACTTATTGCGAAATATATTGTGGAATATCCTAGACGTAAAAAATGTCCAGGCTTGAGGTTTTCAGGTTTTTTTGCTTTAAAAAAACTAAACAAAAAACTCCAAAGTGGCGGTGGTGTAATCTCTGTCCAGAGGTTGAACACTCACACTGCCGATTTCCTCACAGAAGATTTGGATAATGGGAGTTGACAGATTTACTTTTCCTGATGCTTAACAGAGTCAAAGGATGCACGCCACACCTACGCCGCATGTACTGCCTGCCTGCCTTTTCTAGAAGTCAAATCCTCGTGATTTCAGCGGCAGGAAACGCGAGCGCCGTCTTAAAACCCGCAGAAAGGTTGGTAGCCCTCTTGGGGTAACAGTGGGGGCCGAGTTTTATTAGTGGCATTGTTCTGCTATTTGGACAGTTCAGACAAAGTTCAGGATAACTGGATAACTTTTCTTCTTGCTTTCTATTCACAACTGAAATAACCATAATGCTCCTCACAAAACACCTAGACGAAAACCCGACAAAGTATATACTATATTCCCAAAGTATATTTTTTGTAACGAAGTAGAACAAAAGCTTTTTTTTTTCTACTTTCAGTCAAATCTGAAATGAGAAACTTTGTGTCGCAAGAGTTGCTTTTGCAACATATCCTGTTTCGGGCCAGAGTTGAGGTGAAACGGACTTTTACTTCCCAGGGGTCAAAGGTCGAGGGCAGGTGCAGGATCAGGCCGCAGCTGCATCCGCGAGGATGCAGCCCCAAATGTGCCCCCCCGTGTGGGTGGGTGCGCATGTTTTTTTTGCCGAGCTCCGCTTTAAACCCGAGGATTTCATCACCCGAAAAGCAGACGCCGTACAGTTTTTTTTTTGCATTGCAGGGGGGGGGTTCCTTTTTTGGGGGGGGGTGTGAACCGGGGGGGTATCGGGACTTGGTCCTGAATTAATTAATTCACTTTTATGCGAGCGGGCTGTCATAACTCAACCGGAGGAGTATGGGGGGAATACACAATTCCCATGCCTGGTACACACACACACACACACAATTAACCATTGATTGAAGTAACTCAATACACTCAGACATGGCTGGCTTAAGGCAGCAGGACAGAGCCTCTGGCAAGGTGATTGAACCGGCAGGCTGGAAAGAACAACTGGCGACATATGCGGATGATTGGCGTTAAAGCAAAAAAGAAAAAAAAATAGAAAGGCAATCCACATACCTGTCTTTTGTATCTTTTCTCTTCCTAAGAGTACAGATATTTATCTATCTAGCCGTGTCATTTGCCGTCCTCTCTCTCTTGTTAGTCTGGGGTCTTTTCGACAGGTTTGATCCAAAGTCGTCTCCCCCCCCCCCCGCCTGCTCTTTGGGCTTCAAACGCACAAGGTGAGATGATACGGGTCAGAGAGGGACAAAAAAAAAACCCTACGGCGGGAGGGAGGACAGAGTAAAAAAGCAGGTGGGTGGGAATCAGAGGGAGTCCGGCGGTGAGAAAAGGATGAAAGAGTGGGGAAACTGAGAGGGAGAGAGCGTTTAATCACGAGTAAAGACCACCGAGTTCGGATGCCACACACACCGTTCAATCTTCCGTTTGGAGAACTGATTTTTACAGTTGGTAAACTGTTTTTATTTCGGCCCCAAGGTCCGCCGCTGAAGGACCGATTGCGTGAACAGTTTATTTTCTAGGTGAGAAATTTGAAACGGTTGCCGTGTTGTCCTTTATGATCTCATTGGTGAGGCTCTTAGCAACGGGGTGGATTTAGATCCCTTTCTAAGATTGTACCTTACGTACATTAGTAAGTTTGATAATGTCCATCCGTACACTGGATTACACTCTTTATTTGTGGGGGCAGGAAGGGGGGGATTAGCTGAGAGAGGTGGGATAATCTCTGGATAGTTAAGTCCATCACAGGGCAGCTTCATAAGGTCTTACGAACTTGTTACCAGTTGGAAATATAACAAAATAGTCTTTTTTCTGTAGTTTGTCTTATGGATTAATCAGTTCGAGTTCTCGTGGAATTGCTTATTCTGTTCTGAAAAGTGCTATAAAGACAGGATTGACTCAAAACGGTCAAGCAAACAGGATGAAACTCAACACACCACCGAGCACCGAACGGTCCACGATGTTGACGAAGCATCGATCGAAGTCGGACGAGCACCACCAATAAATGAAGTTGCTTATTGTCAGAGAAGCCAGGTTCACATCAGGGATTCGGTTGGGGTTCTAGAAAAGCTCTGGGCAAAGGGAAGTGAAGGGCGCCGTTAGCTTAAGGCAGAGCCCGCTAGCTCATTTTACTCCCAGAGACACAGACAGCTCTCAGGCTAACTGTAACTTCACCGTTCTTTTACCTGAAACCGCACGTGTTCTATTCCCTACGTTAACTTGCGCAATCGTGTCTTGAAAATTAATCGAACAGAATAGAAATCGAATAGTATCCAAACAAAAGAAATCAAAGTGAATATTTAGCTATTCATTTTCCAGTATGAATCAGCAAAAATGAACTTGTAGGTCATTGGTTAAACCTCTTTACCCCTAAAAAGTTTAAGCAGACAGTACGTACAGCCGAAATTTTAAATGAGGACTCACGTATCATCAAATCTACATTTTCTAAGAAAAACCTCGAGAAAGGACTGAAAACACAAACCTAAAATCCTCCAAAAAAGAAAGTAGAACATCTTGGTTGCAGAACAGAAACTCCTCCTGAAGACTATCCACCGTGAGTGACGAGCAGAGACAAATTTTTGTTTTATCTACCTCAACTACCCCTCAATATTTGAGAACCCATGCACTAATTTTCCGTCAAAATGCGTCCAAACGTACTATTACGTTCATTAAGAGGATATATTTCCATTTAGTAGCTTAGTTCCGCACAGTTTTGTGAAGCCCTTTGAGTGGAGGTCAACATGAATTGAGCTCTGCCGACTAAAGATTTATCAGAATCCAAATGTGAGTCGACACGGTTCTTTGAAGGGGGGCGCGAATCGGCTCGTTCCTGTTGTCTTCACCAGTTCCCGATAAGGAGAGATAATTATGCTAACAGCTAGCTAGCCGTCGGTTCACGGTGTCGACGTCTCCCGCGTGAACCCGAGACGCTCCGCTAAATGTCAGCCTCCGTGTCGAAAAGGAGATCGCTCGAGATAAAGGAGAATTAGCCACAAGTGCATAAAGAGCGGCGGTTGCCCCCCACCCCGCCCGTGCGCGCTTTAACACACATAAGAGCCCAGATATTAATTAAAGTTCATTGCTTCGGTAATTAGCCGCGCGGGATAATACCAATAAGTGACTTATTGCCCTACCCCCCCCTTCCCCGGGGTTCCCGCTCTACCTCGAACTTTAATTGAATGAGCGACATTAAAAACTTCGGAGGCCATTTGGCAAGGTTGACTAAACAGTCGTAAACACCTAAAAGAAACACCTCGAGCACGAACAAGAGGAGGCTTCTCTGCTGTATAGAAAAAAAAGGAATCATCTCCCCCGTAGCTCGAGGGAATGCGGAGCGTAAAAACGATGAGGTTTGGAATTAAATGAGTTGCCTGTCTGCCTGATATACATGTACATCCTGTAAGAACACGTTTTAATAGTCGGATACCCGAGACAAACCCAGTCCCTATGCTTTAGATAAAAGAAGATAAGTCATTGTAGAAGGGATCTTCCTGGATGACACCTTCTAACAATCAAACATCGTCATTGGAACCTGTTGTAAGTGTCCATTATTCTAAAATCGGGGGGATGTTCTTTGCTGAATCGAGTCAGATTTTTCAGAAAGAAGCTTTGAAAACGGGCACATACCTCTGGGAGGACCTGGGATCTATGGACCTAGGACACGTACTAGAGGGACTAGGCTGCCAGGGGAAACTTTGGGATACCCTGCAGAAGTGGTAGGAGAGATGGAAAGTCTGGGTGGACAATGGATGGATTTGAGGATTATTTGAAGTTAGTTTGGTCCCCACAGGATTTTCAGTCCTTCACAATAAAAGCCTTGTTTTTTTAATTTCCAGGGGTTTCTGTCCTTTCCTGGGACTGACCCGTCTCACAGCTGGTGGTCACTGCTTCTGCATGATACGTGCCAGGCTGATGATGATGTGTGATGAAGATAATAAAAGAATTAGTATATATTTTATTATTATCACGATGATCATAATAAGTCGATTCCGATTCAAACTGTTCGCAGGAAGTCGGTAAGAGCCAATCGTTGCAGAAGTTTTACAATATTTCTGTATTGACTTTACAGAGCAATGTCCAAAAATACACAGCACATTGTTCAACGAATGACACCAAACAAATAATATATAAATTCTGAATGTTTAGAATGTGTAAAAGGTCTAATATAGTTTAAATACGTGTCCATAAATATGTCGTTTATGGTCCACCATCAAGAACGGAGCTGATTGCAGTCTTAATATCTCACCACGTCAAATCTTAAACCCCCCACCCATCCCCTTTCCAGATAAGCCCGCGTAGGTCCTGCGGTACACATATACAAAGACGAGCGCACAATTACACACACACACGCACCGAGCCCACTATTTCAGCTGCGCCTTTGTGCTCCTTTAACCTTGAGGTCTGCGAGCGCCCAACTGTGATAATCTCTCAGACTGCCTTCATTACTGTTACAGAACACACACACACACACACACACTGGCAGAGACAAGCATCAAGGAAGAGCACACAAATGCACACAGACACACATACCGAACGCACAGGTAGGAGGTGGAACATTTAAAATCTTTTTTTATTCTCTCACTATTGACTTGAATCAGCATTAGCCTGATCAGATAGACCGGGTGTGCGTGTGTGTGTGTGTGTGTGTGTGTGTGTGTGTGTGTGTGTGTGTGTGTGTGTGTGTGTGTTATTGGCTGTCCTCCGCCTTGCTGGCTAGACGGACACAGCCTCCAGGAATGTCAAACCTCCAACCTGCATTTTGATGTGGGCACCCGCCGTCGCTTGTACATCGACGGCCCACCCTGCCTCGCCGTGTGTGTGTGTGTGTGTGGGTGAACTTGTGTGTGTGTGTGCATCTCTCAGTAGTTCGATTGGCGTGCCCCTGGGCAGGTGAAAGTGTACGGCGAAGAAAAAGTTTTAAACACTCACATTAAAACATTTCAGGACCCTTTTCTTTTTATTTTTTATGTCCACGTCACATTTTTTGATTCAGAGGAAATGAGTTGATTTGAAGCGTGTTTTCCGCGTGTTTCCGTGCACGCCGTCCGCTCTTTAAGTGCCGGTGACACCGGCTTGGCAAGCGATCTGCGCTGCCACTCTCTCTTTGGTTTCGCCTTTCATCCACCCCCCCCCCTCTCGCTTCCCTCTGTGACACAACCCTGTGGTTTTTCCAGAAAGTTCCCAATGATTGATTCTTTCATCTTTTCTCCTGTGTGTGTGCGTGTGTGTGTGTGTGTGTGTGTCGGGCCTCGGTTGACTTGTCTTCGCCTCAGTCTGCCGCCGTGATTTTAATTTTTTTTTTGTCCAGCTGTCACGAAAGAAACCGAAATGAGCGATGTAAGTCATTAATAAAAAGAAAAATGACTGACGCAGTTTGGGTAATTACCCGGACTTTTAAAGTCAGACGCCAACACTTCTGCTCTAGGTTTTTTTTATTAAGTACAAACCAACTGTTTAACATACTTGCCACAGCCCCTTAGAACATTTCTCAGATGTAGAGCTCAGAAGTCACACATTTAGCTTCCGTACTGGCTAAAAACAGGTAATCCAAAGAAATTGGTTTGTTACAGTCGCAAAGCAAATGATAAACCAGGGCCGAAGTCTCTATTTTCCCACCAATGTACTGTCACGTTATGCTGATCATGTCCAGACAATAACTATAAAGCTTTCAATCGAGCTTACATGTATAGGATCCTTTATTTATTTTTTTGACCAGTCTTATCATTTAAACCGACAGACGACTGGTTTCTTAACACAAAGCCCATCATAAAAACAATGTAAACTGCTTTTCACGAGCTCTAAAGTTCTGAAATATTGCCCGGAGGGCCGAATGGGATATTTATGAAGGACTTTTCTTGCTCTTGAAGCATTTAGATTTAGATTTGTGAGCTTTTGGAAGGGCTTATGAAATCATACCCATTGCTTGACGGCTGCATTTTTGGCTAGGATTGCAAATAAGTTCGTCAGGTGACTCTGTGTGCAAAGTTTTGTAACGTGACAATATTTGGGGAGAATAAAACATTAAAAACAGAAGAAAAAGGAGGAAAGAATTCAAACTTTAAACCTGCAAAGTCTTTTACAGTAATGCTGAATAACTAGACTAATGAAGCCTCTGTATCAGAGCATTTGTTCTTTAAAAAAAAAACTTTCATAGTTGTTCAGAATGTCAAGCGGATTACATTTGTTACTCGAATCCACAAATTAAAAAACTCACCGGATGAATCTTTCAAGAGAAAAAAAAAAAAAATGTGCTCAAATATTTATGCACAATACAAATGATCCATTCGAAAACTTTGGTTTAAAGCAGTCTTCAAATTGCCTTTACAAAACTCAGTCCATTAAAGAGGAAAATAAGCCCGGCCACAATTTATAGTCGGATCAAAAGAGTTCATAAAAAAAAAAAAAGCTTCGGGAAACATAAAAGACAAGGTAATGACCTAGACAGCTACAACTAGAGAATCAGAGAAAAAAGCGCGCGGTAAGAATGATGATTTCTGAACTCGGCATCACTTATGGGACTTTGTTCCGACTTTAGAACTGAAGGTATTTCAATTAATGTGTTTTCATTTCTCCTGTAGGAGAGATATCTCTTCATATATTGACAAAGAACAAAAAAAGAATTCAAATCTTTACCAGGCCAGACGTGAACTTTAGTCTCGCGCCAATAATGAGGAGGCTTCTTCCATATTAGGACCGCCTAATGTACGTTAATCTCCCATTAGCATAAAACATATGAAACGGCGGTTCAATGTACACGCGCGGAGACACACAAAAACACAAACGTTTTGCTGAATGCCCGAACGGTGGCCTTGGAAAAAGATTTTTTAATTTTCCCTCAAGTGTCTGTCTCCCATCTCCTAGAAAAAAAAAAAAAGTATGTTGTCGCTTCCCCACAAGGTTCTCTCCCACTTAGAGGATGCATCTCTCTTCAGTCTGAGTTCAAGTAGCTAATCTCCTGCGTCTCAAGGTTAGCGTTAGCGCAGACTCTTGAGAGGTCTTGATTCAAACAAATGAGACGAGGAAATGAATCGGAAACGGTGCGCGAAACCGTGTGTGTGTGCGTGCGGTGTATGGATGCAAATCGCTTTTTTTTTTTTTTTTTTTTACCCCACTGGGGACAGCGGAGGAAATAAAGCTCAGCTGCTCACGTTCTTGTGGGGGGGGGGGGGGCCAGGCGGGATCGAACGAGGGATGAAAGAGAAAGATAAAAGGCAGCGAGAGAGAAAAAATGTGGAAAAAAAACGAAGAGGATGGCTGCGCGGGAGCGGGGATCATTGTTCACTTGACTACAAAAATGGAAATGGTCTTTTGTGCGTCTCCGCGCGGCTGTTTGTGCGTCAACGCGGGCCTGTGAAGACATTTCATTCGATAGGATCCTTGTTTTTTTCTTTACCGTGGACTTCCTGTTTGCGTTTGGTTGCCTTTTATGCCTTCAAATCCTCGTTTTTAGGCATTAGCATGCTGGTTACTGTTGGGTGAAAAAAGAAAACAAATCCTGCTCCACACTCTAAATTGTTGGAAACACGGAGAAGATAAAAGATATTTTGCTAATTTTGTATGATGAAACACTCAAAAATTGAACCAAAATTAAACCAAAATGCGACAAGTAAGAAGTTAAGTTGACAACCACTCAACTTAATTTAAAAAAAAATCAAATTTATTATTATCATTACTCCTCATGTAGATACAACCCCCTGCTAATTGTCTTAAGCCCCTATGAAATCTGTAAAATATCTTACGTTTATAAAAAAATGTAACCTTCTATGGTGGCTCAATAGGTCCATTTTATTTAGAAACCATCCATACTTTAGCAAATCTAAAATAAGTATTACCAGGTGTTTTTTAAAAATCTGTACATAGTTATTTCTTCATTTAAAGTATACACAAATCCCCAGTTTGAAGGAACTAACTTACTTCCTTCACTGTGATAGGAAGGGGAAGTGATTATGTCTTGTGGCCGGTTTGACATTTGGCATTTAGGTTTCACGACATAGAAACTGATCGTGTAACTTTCGCCCGGCTGACTAGCGGCAGCCATTTTAGGCAAGATTCTAAAGTCTAAAGGATTACAACTGGAAGAAACATCCCACCCCGGCAAGTTCTCTCCCCAAAGCTGGAGTCTTGATATGATAAAATAATTGACTTTAGAGACAAAAATGGCACTTTTGGTTGGATATTCAAACCTATCGTAAACGGGTTTGCCAAAACTTTGTTGATGAGTACGTTGCAGACATACTGTTTATGGTACAAGCTACAGAAGAGCCAGAAACAAGATTCAAAAGAAAAGTTTTAATTTTGCTGAACGAGGACATGACGGTACATCTTATGTTCGCAAACAGAAAAAAAAACAATCCATCTGGAACAATGCTTCAAATGATCTGAACAGGTTGTAACTGAGTCAACCACAGGCTGCTTTGCATTCAGAAATATTTTAGATAAATTCAATTAAATTCAATTATTTGAATAAACTAGACTGAGAGTTGAAACTTGAGTCATAGAAAAGGACAGTGATCACAAAAGAACGGCACCAAATCTACAACTTAATGGCAGAAAAAGTAAAGATTCGAGGTATCTTTGATGTCCCGATCAAAGATCGTACTCTCTCGGAAAAGCTTTAGTGGCGCTGTAATAGAGCTGGATATGGAAAAACTGTGTCCACAAAACTTTAGGAACCAGTTCTGAAGAAATGGGATCCAAATGTCCTCCCAGAGGAAGTGGAATAGCAGCGGCTTCGGAGTAAAAATGCTAACGGCCAAACTAGCAGCTAGCTAGTTTGGCCGTTAGCATTTTTACTCCCAAGCTACAATACAAACTAGCTACAATACAATTTTTTTTTATTGTTTCACAAGACAATGGTGGCCTCAAACACTTATCAAAACAGTAATGATGACAATTGTTAATTTGTTTCCGACCTGTAAAAAAGTAAGTAATTAGTTTGAATATTCAATTTGTTCTGATGAAAACCTAAAGCAGAATGTACAGTCATTTGTTCATGACCATACAATATGTCTGCAAGGTACTTATCAACAAAGTTTTGGCAAACCCATTTAAGATAGGTTTAAATAGCCAGACAAAAGTGCCATTTTTGTCTCAAAAGTCAAATACTTTATCTGAAAAAAGTAATTTAACAAGTGAGGAAATGCATTTTTCTTTTATCCCCTTCAAATTCAGCAACATTTCCATCCAGCCCACTTTTTGTTGGATCCTTAATTACAAGGAAAATTAGATAAATAGACAGCTGGATGGAGCGAGTAGAACAAGAGGGGGATATTACCCCCCTGCGTGCCATCCATCCATTCCACACAATTCTCTTTTCATCTTTCTGTTCCCTCACATCCATTATTCACCCCATTTGGCAGCACGGTCTGCACCTAAATAAAGCCCCAGCTAGGTTGTCTCTCCGTCCCCTTTATCATGTTCACCTTTTATCACAAGCGCTTGTTAATTAATTGATCTCTTTCTCCATCCAACAAAGCTGATCTCACAAAGGGAATGTATCCTGAATATTTCTGTTTTTTTATTCTACAGTGTGATACTTATTCTAACTGTTATCTAAAAAACATGAAATATCATCAACTGGACGGTACGTAATGCCTATAATGCCTATGCCAAGTTTGTGTAATGCCTTTTTAAATCCAGTTCACTGAGGATAGGGTCACCGTATTGACAACTCCCGCTAAATGAATGATTACATTTACTTCATGGCCATCAAATACAGTTGATGTTTGCTAGAGACAAAGTAACGTTTCCATAGCAACTTACAGATGTGGCCAAGCAGAGAAACAGTTTAAGACAAATGGTTGCATGAAGAAGAAGAGCGTGACTGGAAAGGAAACATAATAAATGGTAGGTGCCTTGCCACTAGTCAGTTCTACCTTAAAGTACTTTGGCCCCTGAGGGACAAAATATTACAAGTAAATACCTGAAATGTGAGTCTTGCCTCATTCTAGAAAGTAAACATGAACAATACTAACTAAAATGACAAAAATATAAATAAAAAAGAATAAAAAGCACATTGTGCTTAAAGAATATAAAAGAAAAAAAATATTATCCTAAGGGATTAGCTCAGGAATCCATAATTTTCTGCATTAACATACACACAGCAACTCCAGATGGCCTCAAAGTGACAAAGGCAACAAGACAAAAAGACGGCAGTAAAATCAAAATCTGTAAGGAGACAATGGAGGCATAAAAAAGGAAGACTTTTGTGCCAGCTTGAAATCAATCCCAGAAAAATCTAATCTAGCCAAACTAAATGTAAATGACAACCCGCTTAATCTTCCATACCACCTGTCAAAGTTGCTCCTGGGGAGATGATTTGGGTGCGAGGGAATTTCCCTTTGTGTGCCTGTCGTGTATTTTTCACGATAGGATTTTTTGTGGTTATTTATTTAGATATTTTGAACAATGCCGTAACAGCAACTGCAGATTGACAACTACAGATTGGCCAGAGAGCCCCGGTGACCTTAATGTAGCCAGTGGATCTGAGATTGACCATCATGGATCATCAGGATACTCTGAGACAGCATTTAACATTGATTATGGGTTTTTGGGGGTTGTTCATGTACTCTGTTTGGCAGTTTCTGAGTTTTTTCCCCAAAAAAGTTTTATGTTAGGTTTGTATTTTGTGTCTGTTTAGATCTTCAAAGTGTACCATCTACTGTGAAAGCATGGCCCTAGGGACAATAACTACGGTGTACGACAAGAACAGACCCACAATGAGGTGGGTGAAAAGATAGAGTCCACAGGCGCTGACATAACAGACACCTGCTAGCTAAAGCAAAAGACACTCCATACTATCTTTTGGACACTCCATAGTTCTCCACAGTTCTCGTCCAACTACTCTCCAGTAATCTACCCGCCAATAACCTCCTTTCTCAAAATCGAAAGGTTTCTCGTAGAGGACCCAAGCTCGAAAGAGTGGCACCATCCACAAGTGCGAAGTGTAGATTTATTCATCTTTATTATCCCTATCCCACAACTGCTTTTGTGATTGATGATGTTGATGATTGATAGTCTTTGCTATGTGTTCATCAGCGATCTTTGGAGGTGAGGAACAAAAAAGTTATTTTTGGCCGAGGCTTTGCAGAAAATGTACTGTCCATCGGTGAACTTTGAGATCGGTGGAGGCCTTAATGATGTCTGCCTCAGTCCATGGTTGGAACACTGATATGAGTCCATGTGGACCGGAACGGCCACTTCAGTCGGTGGGTAAACAGTGTCTTGAAGAGCTAGTTCTGATGTGGAGGCATCGGTTTGAGGGGTTGCATTCCTTTCTTTAGCTTTCTCTGGGCCAGGTCGAGCACGAAGATGGCACTCTGTGTGGGATAGCAGAGAGAGAGAAGGCAAAAGAGTTACCCGTGGAGAAAAATAAGCCTGTGGAGAGGCTCGGTCAGTCAGTCAGGATAAGTTATCAGTTTGTTTATATATATCAGTCGGACTGGAATTTGCTTAGAGCTTTTATTCTGCTGAAAGATCCAGATTATACTGATGCTGAAAGATCCATTTTGGGGTAAAACTCCAGTTTTTATCCAGTACTTTGTCCAGTTTACGCTTTCCGGACCATATTTCTTTTTGATTTGGGTCCCTCAGGGGGTTTGGGATTCCGTCTGATGGGGGAATATTCCTTATACCCTCTAGGGACGACTCCAAAGAGGTACACTAAGTACTTTAAATGAAGTACCGCTGCACTCCTCCCGCAGAATGCTGTGCTTTTTGGTATTGCAATCAGTGGTTAGGGTTAGGGTTAGGGTTATTGTTGTTACTCTTTAGTAAGTCAAAAGTTATCCCCTAACCCTAACCCTTGTACATTCAACAAGTACCTGTACCCGTATTGTTTTCCAATAGTACCGTACTCTGCGCTCCACAGCTGAATGTTGCAGTGCCAAAGTAGCACTTAAAGAGTTCAATTTAACTCAACTTTTAAGTCTTAGGTCTCACTCTGAATTAGTGTCCAACCAACTCCATAGCAGTATCCTATTCCAACTCTTTTAATAACTCTGAAGGAGTCAATACACTGTGATATTACAAATTCAACACTGCGGAACTTCCTGTATACTTTTCTCTTTAAAAGTAACACCTGTACTTACTCCAAGTACCCTTACCTGTTCCTGTACCAGTTCTCATAATATCGAACCCTGTTCCAGTGCATATTAGTCTTCCGCTGACTAATCTCAGCCTTACCCGGTCTCCAGAAACCTCCCCAGGGAGCGACTAGAATATTCAAAAGAATTCCATTTTGAACTAATTGTATTTGATTCTAACCCAATTCAAACCTTTTCGCACATTTATTCTTACCACCTCCACATGACCGGGCCAGATCCCAGCATTGGTGCTCCAGAACTGAACCTGAGATACCTCCCAAGCCCTTGGAGGTTTAAGGCCGGACGCCATCCCTCCAGTCCGGCCAAAGCACTGCAAGGATCCGGTCTGGAGAAACCAGTCGTGGGATCCTTTTGGTGACGCCAAACTGTTGTGGAAATTCTATTTGTAAGCAAGAGTCTCTGTGTGTCTGAGAAAGTAAGAAATAGAAGTTTATTTAGAGGGAGAGCTTCATGAAGTGAGAGCAATCGGCACGATCATACAAGTGGTTTATAGGACGTACTTTGCTTTAAAGCAAAACAAAATCATAGTACATTTTATACCTTCCCTGAGCATAGGAAGAGGGGTAAGGTATGTCTCCCATCATGGAGTAACCTGCACCTGTCGCGAAGGCCATCCTCAATCATTCGAAGAATGTACCAAGCAATCTTCAAGACAAAACATTAAAAGATAACGTTTGAGAAGACTTTCTCTGAGACATTGTAAGAGGGAAGATTCCCATGACAAAAGAAAAGAACCTTCAAAATATTCACTTGTGCAAAATCCCTAAAGGGAAATTAACCAATTGAATATACATATATTGATTTCCATCACAGACGTACACAAATCTTTCTTAAAAGTAACTAAAAGTTCACGTGGATCCTATTTTCAAAGCACATTAGGGAAAAGATTTGCGTGGATTACAAAGTCCTGCTGTTTTGTTCCAGTCGTATGGTTTATTGGTATGGGAAAAAAAACAATAAAAACAGTAGTTTATGTTGTAAGCGCTCCTGTAACAAACTCTGGAGTGACCTCCTGCTCAGGTTTTTGAAAAGGAGATTTTTTAAAAATGTTTTCCCTACTAGTCCGCGTAGGAAAATGAATTCTCTATAGTGCACTGACCTTTCTGAGCCGGAGAAGAAGAGCAAATACCAAATGACAAAGCTAATTGTTTCACCCTAGAGTCCATTCTGTCTCTTCCGTTCCTCTTTACTTCGACCGGTCCCTTCCATCATTTCTTCTAATTTTTCTCAATTATTGCCTCCTTATGCTCTCCCATCATCTGTTTGTGTGTGTGTGTGCATGTGTGTGGGTGACCCTCCTGAACTGTACGGCCATTTATGGAGATTAGATAAAGTTGCCTGACTCATTGGCATGCATTAAGCAGAGTACGACAACGGCGCACGTACATCTAAACACACGCGCACGCACACACACAGTTGAAAAGAAGACCATCTTAAATCAAGGGTATAGGACCAAATTAAAGGTAAAAGCGCTCTTGGTTTTCTTTCTTTTGTGAGACATCATCTGTTTTTTTTTTAAAAAGCCATATTCAGCGTCCTTTTTCCCCTCGCTAATGGATTTTTGATTTTTCCGGAGCATGCAACACAATTAGCTCGTCTTTCTTTTTATTAATGACACATTTACTCTTTTCTTTTCCCCCGCTGCTGTTTATTCTTGTGGTAAATTGGGAGGCAAAGAGGCCTTAAAGTGCATTTCGTGTGCATGCGTTTGAGCAGTCGAGTGCGTGCCATACGGTATTCGTCAGGCTGTTTTTATTCCTAATGTTATTAAAGCCATAAATTCATAAAATTTTTTTTTTTTTTTAAAAAGCTGATAAAGTGTAAAGAAAATAATAGCAAACAAAGTAAAGATTTCTTAAAAATGCTATATACAATCAAGACATATTTGTTGATTCTTATAACTTTTCTATGTTTTAGACATAGCCTTTAACTTTTCTTCATCCTCTGGGAAACAAGCTAACCAAATCTGGATTGTCGACACGTTTTATTTCTCATTTAGCTTCTTCCATAACCCACCAACAACTTCTTGCCTCTGAACCCCCTATTCCAATGCTTTTCTTTTGTTTCCGACTAACTTTTTTGTTACCGGAGCCCTCGGAAAAATCGTCAATTAATGACCTGCGATAAATAGACCAAGAGCTGTAAAAGAAGAGTTTTTTTTCCGCAATCAGCTAACAAGAGCTCGTCCTTTTGTCATATCAGTCAAGGTCCCGTGCAAACAAACGCTTAATAGGGCCCGGTGAATGTCTGATTTTATAACTCATAACCCCGCTTTGAGACCTCATTTTCGCGAGGTCGGATTGAGGCCGTACGTCGGAAGAATGGCTACCTAACGCTTGAATAGACGCCTTTTTTCACTTTGATCAAACATCTCCGAGCTCAGGGAAATAAAGAAAGAAAGAAAAGGAGAAAAGAAAAACAGGAGCCACCGGCTTCTCCCTAAAGGTGTCAAGTCTTTCCACCCGTCTCGCACAAATGCCTGGCAATTTGTCTACAAATACAATACATATCAAATGAAAAAAGACCCTTTTTGCATGAGAGACGTTTGATAAGTGTATTTAGACTTTAGAGTGCTTCAAGTAGCACTCATATTTTCATTTTAAACTGATGCTTTGTTTAAATTCGTTTTAATTCATGTAAAAACAATGACAAATACAAATAAAGTCATTTGTGTCGACAATAAGTGGTTGCTGTAAAAAAAAAAAGAGTAAAATCTCTATTTGGAAGGCAAAACATTTTGCAAAACTCACTCTGATGCTCTCATGTTGTAAAAAAAGAAGAAAGACAAGTGGAAAACAAACAAAAAAAGGTCTGCTATGAGTTGTGAGTTCAGAGACTTTAAACAGAGAAACCCGTATTGACACCAATTTTCTACTCTACGGCAGTCTTCAGGAGTCAATTTTAGTTGTCAAGCCAGAGCAAAACAGAATAATAAAATTCTCTTTACACTTTAAAATCATACATACATACATATATGTATATATATATATATATATGTCTTAGTCACCTGACACCTTTTGGTGATTGGTCCAGCGATTTCTGATAAGATGCCAAAAAAAAAGATAGATTTGTTGGTGAAGAATTTCTAGTTATTTTTGTCATTTGTATGGCTGAGAACCAACAGAAATTATTAAAAAAAACATATCTAATCAAGAAGAGAGAAAGTTAGAGCATTATTTTCAGATACACTTCATCACAAGGTTAGTAATTACAAATCTAAATCATTACGGTCATTACATCAAATCTATATGAACCCTCCTAACGTTAAATGTATATTTGCTTTGAAATAGTGAGACACGACGTACAAAAAAAAGGCATTACATCACACTAGACAAAAGCTCTCTGCGGTCCGTGCTGATAGAAGGTGAAACCTTTTCATTAAAGAAAGCAAACAAGCGGCGAACACACACACACACACACGCTTACGACACAATATAAACAGCAAGTCTTTTATTAATACACAGAAGGATTTAATTAACTTCTATTGACAAGCTTTGCCTGTCTTAAGGACATGTTTGTTTGAATATGAATATGCATGCGTGGGTGTGTGTGTCTGTGCGTGCTCAACCCGGCAGTCATTATATAGTTATCTTTCTGATTTGTCGCGTGAGAGCCGTAAACACCGCCGATGTATTAGACGGGAGTTTTCATCATCTTAATTAAGTCCTATTGTTATTTGCTGAATGTGTTACGTCGATGCCGTTCACAGAGATTTAAAAGTAGATGGAACGCTAATTAAAGTTCAAGAAACCTGTTTTGTGACAAGAACCTATTGAGGAGGCTACAAATTGATATAAAGTTAGTAAAAATAAATCAAAAGTATTACGAGCAGCAGGGTATCCGTCTGGTATCCCGGACAATCTACGACCTCGCCGAAAGGCTGACCAACGTGAAGCTCTAGAACTATCCGATGGTCCCCTCGGGTTCCTTTTCACTCTCCGCAAATTGGGTTGTTTCGTGGACAACAACATGGACTGCCATCTTTAGAAGTTCTCCGATGTGTCAGCCAACACCGACCGTGTATGTCTCGGGGGGAGGAAACCAGCTTTAGCATAAGTCCGTCAACCGTGGATATAGGTGACCGTTAGGTGTAGGTGACCGGTCGTAACGGAGCTTTTCCATTAATACGTGTGACAACAGGGCCACAATCAACCGGCCAAACCCGTTTCGCTCGCGTATTCGACATTTACGGCACTGAAGATCACGGAAATAATCAAATCAGACGTTTCTTCTCGCTGCGACTTTACGATAAGCCGGATCTTCCTAAACTTCGCGTGACTCCCCGGCCAATCGGTGACCTGCCGACTCTGCCTCATTTGGAACCTCAGTGGAGAGGGTGCTAAAATTTGAATTGTCAGAAGGCACCAGCTCCAAATGGGAATGCAAAAAACAAAAAAAACCCAGTAGAGTCAAGCGTAGCTGACGGGATACAAGTTAAGGGTAGGGTCCAACCTGGTCTGTTCCGAAGCACTGTGAGATAACCGTTGTTTTTGGTGCTATATGAATTAAATTGAACTGAATTGAATTGAAGTAGAAATGAAGTAGAAAGGGACAAATCTCCCCTCTCTGGGGTATGTCCGCCTGTACTCATATGGCTTTCTGGGCTCCAGTGAAAAGCTACAAAGAAGTTAAACAAGCTAGTCAGAAAGGCCGGTATTGTCCTGTCTAGAGCATTTAGCTGTTTTGTATCCGATTGCACTTTTTTCTTGAAATATTTTTTTTTCCGTTTCTCACTGACTGTGGGATCAGTTTTAAGTTGGAGTTGAAAAGCGATAGAACAAAAAAAGAATTCAAACGTCTTTAAATGAAACATCACAGGACATCACGGAGCAAGTAATGAGTTCGTGTGTGTGTAAATCCGCGCTTCAAAATGGTAGAAACGCCACGGCTTGGTCGGCATTAGTAAGTAATTAAAGATGAAAGAAAGAAGAAAAAAAAATCCAGAAGTGCGCACGCGAACAAGAAAAAAAAGAACACGATCTCCTGCCAAAAAAACAACACCCAAGACTCCCTTCCTTGATGCACCTGAGGAGAAAATAACCATTGACACACACACATATAAGCACATCCTTGCACCTGAGTACAGTCGTGTGCCAGCAAAAGGCCACGGCGCCGTCTGTTCCCTGCTGCACACACACACACACACACACACACTCACACACACACAAACACACGCAGACACACACATTTCTCTTATTTCCCACTGCGTCTTTTGTCCGTGAACGTGGATTTCTCCCAAATATCTTCGACCAGAGTCACTAAACAACAGTTTCAGCCTTTTTGCTTTTCGTTTTTTTGCAAAATAAGCATTTATTGGGATTCGCAGCGGCATTCCAAAGTGGGAGGCATGTTTTTAGCCACGGAAAGCCAACTTTTTCTCACTTCTGGTGCCTTTTTTCGCTTTGAATATGCAACATTGTGATTTGCATCTCATCTGACTGTGATGCGTAATACAGTTTCGACGGGACCCCAGCTGTGGTAAGATGGATAACCTATAAATGGGCAACACAGCGAGGGTATTTGACTTTAAACGCATGCTGATTTTTAGTTTTTTGTCTTACTTCTTTGACTTCTTTTGTCCAGACACCCTACATCCGAAGCTCTCTCGCTTTATAGGAAGGGACTTGACAGGAAGCAAGTCAAATCCTCCTCCTCCTCCTACTTCGGTGTGTCCCTTAACTAGACGGACTTGTTTACCTTTGAACTGAATCCAGCACGGTTAATGAAACGTGCGAGCACCTGAAAACATGTTTCGTTCTCTCTCTCTCTCTCTCTCGCTTTGCGGAACTGATCTAAATCACCGGCGATTTTGAAGTTGGCGGCACGAGACGGCGTCCGCAAACCGTTTTTTCTGTTCTGACATAACACGCATCCCTTTGAAAGGGGTGGGCCTTTAGCTGCCAGCAAAGTTTTGTTCCCCTTCTTGTGTAGAGTAATGAATACACCGAAGGTTGGCCTAAAATCGATGTAAATTGACGGTAATCCAAACACGATAGCACGTTTTAGCGAGGTAATCACCTTTTTATGGTCAAATGACGAAAATGCGCGGGACAGATGTGACAGATGTGAGCTAAGAACAACACGAGAGGGCGGTTCGTGTGTGTGTGTGTATATGCAAATGAGCCGTCTCCAGAAGTAAGACGCGCCGATCTTATCACGCATATTTAGCGGGTTGCCACCCCGAGCCAGGTGTCCCCCGTGCATGCTGTTACGCTGGCGAACGCACACAAACATTAACACCTTGTCAGATGCTCCCTCGGTGACCTGGAAGAAAACCAAGACAGATTGAAGATACCGGGGGAGGGACAACATGTAGAAGGAGGAGGACACACCTGTTATTAGCTTTTCTCCAGACGGGAAGCCGGGTTGGGTGGTTCTAAGGAGGGGAAGTTGGGGAAGGAGATCCTCGGAGGCGAGGATAGAGATTTGTCGGGCATTAATAATGAACAACGGATCCTCGGAGACCGTTGGCGCATTAATAATGGAGCATACTCAGCTGCTCGTAAAAGAGAAGGAGCTAACTTCTGGATGATGATACCCATTTTGTGACTACCGCACGACAACGATGCTGCTTCCCAAGTGCTGGACCAATAGACTTAAGAACTCTTTTGTCCCCCCACGCCATCAGACTGCACAACGCCTCAGGGGTAAGAGGAAAGGAGTAGCAAACCCTTGTATTTTTTCTGTAAAATGTGAACTCCATATTTATCAGGACAAACCACATAGAGCAAAACCATATCACTGGTCAATCTACCCGCCAAACTACTATATTACATACACACAACTCCTATTATACAGTATACACTGTACTTAATCTTTATTTTTTTTGCTTAGTTTAATTTAACTTAATACTTGTTTGCCCTGTAAACTGCTGGTAACCTTCATTTCCAGAGGGAGTCTTCCCAAGGGATCAATAAAGTACTGTCTAAGTATGTCTAAGTCTAATTTTTCTCGCGTTTTCGCACCAGAAATGTGGCTCAAAAGAAGAAAAAAGTACAAAGACTGGACTTCACCCTTGGGGATATTTGAAATGATGCTCACTCCGGATCTCTCGCTGGTGTAAAAAGAGGATTGCTCAGGCCACAAGCAACTTGGTAAAGCTAAGAAATGCTTATTGGGAGAGTTCTAAAGCGGACCTCAAAATTCGATAGTGGCCACGGGACCGTTTTTGAAAATCAGATTAACCAAAAACCCAAAGAAAAAAAAACGGTACAAGCTTTTAGATCAACTCAGAAAAAAAAAAACTTTTACTCTACCATCCTACCATCTCTGCCTTTCTGGGTCTTTTACGTCGTGCCATCTTTATTTCACACACTCATCCCCTCATTTCCCATCTAAACCTACACAAAGGCAAATGAGCAGCTAGCTTAAACTAAATGGGCGTCCTGATGTTGAATCACTGCCATTTAAGCAACAAAGCCCCTCAGCTTGTTGCCCCTTCATCCGCCCCCTCTCTCTCTCTCTCTCTCTCTCTCTCTCTCTTTCTCTCTCTCTCTCTCTCTTCATTTGCCTCCTTTTCTCTCCCTCCCCTTCTCTCTTTCTCACCACTATCGTTGTGTAATTGTTGTTGACATGCCTTGGCACGCACCGAAAGAAAACAACAACAACAACGACGACGACACAAAAGCGCAGCCGCGGACAAGCACGCAGACACACACAACCACACACACACACGCGCGTGGCACACACACAAACACAGCCGTTCCGGGCGGATAATTACAGTGAGCGAAGCAGCGCCGAGGAATAATTACAGAGGCTGGTTTTTTTGCAGTTGTTGTTGTTGTCGTTTCCGACCAAATAAAGCGGTACGCAAACAAGATGGATGGGTCAGGCCGCGTTCGCGGCGACTCCCGTTGGAAAGCAACTTCTGGCTTATCTGCATGACTTCTTTTTTTGGGGGGGGGGGGGGGGGGGCTTTCCAAAGCGGGCCGAAGAATAAGAAGAATGGCTAGAAAACATGAGTAAACGACGGCCATTTTGTACTTCCGGAGACTAGAAATGCACACAATCTCACATTAACAGAATATAGTAATTGATTTATTAATAGAAAACTGTGACAATTTGGAGGATAAAATGGTTTTGGAGCATCTCGTGGCCTTTATTTACCCAACCGAGCTGAATTCAATGCTAAATGTTACGGTTTCCGACAACTGGACGCTACCAACGAGTGAGTAAATTAACCTGTGGGATGTCATGAGCCGGAAGTTCTGCTCTCCTGAGGCTGACAAAGACATTTTCATTTGGGAAAACTTGGAAAACTAGCAGGACCGTGGGCCCCAAGGACCAAGATTAAAAAAACCCTGGAGTAAACCGTCGTAATTTCTACTGGACATAGTCAAAACCAATGAATAGTAGCTTCAGAAAAGTTTCAAAATAACAATTTTTTACGGATCATATTTCATGTTTATTCATTTGTTTTACTCTAACTCTTTTTCTCCATCAACAATTCAACTTCCTTCACAGCCCCAAATGTTCTTTAATAGCAACCGTGCTTTAAAATGTGCACAAACACACACACACACACACACACACACACACACACACACACACACACA
>JABUIW010000104.1:125085-145880 GCA_013363375.1 Menidia beryllina
TCTCTCTCTCTCTCTCTCTCTCTCACTTTCTCCGCGATTCTCTCTCTCTTTCTCTCTCCGGTTATCTCCCCTCCCCAGCGCGCACGCACGCACGCGCGCACGCGCGCACGGGGCATACGTCTCCGCGCTAAATGCTAAATGACGGCATTGGGTTCTCGAAGACGAGCTCGGATCTTGCTCTTGCGTTTTCTCCCCTCTTTTTTCTTTTCTTCTTCTTCTTCCTTCGACGCACAGACTTGTCGGGAAGGGGAAAAACAAGCGCGAGAGAGAGAAGTAAGTATAAACTCTTTAACTCTCCAACCTCAACTTCCACGTTCGCGGACTCGTTCCATCCCTTTTCGTCGATTCGGATTCCAGATGGTTCGGTTTTTTTAATATATTTTGGACCGTTTCTTTTTCTTTTTTGTTTATTTTCCCTAAAAGCTCCGCTCCTTTTGACTTGGAGTCTAAAAAACTACTTCTGTTAGCTGTTTAGAAGCAGACGAGGATGGAAGTTTAGGTTTCCGTTTGCTTTTTTTTGTCCGTATCGCACTTTTACGCGCACCTGATATCGGTCAAATCTCGAACGCGGCCAATATATAGCGCAACAAATTGGGTTTTTAGTCACCGTTTAGTTTGGCAAATGTCGCAAAATCGATGTGCTCTTGACAAGCGGATGAGAGATGAGATGAGAGAGGCTTTTATCTGTTTTCGGTCGAGTTCCATTCGCGTAAAACTTGACCGAAAATGGAAAAAAAGTGGACGGCGTCGTTTTTCGGTGCGCGAGTTCCTCCTGTTGCTGCCGGGGTTTGTCGTTATCGTGAGGGTGATTGTTGTTTGGTAATAGGACAAAAACAAACCACCCTCTCTCTCTACATCTGCCCGTTCCGGAGAGCTGTGCGTAAATGGGAATGTTTCTGGCCGTTCCTCGGTCCTATTACTGCTAGAAGTAATAAGCAGTGTGTCGAGTAAACTTTTTTTTTCAGCCGGATTTTATTCTAAGACTCTTTATAAAAAACAAAATAGAATAAAATTTTTAGAAAAGACCTAAAAAGCCGCTGCTGTTTTTATTTTTATCGCGTATTTATCGCGTTTTCCAAACTTTCTTAGACTAGACTTTCTATTTTTTCCAAAATCCCAATTGTCCTCAGCTAACAGCTTCTCTTCTATCTTAAGTGTTAACGTAACTAATTAATCAGCTATACTTCCCTTTTCAGTTCTCGGTTGCAGTGGAAGTTGATTCCAGCTCTTCCAAACTGAAAACGGAAGTTTCAGTTTTGCTCCAAAAACCGGACTTGCGCACTTTTTCTCACATCTCTTTTCGACAATCCTTCTATAACGGGGGCTCGAAACTTCACCATTAAGAAAAAGAAAAACAGAAAAAGAAACAAGTCTTTTAGGTATTTTTGTTTTGGTGTGTTTTAGAGAAAGAATTGAGGAATAAACGCCCATTAAGACATGATGTGACAGCAGCTTTTTACACTTGATTCACTCTCAGTTTCCCCCCCCCCACGAGCAAAATGAGAAAATAACCTAAACCTTACACTCTTCCCACATCTAGAAAGCTCAACTTTTCTTTGCGAGAGTGACCACTATCTCTACCACGAATACCACAAAGGAGCAGATAAAGCAAATAGGCGGAAATGTGTGTATGCATGCATGGATAGTGTGTATGTTAGTGTATGTGTGTGTGCATCTGGGTCACCCGGCTTGGGCTGCACAGAGACGTCAGAATGATCCCCCCCCCCCCCCCCAGCACACACACACACACACACACACACCCCACTCCCCCCCACCAGAACAGTTCCAGATTGCTGTAGTGAACTCGGCATCGTATTCTGTTTGTGGAAGTAAACACTTTGGTACAGTAGCACAACGGTATATGCTTTGTCGGCTAAAGGGTCTTGTTTTTTTCTATCTGGACAGTTGACCGCTCGGCCCCCCCCCCCGGTCACAGCGCTTCCAAAAAAACTCTTGCAGGAAGTTTCATTCGGGGGGGATGATTTTCCCTATAGTCCAGACCTTGAAATTCCTTGCAAAACAGATGCAAATGCGGAACGTGGACAGCCGTGCCTTTGTGTGTTTGCTTGCGTACGGGTGATTGAGAGCCGTGTGTGTGTAAAGGTACCAAGTTTTCAGAGAAAACTAGTCTTTTCACAACAGGAAAAACTAATGGGAGCAAAAAGAAACGTGCACGGAGAGCTCAGTGAGGTTTACCGTCATAGGAAGGGGGAATTCTGTCCTAAATTTGAGGTAGAGTGAGTCAAAAATGAAGACAGACACAATAAGGGAACTAAAAAAAAAGTGCTTTTTTGTCTTGAGAGGGAAGGGAAATGACTGACTGTAAGAGAGAGCCGGTCGATTCCTCACGGCTCCTCACAAGATGCAGAAATCAAGGTTGCCCCTCAGGAGACGCAGAGGAATGGGAAATTATTTTGGTTAGAACAAGCAGGTGTTCCTTTTTCTGAGGGGATATCTCCTTGAACCATTTTTAAGACACCGTGGTTCCCACAGCTTTTGGTCGTTTTATTTAAAAAATATTCTCGATTCGACTTGTTTTCTTTTCTTTGCTGTCGATTAATGGCTCCTTCAGAACATAAAGAACAAAAATACTTTATTGGAACTTTATCTTCCTATCTAAGACTTTTATCCTTGCACAGGCCTCTAGATATTTCGTTCGACGCTAAGTCTATCAATTTGCGTTGACCTGTGTTAACTGTGTCATTTACCAGGTAACTCCTCTCATCCTGCATGTCTGTGAGGACCCCCTGGTCATGCATGTTTAGCTGCCCTGCGTGATGCCTGATCATGACAGCGCCGCCCTCCTAACCAGACAGACCAAGCGCCGACGAGTGGACATCGGGGTGAAGCGGACGGTGGGCAGCGCGATATTCGCCCGCGCCAGGGAGAGCCTGCTGGAGAGAATGAACCAATCGCACTGCCCCGATCAGGACGGCGACTGCTCGCTGGTCGGCCGCGGCCACGTCCACGGCGGGGCCAACGGGGACGGGGAGAAGTCCAACGTCCTGCGGAAGCTGCTGAAGAGGGCCAACTCCTACGAAGACGCGATGATGCCCTTCCCCGGGGCCACCATCATCTCGCAGCTTTTGAAGAGCAACATGGGAAAAAACGGCGGGAGTGACTCGGGCTTTCAGGTACACAACAGCACCGAGGTCCTGGTGAATCATCGGTAGCTTTCAGTCTTGATGAGTTAAAATATCTTCCGATTAATGTTGAAAGGATATCTCTCTAGATAGGACTACGACCTCGAAGTCCTCAATGATTGTTCCACTGGATTGTCGATCTGATTGATTGATTGTTCGTTAATCCTGTGCTTTTGTCCTACGTTGAAGGGGAGTGGAGCGTTGTCAAGTGGAGGTTCGGAGGTCCAGGCAGAAGATGCCTGTAGCAGCTCTTCCCGCGATCGGGACAGCCCGTCTGACTGCCTTTCCCCGGGGCCTCCCCTGCCCCCTCCGACCACCGCCTCCTCCTTCGGGCGTCCGCCGCCCCCCTCGAACCACAATTCCCACACCCCCTCGCAGACGATGCCCCTCTCCTCCTTCGACCTGGACCGGCTGTCGGACGAGCACCTCCGCGCCAAGCGGGCCCGCGTGGAGAACATCATCCGGGGCATGAGCCACTCCCCGCTGGTCCGGCCGAGCGCCGGCGACCACGGCCAGGAGGGCAACCGCGAGGGCGAGGCCGGCGGCGGCGGCAACGGCAGCGGCAGCGACCACAGAGGGGACGGCGGCAGCCTCAACGCCAGCAGCCGCAGCGACTGCCCGTCGTCCATCCTGAGCTCGCCGGGGTCGCGGGGCGGCGGGGTCAGCGTCGGGGAGGTCTATCGGGAGAATAAGAGGAAGCAGCGTCTACCCCAGCAGCAGCACTGCTTCACTCAGCTGGTGTGTTCCCGGCAGGAGCAGAGACAGGAGGAAAGAAGGCAACTCAAACTACAACTGGAAGACATGCAGGTTGGTACAAGGTGACGCCGGGATTGAACCCCTTTTGATGGCGTTTGATGCTAACCTGCGCTACGAACATCGTCCACATAAAAGAACTGTTGACAGTAATGTCCCAGAGTGCTTGCATGAAGTCTTAGGACTGTAAGAAACATGTTTAGAAATGTACAGAATAAAGAAAACAAGAAGGATAGAAAGGCATAGGGTAAGGATACATTCTTAACGTCATGGACATTGAGACTTTTGTCCCATTCTCGTGGAATGGGAACGTGATACATTTGTGCTGCCAATCTTTATGTTTCTAAGATCTTCCTCTATGGATCTCTCTCTCCGTTGTCTAGAAACAACTGCGCCAACTTCAGGAAAAGTTCTACCAGATCTACGACTCTGAGACAGAAGAGGAGGAGGAAAATGTGGAGAACGGAGAGGGCGACCGCAGCGGAGAGAGAGAGGAGGACGGGAATTTGTCCGAGGACAGCATCCGCTCCGACGGCCTGGAGGAGCGGCACCGGGACAGGGGGCGGCGGAGTCACGCCGACCTCTCGGAGCTGGATCCGGGTCTGTTCCTGGACCGCGCCCGAGCCCTCCTGCGCGAGCAAGCCCTGATGGATGGGGAGATGGAGGACGTGGACAGCAGGGAGGGGGAGGAGAGGAGCGGCGACGGGGGGATGAAAAGGAGAGCGGTGGCGGCGGAGGGAGGGGCGGGGGGAGGAAGGCAGCTGGCCGAGACCCTGAAGCAGGAGCTGAACTGTGCCGTGTCGCAGGTGGTCGACACCGTCGTCAAGGGCTTCTCCTCGCCCAAGCAGGCCGCCGGTCGCCATCACGGCTGCCACAGCAGCACGCCGGCCGCGCCCTCTTCTTCCTCCAATTCGTCCTCTTCCTGCCCGCCGCCTTTCGGCCCCATGCCCCCCCTCACCCCGGACTCGCGTTTCGGCGGCGGCGCCCTGGCGCTCAGCCTGAACGGGGACGGGAGCCCCACCTCCAACTACCACTCCTCCAACCAGAGGCTGCACTGCTTCGGCGACGTGATCGTTCCCAGCCCCCTCGACTCGTTCGGCGGCTTGAGCGGCCGGTTGAGCGGCGTGCCCACGCCCAACGATCAAACGGAGGCGCTGCCGCTCGTGGTACGCAAGAGCGGAGGCGGCGGCGGGGAGCACGCCAACCAGTCGATCCCGGCCCCCCCCGCCTCCCCACCACCCTTCCCTCCACCCGTCTCCCCTAACGGCCTCGCTCGGTTTCAGCCCTCCGTCGTTTCGTCACCCGTTCCCCCTCCCCCTCATGGGTTACCCCTTCCAGAGCCCCCTGGGGTCTCACGGCGGCGGAGCAGGCTACCCCCCGGGCCCGAAGGACCACCACCAATCCTCCCCCGACTCCATGGACATAACCCGGGAGAGCGTCAGCATCCGAACCAAAATGGCATCCCTCGCGGGAGGCCACATGGGCCACTACAATCACCGGCAGAGCTCTCCGAGCCAACACGGGCCAGAGGGCCTGTCGCTGTCGCTCATCAAGTCTGAGTGCGGGGACCTGCAAGACATGGCTGAAATATCGCCCTACTCAAGCAGCACTGTATCCTTCTCACTGTAAGCTTTTACCGCGCACACCTTAAGAAACTTGCGAAGTTCTTGAGACACAATCAAAGCAAGGCAATCTTTGAATAAAAGCATTAGTTCTGGGTCAGATTTAGGTCTTACGGGGTACCTTCAGACTAATCAACAATTTACCAATTTTGAAAACTGAACCATAATCTTAAAATAAACTGGAAATCATGATTGGAACACTTGCTAAGATCTTCTTTATATACCAGACGATTATTCAATAAGATTATAACTTTCATGTTTAGAGTAGGAATTAGCACACCTTAAGAAACTTGCAAGTGCTAGAGATGCAATCAAAGTAAGGCAATCTTTGAATAAAAGCATTAGTTTTGGGTCAGATTTAGTTTTTATGGAGTACCTTCACAATAATCAACAATTTGCCGATTTTGAACACTGAACCATAACCTTAAAATAAACTGTAAATCATGATTGGAACACATGCTAAGAGGATAAGATCTTCTATAAATACCAGACGATTATTCAATAAGATTATCATTTTTATGTTTAGAGTAGGGATTAGCACACCTTAAGAAACTTGCAAGTGCTTGAGACACAATCAAAGTAAGGCAATCCCCCCAGTCTGAGACACCCTTGTGCTGTAAGGTCCTCTTTCATCGCGAAGACTTTGTACATAAACGCTCAAAGCAAATCATATTTCACTTTGTCTAAGTGTGTGTGTGTGTGTGTGTGAGGTAGCTCAAAGCTAATCATATTTCAAAGAGAACAGGAAAAGGAGCAGGTGAATGTTTGGACTCATTGTTGGCAGTTTTTTTTTCCGAAAGTGTATTAGTGTTGCGGGCAAACATAAAGAGAAGTGTAATATCTAAAATGTACACAGTTTCCTCTCTATCATTTTTAGCTCCCCCCCTTCCCCCCCTCCACTCCTTTCTATTATGAAACACTCCTACTCACTTTCATTTGTTGGCCTTCGCTCTCAGTTGCTCAGCAGCTGTGTGTGCTTTGCTTCCTTGCGCTCGCGCGCGCACGAAAAAAAAAACCCGCAACCCTTTCATGGCGCGTTCGTGCAGACAGGTGTTCTCAGGTCGCTGTTTATCTTTTTCCTTTCCTAACCTTTTATATGGAGAGGGCTCCTACCGGCCACTCCACTTTGACTCACACACGTGTACCACGGAGGGAGGGGTGTGTGTAGCAACACGCACGTTTGAACAACAAAGTTAAAAGAAAAACAAGACTTTGAACCCGACAAACAGGGACTCCTTGCAGGTGCGATGGGGATCTGATCAGTGTCATCTTCAAAGCCAATTTAGATGTTCCTTTAATTAAAAAACAAGAAATATTTGACACGTCTCTTGATCCTGTGGAGCCGTTTCATTCCTAAATGCTCCCCCCTATTCATTTGGTAGGGGGAAAAAAACATCTTTGAAACTGGACATTAGTATTTCAAAGATGGTGACTAACCTTCAAAACCCTGCAACATTTGTTTGATTTTGGGGGTAAGAGACGACGACAAATTTTTTCGAGACATCACAGTCTTTTATAAAAAAGCTGTAATTTCTTATCAAATGTCAACAATTATAGAACAATATAACATATCATAGTATATAAGAGCATCTGCGTATTACGGTTGCTGAGTACTTAATAGGCGAAAGGAAAAAATGTAAGAAAGTATTTGACTTGGAGTTCAGTCCACACGTTTTCCTTTGATTGTTCTTTTCTTTGACTTGAGTTGTAACTGAATTATCCTGGGAATTGCAACCTGTGTTGTAAAGCGATACTTTTTCCGACACTTTCATCAAAATCTTAAGTATATTTTGTGGCATCCGCTTTTAAACTTAAACTTTTGTGTTATTTTCTATAAAAAAGAACCCATGTTTTTTCTATGACATACAGCTTAGTACATAAGGAAGGCCATTTTATAACCTTTTGGAACAGAAAAAGTTCAGATTGGATAGATTTAAGTCCTTAAAGCTTAATAGGAATGGCAATATGACTGATGTGATTCTCTTTATTACAATTATAGGCCAGTTTGGCAAAATGAACGTGCCACTATCTATACCAAACACATCTTAGTTGATTAGCACGGCAAAAAAAAGGAAAAAAAATATTTTAAAGAAGGCTTTAAAGAAGCCTGGCTCTCGGTTCAGTTGTTTTTTCCATATTCAGTTTACCTGAAATGCTTTTCTCACACAGGCAGAAACACACTCAGGTCTGTGTATCCCTAATCCTTTGTATTGAGCTGAGCAGATGTCCTCCATTCATTTATGAATTTATCCCTCCGCCCCCCCTCTTTTTCTCCCGTTTCAACCCCCCCCTCCCTCCCCATTCAGACGCACACACACACACAAACACACACGCAAACACCTGGGAAGACGGTAAAGTTACAGCTAACGCTCTTTGACAGATACGCGTTTGGAAAACTGGAAAATAAAACGCAGCCAATTGCATTTTTAACTCACCGACTCATTTTTTTTTTTTGGGTACTCCCACAGAGAGATAAACACACAATTAGCTTCTTTTTTTTTTTATTCACAGTGACATGACCTTACGCGCGTAAAGCCGTGTTTACGAGGTTTTTAGTACGTTTGTGTTCACAAACAGAAGAGGCGGGCTGTAAAAACTAGGACAGGTTTTTCTTAACACACACACACACACACAAATACAGAGGCAGTGACAGGTTGGCATGAATGTTAACTACGCGATGGTGTTGTTGTCCAGCGACCTGACGTTCCGTTTAGCGGAAATGAATGATGGATGACAAATAAGCCTCACTTTTGGCTCAACGGTGGGGTTTTTGTTTTTTTTAGTCATTAGAGTTTCGAGTTGATTAATTCATTTCATTGGAGTTTTAGAGCAACGGCGAGCTCTTTAAGCCCAAGCTAAACATGTATATTTCATTAGAAAATGTGATTTGAGCTTGAGAGGAACAAAGTATTGTGTAAAAAAAAAAAAAAAAAAAAAAAAAAAAAGCCTTACATACACTTTAAAATTCTCCTCCACTCTGTCCTTAAGCTGCTCCCTTTCTCCTTTTTCCTTAACTCTAACTGCTGATGCTACTCTTTCCCCTTTTTTTCCAGGCACGGCTCCTTGGGTTTTTTTTTCTTTATGTGTGTGTGTGTGTGTGTGTTTTCACTGTGTGCTAATTGACCTTGCAGGGGGGCTTCATTGATTGCCTCATCTTCTCTGATAGATTATAGGGGGCTGTTAATGTGGTGGGGAAATGGCAGCGTGGTGGGGCACAGCTGTTGTCACACACACACACACACACACACGGATATACGCACACACATGCACTACTGGACACAAGTGCTCTTGGCACCCCTGCAATTCGGGGGCCTCCACAATTATTATTTTCATGGCGGAGGGATTGACGGATTTGATCAAAAGCCAGCAGGTGCTCGTGTCCGCGTTCCGTAAAAAGGGACCACGAAAACATGTTTGGTGACGTTTCGACAAATGGATCGCTCCTAAAAGTGTCAATCCGTCTCCGAAACCAGTTGCCCCAATGATTTAAAAAAAAAAAAAATGCTCCCCTAGTTGTGAAGGAGAGCTTTTCAATATTTGTTTTACCACAGTCTTTCTCTTAAAGGAACCTGTAGATTTCCGTAGAACGCAACCTTTTGCCGCTTGCATCCTTAACGTTTCCCCCCCCTCAGATTCAGGAAGGCTTGTCACCAAACCACCTGAAGAAGGCCAAGCTGATGTTCTTCTACACTCGCTACCCTTCCTCCAACATGCTCAAGATGTACTTCTCCGACGTCAAGGTAAGACCCTTTTTTTTCTCCTTAACTTGGTGTCCGGGTCCCCTTTTGAGCAAGTCCCTTTGCCTCTAAGGAATTTTGTTTGACTTCAAAACTTTAGCTAAAGTTAGCTAAAAACTATAGACATAAGGTGAAAGAATAGGCAAAAAAAAGTGATGCCATCTTGGGCCTCTGTGCTGATTAGGTAGATGGATGAACAGGTATGCATTTTTGGGAGAAAGATCTAGTTCCAGATGCATTTTTATTGGTCATTGTTACAGTGGGGGAAATAAGTATTTGACCCCTTGCTGATTTTGTAGGTTTGCCCACTTACAAAGAATGCTTATTTTTCCTCATCAGAAGGTTATCAGTTTTTATAAATTCATATGATGTGATTTTCTGGAATGTTCTTTGGGATTCTGTACATATGATTAAAGTTATGTATCGTTGCATTCTTTGTAAGTGGGCAAACCTGCAAAATCAGCAAGGGGTCAAATACTTATTTCCCCCACTGTATATTAGCATGTGTGTTGTGCTCATCTGAAACTTTTGCGCGTTTCTTTGTCACACGGAATTCAGATTTGCTACTTTTTTACACTACGTTTGAGATTGTGTGTGTGTCTGTGTGTGTGTGTGTGTGTGTGTGTGTGTGTGCGTGTGTGTTACGAGACCCCCACGGCGCAGATGGGTGCTCCAGCAACCAAATGAAGGGGATGACAACAGAACAACAGCTTTAAAACAAAGACTCTGATTGTTTTGTGTTTACAAGCCGCGACGGGTTTTGCAAAGGAGCATACGGCTCCTCGACAGATTCAGGACGCTGTATTCAAATGAGCAGCCGCACACACACACAATCACACGCGCACACACACACACGCAATCACACACGCACGCACACACACACACACACACACACACACACACAAACACGCACAGACACCAGCTGCCCTTTGGCTCATATCTGCGGTGACCATTTCCTCATGGCAGTGCCACATCCTCATCGGCTGCCATGGCAACAAGGGTCGCCGGGACACCGGGTTGCTAGGCAAACACAAGGTTGCAAAGCCTACCTGCTGCCAGAGAGCGAGTCTAAGTTGTCATTAACAAGGACTCCATTAAGTGATAAAAAAAAGGGCTTTGCCGCGGGAATAAAATAGCAAGCCGAAGGATTTTATTGGTCAATGAAAAAGCCTACCGGCATGTTTAATATCTCAATAGTTGGTTCTTAAACGCCCTCTGAAAGAAAATCACTCGAAATCCTGAAAGTTTCAACGATCACTCAAAAAAGTGTTCAATAATTCATTCGCTCAGTTACACAAGCGGCCATTTTTATGCATAACACGAGCCTGTTTTTGTCCTTGGATCAGATAAGACATTTTCCAAAGAGGATTCTCTCGAGGCACCGTTTGTACAACAAGAAATATCTAGTCGTGCTCGTTCGGCCATATCGCAGAAATTTCTCAAAAGAAACTCGACAACTCATCCGTGACTACCATTTTTGGAAGTTGTGTGTAAACAATATGAAAACCAGCTAAATGTAGTTTAGACAGTTATCTGTTCTTCTTGTCATGGTTTTGAGATTGTCTAAACCTTGAACTAGGCAAGGTAAACTAGAATAGACTTGTATGTTTTTTTTTTGCACCGAGCCCCTTTCAGATGACTTGTAGAAAAGTTTGAGGCTACGACTGATTCATGAAACAGGCGGGCATAAAAAGTACTACCATAAGGTGCACTCTTTTTTTTTTACCGTTTACAAGTTTTGCGATAAACTCGCCAGCGAAAGTCCGTTCTTCTAAAAGATCTTGAGAACCTTTGAGATGTTGTAACAGGAACATAAATAAAGTGTATTCATGTTGAAATGTGCTGACGCAATCCCTTATCTAATCGGACGTGATTTAGCTGTCGTAGTCGACATAGCCTAGCTTTGAGTTCCACTTTGGTGAATAAATACATTGGAACAAGTGAGTAGCTTAATAAGCTCAGTTTATGAGTTTTTTCTTCCGGAGAATGACATTAACTTTCGGAATAAGTCCCTAATAACTGGGTTTATCCCCCAAACCGACATTTAATTAATCTCCTCGATATCAACAAACAAGGATTTAGATTAGGAAATGCTGGCACCGCTTTGGCCGGCCACTTAGCGGAGTAGACTGGACATTGTTGCAGCCTCGGTAATGACTGCTAGAGCTACAATCGGTTTTACTGGAAAAAATAAAAAAAGTCAGTTGGAAATGTTGGTTTTAAAAGGCTAAAGAGATAGTTTACAGTTTAAAACACACTTCCCAGTGGTTTGTTGGAATGTTGGTTTGATGTCAAACATGGGGGTCGTGTTGCTTGTCGTTTAGTTTTAAGGATTTTTCATACAACAGCAACAAACCGATATCAGAATTAGGATGACAGTGTGACGGGTTATTGAAAAATGTTATTCTTTGAGATGTTCTAGCTCGTTGTTAATTCCTGTTTTATGCAAATACTGGTTTATGGTACTTTCCTGTTTTAATTGAGTCATAATCCCACTTAATCCAGTGTGTCTTTGAGTGAGAGGAACTCTGCAGACGTATCTTTGCTTCATAAAAAAAAAAATGAATCAGGGATAATCCTATTTGTGATGAGTGAGGCTGTTCTTTTCAAGGCTTGTGTGTATGTGTGTGTAAGACTGGAAAGAGAGAGTACCCTGTTACTTGTTTGTATGTGTGTCCTTTTTCATTGTTCCCCTGCATTCATTACCCTCATCATTACCATATTTCCAAATCCGGGTCAATGTCTCTTTCTCTTTTTCTCTCTCTCACCCTCTCTTTTACTTGTACGCCCTATCCCACCCCACCCCTCCTTCCCAGGGAACAATAAGTAGCATGTGTTAGAAGGATCAGGGAGATTCACTGTAAGGGAATTAGGGCCTTGAATGGCTTCCCCTAATTGGACTTGAATAGTCTTTGTCTACGGGGAACTGGTTCTTAAAGATGAGCCTCTTAGATACAATAGCCTCGTCCCTCTGTGTGGGAAGTGGGTTGAGTTGACAATAGTTTCAGGCGCAGATGAGCGAGCACACACGTACACACGTACACAAGGAATCTTGATTGTTTCGGCGAACCCTCTTGCCTTCTGACCAGACAGTCGTAGCAACGCCAAGGTGGCTTGTGTCTCGCCTTGAGAGAGTCAGCGAGAGTAATTAAGATCTCGTTAAGATCGGAGGAGGATTAATTAGACACTCGCCGGGCTCGGGGAGCTCCTTCTTGCTCGCGCGCATACCCTCACTCGCAAGTTTCCTGCCAGCTGAGGGATATTACTCTGGCTCAACCAGTAGATGCGAGACACTCATCACTGAGAGACTCCGGCGCAACGCCTTCCGCCGGAGTAAATTACGGTCCGACCTGCCATTCAACCGCCCCGTCAATCAAGCGTTGAAGTGGTTTGACTGACCGAGTCCTTAACGTTGACGCGGAAGTCCTTCTATCTGCAAAGAAGTTTGACGAAATGCAAAGCATATCAGTGGTAATTCTTTTAGCCTAGTAGAGAAGAAATGGCCAAAAACAATCACTCGCAGACCCCCGGGGTGTTTCCGGATTCCCATTTCATTGTCATTTTTTGCGCTTCCATATTGTCCTTGCAAAAAATTTCGCTGAGCTACGAGGATTCCAGATGAACTGAGCAGATTCTTAAAGGATGTCAGTGTTTGCCCTTCCATTGTGGCCTGGGGGAGTTTGCCGACACCCCCCGTCGAGGCAAGAAGAGGGGGAACCAGGGCCACCCTGACACCTTCTGACACTTTCTCTTACCTCCTTTTCATGGCAAACTGAAAATGGCATTCCTTGAACTCAGCATTTTACCTCCTTGCCACTTTCATTATCTTTCTGTCTTTTGTCTCCATTTTTATGCTGATTGTGATAAGCTGAATGTGAGAGAGATCAGGTGATGGGTGCTTGCACATGCATTTATGTCCCATCTTGAAGCTGGCCCACTTTTATGTTGTTTAATGTATCAATTTCAACTTTTTCATAAACTTTTCACAAAGAAAAGCCTCAGGCATATCTTGTTTTTGTAAATGATTAAAAAGATAGATGCGGCGATTTTCATGCTTCATCTATTAAGTTCAAATTTGAATAAGTAAAGAAATGTGAACATTGGACAAAGATATTAGCAACAGCTTGATCAAATCTAACAAGCTCCAAAACCCATATTTGGTATGGCCACCTGTATTCTTTCACGCAACCTGAATCCTTGTATATATCCTTTCTTGTCATTCTTTTAAGTAGTTTTCAGGCTCCCTGAAAGACATTCCAACACTTTTCTTGGGATGTTGGCAGTCTTTTTGCTCCGTTCTCGGTCAGATGATCCCACACTGCTTCGATAAAGTCGAGGTCCGGGCTCTGGGGAGGATTCATCCCTCCAGAAGACCTGTTGCCACTGATTTTCAGGCCAGCACTTGTGTCATTTGGCTGAGCTCAGCCCGTTTCTCCCTTTTTTCCCTTCCTTAAGAATGCCTTCTTGGCAGAGACCCTCCCACAGAGACCATTTCTGATGAGGCTTTGGCAAACAGTGGACGGATCAACCAAAGGGCCAGATGTATCTCCCTGGTCATGAGTCAGGTCTTTGCTGGATTTCTTCCTAGTTCTTAAAGACATTATTTTCAAAAACCCTTCATCTGCTGCAAATAGTTTTTTCTTAGACCTGCCACTTCTTCTACAAACATGAAATAACTTGAAATATGCTTTTAGATACGTTTTCTGCAAATAGTTTTTCAGGAAAAATCTTTTTGGCAACAAAAATCCTAATTTATGTCTCTGTAGATTTAAAAAATAAATCATGGCTTCAACTCAACAAGCATGAATAAAGTATCTGCCTTTGTGAAGAAAAAATCTAACAAATTACCTGAAGATACAATTTGAACTGAGTTCTATGGTATTTGTCAGACAGCACCCTTGAATTAAGTGGCTTTGTATGCGCGAACGATTCGTAGGTCAGTGTTAAGGGTCTTAAAAGAAATAAAAACACTCCTCTGAAAATGATCAGGTACAAGGACTGCTCGGAGAATGAGAGAAAAAGAATAGTCAATCTCCAGATAAATCCTTTGAAAGATCTTTAGAGAGCCTAGAAAATGATTACTCAAGACCTCTTTAAAAGATTGCAAGAAAGTCTAGTTCTTTTGATGAAAATGAATAAAAAACTGGCTCAAAACATTTGCACAGTACTGAACATGCTTTGAGCAAATAAGAAGGGATTGCACCAAATGACTGATGGTGAACAGTCAAACATCCATGACGTTCTCCTAAACAATAGTTTGAGCACTATTCTCAGTATAGAGTTGGATGTCTTTATTAATTTATGTCATCTAAGTCATAAGCCAGAATCCTTTGGAGTAGTCGTGGGGTATTTATTGGCTCTATCTCCCCCTCAGAACTTATTTGAAATGAAACACCAAGATGTGTTCATTTTCAATCATGGTTGCCCCACAAAAGGCGGCATGAGGGAGTGCACCTCACTATTCCTGAGAGAAATTCATACAATGTTTATAGGACTGTAAAATCCAACATCGAGACTCTAAAATTGTATGGAAAAGATGGGAATGCCGCAATGTTACTTGATTAGAATATGATAGAGGGTCCAACTCGGGATTAGTTAGTATTGTTAGCTTTATATTGTGTAAATCCAGCATTTCATTTGTCATAGCAGATAGAGGTATTTACATTTAAGTTTTAATCTGAGATCGTAAGAACCCTACTGTAGACAATCGAAGAGTCTTTGCGTCTACATTTTACAGCCTCTAAGGTCTTAGTGAGGTAGGTCTCCTTAGTGATTTTGAGTTCTGCAAATGAGAAATTTTGGAAATGGACTGATAGGAAGACGAGGCTATTTCAGTAATCTTGTCAACTGCAAAAACGTTGACTTGTCAAGTAAGTCAGCATGGGCATCTGTGGTAGGACGATGACAAACACGTCAGCTCCAGATGTGTGATTTAGCTAGGTCTCTAGGCGGATATGTCAAAAGACAAGCTATAAATGCGTGCCATGCCGAGAGTTGGACTTAAACATTAGGACAGTTGATCCATCTAGGTTCTGGCAAATTTTCCAAGTTGAAATAACAACAACAAAAAAGAAAGAAGTTGATGTCATTTTTTTAAATGAATCACCTTCTGTTTGGCAATTTGTTGAAAAGAAAGAGGACCAAAACTGCCATTTGTTTTCAGAGATGCACAGCTTTCGTCTTTCTCCTGTGCGCCGAATGCTGAGTTATCATGTTCCTTTCATCCGGTGCTTTTGTGGGTCAAAACATCCCCGAGCCTACACGCGCAAACACTTTCCCCTCCCGTCTCTCCTCTTTGTAAAAAACCAACCCCGGCAGACACACTCCCCCCCCCCCACCTCTCTCACTTATGCTCCATTATGTCACCCCCTCTGACCGCTCCTGAAAAAATATCTCTTTCCCCCCTCCGTCGTCCCTCCGCTCATCTCCCCCCTTCTGCTACCTCGCACCGGTCATCCCTCTCCGTTTCCCTGTCTGTCCTTCTTCCCCTCCGCCCCTCTCCCTCGTACCCCGTTCCTGTGAGACAATGTCTTGCAACAATACAGGGCTTAATCTCCGTGTCAAAGCTGTTTTTCCTCTTCACTGAACACACACACAAACCCACACATGCACTTTCACTGAGGTGGCTGAGTTTTTTTTTTTTTCCTCCAAATGTTGTATCTAATCCGTTGGTGAACTGCAAAACCAAACGATGGCATTTAGATTGTTTTTTATATATTATTGTAATATATAAAGGATCTTCTTGAATCTAGTGGTGATTGATTGTCTGCACGGATCCTTTAAAGTGTCTGCTGTAAATCTTCTTTTTTGCCTTAGTTGTGCGAACACTCAATAAAAAAGTCATTACTCATTAATACCGCAGTAATTAATGAGGTCCCAACAAGCTCATTTAAGACCTAACTTCATTTTGAAGTGACAACATTGTGCATATGTTTCAATGGATGCATCGCAAATGTCTTTTTCCCTATAAAATTGAGATTTGATTCTCAACATTTTATTATTTTCAGTTTATATTTGAGACGCTCAAATGTTTCAACGTTTTGATTTGTGATTTGTTCGATTTGATTCATTGTCTTCAAAGGGCATTTACCAATGTGTATTATCTACAGAGTAAGAGGGAGATAGTTATTTGTGGATTTTTATATTTTCTGTCCAAGAAATGAATGAATTAACAGATTCACTGACATTAATAACTAAGTACTTGTCTTGCACAGTTGACCTTAACACTTAAAGCCACATTCACCAATTGAAAACAAAAGGATCTGCTGCCTTTCCTTGTCCAAGGACGCTTCAATTTCTGGTCTTAGGAAACAAAAAAGTGTAACTACTGGCCTTCCAGATGGCAGATATTAACGCCACACTGAAATAACCAGAATTTAATTCTACCTTAAAAAATAATCAGTACTGATCTACACATCTTCCGTGTCATTCTCTGTATTCTTTTCTACTGAAATGCTCGAACGCGAACCAATTTCAGAGATGACGTTTTCGAACCATAAGGAGACAAGACACATAATTTGCCTGTGAAATTCATGCCGCAAAACTAAAAGCAAATTCCTCCATCGATGTTATTTTATGATCGAGGTAAGCAGTCGGAGCCCCAGTTCAAGGCAAATTGGATGATATGATGCCATGCAAATAAGTACCAAAGTAAACATCAGCTTGTGACATGATACGCAATACAGAAGCAAGCATTCAGCAGTCTTACACGCATATTAAAATCAGCTCTAAAGAGACGGTCTTCAATAACCATGAATCAGTCACTAAACCACTTGTGATGCTTATGAATGCTTAGTCGTAATTTTTTTTTAAACTAAGCATTAAAGATCAGTTAAACAAAAAAAATTTATTCTTTTGATGCTCAATACATTCATGTAATCCACATAGGAACCCCCCAATGGGACGCCGTACACAAGAAATTGGATGTCGTTGGCCAAAAGGAGTCTCTGGGGCTCTTGTCAAAAGCCTTAATCGAATTCCGATAAATTTGGTTAAAGGAAATTCAGCAACCGGCCGTTTGGACTAATTGTTTTTTCTAAACTGTGTTCTTCGGCAGTTCAACAGATGCATAACCTCCCAGCTGATCAAGTGGTTCAGCAACTTCCGAGAGTTCTACTACATCCAGATGGAGAAGTTCGCCCGGCAGGCCATCAACGAGGGGGTGACCGCCGCCGAGGAGCTGACGGTGGGCCGGGACGCCGAGCTCTTCAGGGCCCTCAACATGCACTACAACAAGGCCAACGACTTTGAGGTACGGGACTCCCTCTCGATTGGTGGCTAGGCGTGCTCTATCCCCAAATTTGTCATTGGCGATTCGTCAAATCCAACAGTTTTTACGCAGAATGCCCAAATGCTAAAAAAGACCAAAGATTAGACGGTTACCGTCTATAATTCTGTGTCTGAGCTTTGTCTGGTGGTAGCAGAAGGTTGCTTTTTGTGATTTTGACTGTCTGAAGCTTTCCCACTATGCCCTCTGGTTCCGGGGTCTTTAGGGCGATATTAAAATTCAGACCGGAAAGAAGACCGTGGGAGACATTTCGCAAAGTTTCTCCATCATCAACTTTTGAAACCCACTTGAGCGCAACTCTAACTCAGCCCCTACCCCCCTCACCACCCCCCCCCACCCTCAACCGCCCCACACAGACGTCCTCTACCGACTCAGCTGTTCGGCGCTCGCCAGTCACCTCGCCGTTCTGCTGAGGTGCGGATGTTGCAGCCTTGTGTCTGTTCGATGAGGCAAAAGAGGACGCCGCTCAAGGCGCGGGTGTCCTTGTCAAAGCGATTTGCAGAAGTCACATCCCCCCCCCCAACCCCCCACCACCACCTTCACTTTTCCCTGCCCGATATCGGCCTAAGGGGACCCGGAGGCCCTTAAACTTCGCAATGGAACATCAGCAGCATTTAGATGTCCATTAGCGCGCGCCTTCCCCGCTGACACACACTCTTGTCTTTTTGGCTCAGGGAGACGAACGCTGAAAGGCTTAAAACGCACAAAAGCGTGAGCTCAGCAGACGCAACACACCCACCCGCGCGCGCCGGCGATCTTAGTGTCCCTGTCGGGCGGAACGAATAGACGGCTTTGCATAGTTTGCATAGGAAGAGTCAGGCAGCTTGTCGCAGGTGTGTATGTAAAAAGCACGTACAGGAAACACACACGCATGCAAATCATTTACGTGTTTGCTTTGGCAGGTTGTCAAGAAGGGTTATTTTAGGGGGCCTTAAACAGTGGTCAGAATTAGAAAGGGGCATGAAAGGCTTTTACACACAGCGGCATTTCAACCGTGAACGCTCTCATACTTGGAACCGCATTGTACCGCAGATTATCCGCTCCTTCGGATTGGGCGCTTCCGTTTCCCCTGCTTTCGGCCTCTCACGTTTACCCCTCCACCGTTACGCACGCAGTTCCTACCTCTTAAAATGCGGGATACGTACTTTGCGGAATGCGCCCTTCATTTCGTCAATCTCGTCAATCTTACAGCTTCTCGCTTCTTGAATTTTGCTTTGAATTTGGATTCAAATTAACTTGTTCGTGAACTTTCCGGGTCTAGGACTTTGTGTCTGTCACTTTGTTGTTGTTGTGATGGTAACAGAACTGACGGAACCCGCATTGAAAGCAAAGCAAACGAATGACCGACCGGGAGCTAGAGGAGTCACCACGAATACCAGCAGCTGAGGGGCTAATCTGTTGTGCTTTAACTTTTTGTATAATGGCAATCAGCAGAGGCCGATAAGGACATTTGAGAAAAGGTTGTGTGTGTTCCATAAATTTGAAGGTGCGCGCACCTTTTCCTCCTTTACATCGTCCCCCCCTTCTCCTCTACCCCTTCCTTTCATATGTCCGCCCTGGGGGAACATTAACGGCTTGGGACTCTCTCCACCTCTCCTTCTCCATTCCTTCCTCCTCCCCCCCCATTCCCCTCCATCTCTCTCCCCCTCCGTCAAACTCAGAGGCGTGAAACTGGAACCACGGGCGAATCAGCAAGTCTCCCCGATGCACACACACACACACACACACACACACTGAAGTCTTCTCCTTTTGCCAAATTTAGCATCATCAAAGTTCCACCTTGGTTTGTCCCTCATCGCGCCTCCCCCTCCTCCTCTTTTTGCTCTTTTCCTTGTTTCCTATCCTTCCTCGGTACTATACCCTTTCGCTGAATGCGTCTTCCCTATGGATACGCAAACTTCATCACCTCCGGCCTTTGCTCTCCATGTTTAACCAAGTAAACTTCTTCCGTAACACCTCAACTTGTCCTCCTGTAATCCAAGGAATTAATAATTGTCTAGAGACCAACTGAGGCACCCTGCTTGACCACTACTTGGTAACACTTAGCAGTAACTCACTGATGCAGTAAGTAGCTCAGGAGTGAGCACTCCATATCCCAAGATGACCCCCCCCCCCACCCCCCACCCCCCCACACACACACAACTACATTCTTCCTCCAAATACCCTCTAGTTTTTAATAGCAAATTTTCCTTCGACGTTCTCTTAAGGTGTATTCACAGATTGTTTATGAAATCTAGGCCAGGGACCTTTCGAGCATAACATCAAAACCTTGAAACTTCAAGTAGTTCAGGTGGAAGTTTGATACTTCCTCTTGACCATTTAGCAGCCGTAAGAAGCCGTCCCTCTCTTATATCCGATAAAGACTGGTAAAGGAACGTTTTCTTCCGTTTTTAGCCTACGCGTTTACCTTCCATTTGCAAGGATTCTGTCAGATTTCCAGAAGATTTCCTGGTTTTGTCTTATCAGTAGGTAGAGTGGTCAAGGCGTCCGACAAGCCGAGAGGTAGTAAATACACACGGCCGGCATTTTAATCAGTTATTGCTGAGGGGGGGACGACGACGACTGTAATTCGTTGGTAATTTATATGCGTGTGTGTCGTCGTCCAGAGTTTGGCACAAACAGACTCCGGTAATTATAGCGGCTTCATTAATTACCTCCTCCTCCCGCCTGTCCAGCCACAGTCTTTCAACTCCTCTTTCTTGTTTACCTCTGTCCCTCCATCTCCCCCTTGCTTACCGTCTCTTCTGTCCTCCCTCTCAGCCGTCTACGGAGCAATTTTTTGCGCTAATTGCAACTCTGCCCACTAAATAATGAGGGAGGCAAAGGAGGCTGGAGAAGGGGGAAAGAAAACAGGGGGGAATAGTCTTGTGTTCTTGGGTTGGGTACGGGGATTAAAAGAGATACTTTCTTTGCCAGGACACTCGGGGGAAATGGTGTCAGTCTCTAGTTTTTGCCAAGAGTGAGAGAGAAGGCTCTTTTTTCCGTCAATTATTTTGTCGTACCGTGACAGAAAAGACATTTTGCCAGCCAAGTTTATGAGTTGATTCCCTTAAACCCACGGAATCGAAAGCAGACGTCATGTATCTATTTGCGAAGTGGGTAAAGAAAAAATAACAACAACTAAACAATAGAGGCCTGGATTGTGTAAAAGGGACAACAAAGCTGCCATATTTTGTCATGTGTTAAGTGTCCGTGCGGGCGTTTGCGTGTGTGTGTGTGTGTGTGTGTGTGTGTGTGTGTGTGTGTGTGTGTG
>JABUIW010000104.1:145890-165363 GCA_013363375.1 Menidia beryllina
TGTGTGTGTGTGTGTGTGTGTGTGTGTGTGTGTGTGTGTGTGTGTGTCGGGTGACAAGGGACAATGACACATTTTTATGAAGCCTTCTAAAGGACGTTCTCATCTTTCCAGTTCAAGGATCCTCGCTGGCTCTGTCAGCACCAAATGACGACGCAGCTGCGCCTTAACACACAAACATACGCGGACACACACATACATACGTTGACACACACGTACGTGGACACACACATATATATTCGCACAGATACTCGTTTGTGTTCGTCTGAAAGCGCTAAGAGGTAACCTCTCTTGAAGGGTGGGTGTGGTTGGCACCCAAAATCTGCTCTTTGACTTTTTAGCTACGTACACACACACACAATAGCGAACACACACACACACCTGGAGGCCACGGAGTGGTCACACACTCGCATTTCAGGGCTATCCGGTTTCATAAGCTGTGCACCTCATGAAAGGCCGAGCTTCTCATGTCTTTCTCCGCTGTTTTAGACTCTTTGTCTTCCCGTTGTTCGCCTCGTTCATCCATTCACTCGTCTTTTCCACTTCCTCTTTGTGCGAGCCCACCGAAAAGGGGGACCGAACCCGACACCCCAGAATCGATTCAGAACGTTGCGTTTTTCTCCAAACCATCTCTCCACGTAAATGAAATTAAAATAAAATGGAACTTCAGGACTCTTAAGATATATACCGGTCAAAATGTTTAAGATTGGCCCGTGTCCAGTGGAGTTTTTGTTCCTTTTCTGTTGTCCTCACCCAGTCTGGTTGTAACCTACCCAGAAGGCACACACAGACACACATCCACACTCACTCGGCACTGTGGATCAGCCCTTTTGAGAGCGGGGGAACTTCACAAAACTGCACCTGTCCCGTTTTCTCTTTTCTCCGCATCCTCTTTCTGCCTCATCCTGAGGTCTGCACGTGGACAATTTGCTAAATATTAGAGGTACTTCCTCTTATTATAGAATCGCGGCGCAGTGCAAATGTCTTGGCCCTATTTGATTTCTTCATATATTGCCAGAAAAAATGGAAAACGGGTCCACTTTCATAGGTTTTTCCCCCTTTTTTTTTTAAATCCAGTCCAGGTCTTGAAATATATCTCAATTTAAGCTAAATTCAGCAAAAGGATCGCTTTGTTGGTGCGAAAAGATTTCCTTTTCATCAAAATACGCAATCTTTGCCCATGTTTTTTAGTTTTATTTATTCAAAAAGAGACAAAGACATGTTTTCATGGTAGTATTACAGCTGCTCGGATCCGAGGCCTGTAAAGATATCATTCAAAATCTGTTCTTTATCTCGTTTTCTTTTTGTCACGCATCAACACAACCTTGGTTCACGCCTTGAGTAAGATCCCTTTTATTCGTTCAAATGATTCATACCTCGAAAGAAACTGAAAACATAGCCCAGCGATTAAAGAAAAACACGAGTAAACACGGATCAAGACTACAGGACATTAAGAGAAGCACCAGAGAAATGGGTGTTCAAATAATTCAAATCTATAGGAAACATACTATGGAAATATACGACGTGCACTCTGTATTGTAAAATACAAAGACTTTCTCTGTACAATCTCATAAAGAGCGGTTTCGCAGAGCATTTCTTTGCAACAGATTTTATTTTCTGGCTCCATATGGGCCCAGAGAGTGTAGAAGGGCGGAACAAAGCTTAAGACTTTGACACCTGACACTGGCGTCCTGCAATATATCGCGAGCTGTCTTCCACTTGCATACATGCGTAAAGATGCATGTTTAACCAAAAAATGATTATTTCTTCATCCTCCATCTTGAATGGGTTGAAAACCTTAGTTTCCCTGTTAAATAATTCAAATTTTTCCGCACGCCGTTATTAATCTCAGCGCAAAACTACAGATGTTACTGTCACTCCGGGTGACTTTAGGGCCGACCCTAGCTTTTTTTCCCCTCTGGTTTCTGATTGACTGAGAGGCGGCATGCCGCGGACAATGCCACCTGCCAGTTCCTGTCACTGTAATTATAGCTATCGGCCTCCCAGTGCGGGCTCGCGCGCGTCTTAGTATTCCGGTTGAGAAGACGGAGGGGCATCATCTTTGTCACCGAGCCTGATTGGAGTCACGAGTGGTGGTGGGGGGGGGTTCGGTGTGTGAGTGTGTGCGTCCGTGTGCGAGTGTGAACGCGCAGTGATTCCCTTCTCCTTGCCCCAGCTGTCTCCTTAGCTTTTTAACAATAGGCCGGGGCTAACAAAGACGTGGCCTTCAGCCCCCCACTATCATGTGATACTAGCTCTGGTCAGATGACCATTGTCCTCTATGAGTGACCAACTCACACACACGCATCTGAGGAAGCGCAAAAGTGTGGCGAAGACACACAAAAAAACGGAGACTACCCACACGCCGATGAGATAGCGAGAGCGAGACGCAATCTCAGGACGCAGACCCTTCCTCTCCGTCACATGCCGCCCGCTCGGACAAAGAGAAACTTTATCGGCATTGTCCCCGGGTCGACGGTGAGATCAGCGGCCGGTCGACAAAGAGAGTCAGCTGAGAGAGGAAACATATTGCCTATGTCCTGGAGGAACCTCCAGCCTCTAGCGTCCATTTTCTGGAAAAAGTCGTAGTTTACCGAGATTGGCCTCCCCCCTTAAAAACAGCTGATTATTTACCCCCCCGGCAGTTTTTTTTTCCACGCTGCCAAAGACAACTGTCAAATGGCTCTTTCCAGGGCCCGCGTTCCCCCCCCTCTCTCCGCTTTTGGAATGGCCGCTATCCGCCAGCTGCATAATATGGGTGACTGTGTCAAAGAGCAGAACCTACCGGAAGGTTATTGTCTCTTTTATTCGGGGGTTCTGTTACGTGGCAAGCAGAAGCTAAAATAAATAAATAAATAGGTTAAAAAACAGAAGCCGGCTGGCCAGAGGAAGGACGTGCCCGGTCGTATAGATCCGAGAGTTCGCTATTCTAATATTGAGCGAGCCGAGGAAGGTTATGGACAGAAGTAGATGGAGCCTGAACGGGGGGTGCTGACAGGGTAAAAACGGCCCCACCTTTACATGCAGGAGCAACCCGATCTCACTTGCTCGACAGGAGAAAATGTTTCATACAACGTGTACAAGAGACAAATTTAGGGCTCAGTTTCCTCCTCTGATTTGAGCGTTCGGGATAGAAAAACGGGACGAAGCGCTTGGTTTTCTTTCCTGGTTACTCTCTAGCTCTCTATGCTCCAACGGCAACGTTCAACCTTTCAGAATGTCTTAAGAAAAACAATCGAAAACCATCGAAACCCCTTTCCCGTTCAAAAAAGGACGGCGAGACACGACAGGTTTTCGTCTACGGTCGGTCTGTTGTAGGAGTTACGACATTTTCATAGAATCAGCATCCCACATTTAGCTACTTATGTCATGAGTAACTTCTTCTCACGTTTACTCTGACTTATAAAAACCAACAGCATGGGAAGACAAAGCCAACAAACACATTTAATGTCATTTTTAAAAAGCTATAGTTGTTAGAGAGTTTCCCCCCTTCGGATTTGAGCGTTCGGTATAGAAAAACGGGACGAAATGCTTGGTTTTCTTTCGTGTTTACTCTCTAGCTCTTTGTGCTCCAACGGCAACGTTCGACCTTTCAGAATGTCTTAAGAAAAAACAATCGAAAACCATCGAAACCCCTTTTTTTGCTAGCCGGCGTTAAAAAAAAGGATGGCGAGACACGACAGGTTTTTCGTCTATGGTCGGTCTGTAGTAGGAGTTACGACATTTTCATAGAATCAGCATCCCACATTAAGCTACTTATGTCATGAGTAACTTCATCTCACGTTTACTCTGACTTATAAAAACCAACAGCATGGGAAGACAAAGCCAACAAACACATTTAATATCATTTTTAAAAAGCTATAGTTATTAGAGAGTTTCCCCCCTTCGGATTTGAGCGTTCGGTATAGAAAAACGGGACGAAATGCTTGGTTTTCTTTCGTGGTTACTCTCTAGCTCTTTGTGCTCCAACGGCAACGTTCGACCTTTCAGAATGTCTTAAGAAAACCAATCGAAAACCATCTAAACCCGTTTCTTTGCTAGCGGGCGTTCAAAAAAGGACGGCGAGACACGACAGGTTTTTCGTCTATGGCCGGTTTGTTGTAGGAGTTGTGACATTTTCATTGAATCATCATCCCACATTTAGCTACTTATGTCATGAATAACTTCTTCTCAAATTTACTCTGACTTATAAAAACCAACAGCATGGGAAGACAAAGCCAACAAACACATTTAATGTCATTTTTAAAAAGCTATAGTAGTTAGAGAGCAAAAAAATTTAAATAAAATAACCAAAGAATGCCAGTCGAGATGGGTCAACTAAAGCTTAACACACTTTTTCCCAATTATTCTTGAAAAAATAACTACAGGGTAATGGATTACAACCTACAACCTTCTGCCTGATACCAGTGGAGTATTTTATCCCAACCTACAAGTGGCTTTTATAGAAGGGGTTTCTTTAATATTTCCCAATACAATGCAAAGTTGAGATGAGGCTGTCTGACTCATCTTCTTTGGTTGTGTGTGTGTGCAATTTCCTGCCAGGTTTGTTTGACTAAAGCATAGCCTGATAGAGAAAGAGAGAGAGACAGAGAGAGAGGGAGAGAGAGGGAGGGAGGGGAGATAGGAAAGGGAGAAAAAAAGGAAAAAGGAAGCAGATGCGCAAAAAAAAAAAGATCCGTCCACTTAGTTGTTAACATGCATGAGGCCTGTTCGGGTCTTGGCTTGATGTATAAAAACAATTAATAGATACTCCACGCGCCAATAAGTATCAATGGCAAGGGAAGTCAGGAAATTTGAGTCGGTTTTATGAATTGTAAACAGCAGCGAAAAGACTAAATCGGTGGTTTGGAAGGGGCCGGCAACATAAAAGCCCCCATAACCTGTCAGATCAAAAATATAAAAAAATAAAAAATAGCAAGAAGGAGAAAGAGGGGTGCAAAGGTCAAAGTTCAAGAGAAGAAACCAAACTGCGACCGGCATCCGATTGGGAAGTTGAAGAGCTGAGATGGATGGTAAAAATAAGTGATTCTGGAGTTTGGATTAAACCAAAATGTGTTTTTTTACACTGAAGCTTTCTGCGTGAAGCAGTCAGAGACCAACATTATTAATAATAACCCAAATATAAAGAAATAACGATGCCTCTATGGGGGGCAGACGTTCCAATAAGTACTTCAAAAGCTTCTTTACTTCACTAAAACGGATTAAAATGGGACAATTTATATTGCATATGCATATATGCGTACAGTAGATGAACAGGATTTGAATGTGATGTCCTTTAGATGATTTAAGGAAAACAAAAAAAGCAAAAAACGACAGTGGATCCATCCTTTTTCCGAAATTCCACATCAGAATTGGTCAATCTTAAAACGAGGTAGACGGAAAGAAAAAGGATAAGATCAGGAAAAAGTAGTAAGAAGTGTCGTGTCGAGATTAAAAAGAAGCCGATAAACTAAAACAGCAACTTCGGAATAACTTTCACAAAGCCCAAAAAACGTTTTTTTTTTCAAGATAACTTCAGACTTCCTAACTGTTGACTTTCAAGGTTGCTAGAAAAGTAAAAAGTTTGTGTCTATTGACTTATTTTAATTCCTTTTTTGGCTATTGTTTCAACAAGCTGCCAAGAAAAAAAAATTAAGATTTCATACAAATGTTCATTTATCGAGAGATAAAGGTTATCCGAGACCAAAATAAATAAAAGGGAGCGGGAGATTTACAGATTCTTGTCCTTCCCCCTTCGTCTTTGTCTGCGTGTTTGTCCGTGTGTGTGTGTGAAGAGAGCGGTAATTGAGCCTCCTCTCGGCCCAATATTTACCCACCGAACCGGAGCAATCATGCGAATTATGTTTACTGGAAACAAAGTGTCTTTCTTTCCTCCTCGTCCTCCTTTTTTCTTCCCCACTTCTCCCTCCTTCCATCTCGCTCCTGGCAACTAGATAGCGTATCAAGATTCTGCCCAGGAGTTAATCACACACGCACACACACACACACACATAGGAGAAAACAGGCCCATCTGTATTGATGATGGCCCCTAATTTAGATCTCTTTATTGGGATGATTTACGACGGCCAGACAAATCTGGGCATCTGGACCCGAGTGCGTGTCTGTGTGTGTGCGCGTGTGTGTGTGTGTTTGTCCAGTTTTTGAGCCGAAGCCCGGCCGGACACACAGCATAATCGTCTCGGCTTCGCTTCATCCTTTTCCGCCTTGTGTTTCACTCTCTGCGAGTCAGCGGTGTCCTCTCGGTAGTCTCGTTTCAGCACTTTGACTTGTCCGACGCTGTAGCGATACATTAAAAAAAAACAAAAAAACACAGGGATCATCATTCTGAAAAAGGCAGTGGCGCAAAGACAATTCTGTGTCAAGGTCTTTGAGACGATTTTTAGTTTACAGCGTACAATAGAAATTAAAAGATGAGACTTTTGCAAAAAAAACACATCGAAATGGGATTAGAGATAGATATAGCACAGAAATAATTCACCAAACCCCTTCACTTCACATTAAAAGCGCAAAAAAAGACTCATCTCAGTATACTAAGAATAGTCTTAATATTAATGCTGGTGAGGGGATATGTTTAAAAGTAGCTTTTTTTCAAGACATACAAATAAAAAGAAAAGGAGAGAGTGTGTGTGTGTGTGTTCATCTTCCGGAAGATTTGAACAACAAAAAGATGAGTGTGTGCCAGCAGGGAGGGCGAGTCTCAAAGGCACATTCATCTTCAAGATCAAGCTCAGGTTTCAACTTTTATTTGTCCCAGTGGGCAGTTTCACAGCAACCATTAACCGGGATCTTGACTTTGGGGCTTTCTCTCCGTGAGCTGCAGCCTTTTAAAGATTACGGAGATATCTTTTAGGCACCGGCTGAGGTCTAATGATTAAAATCTAAAAAAAATGTTACCCCCGTTTAGTCAAAAGGGAGAAAAAAAATTAGAAAATAATCTGTTCACTAAAACCAGGCCAGTCCTTTTTATCTGCGATGATAAAAAAAATAAATAAAATAACCTGAGTCTTACTAAAAATAAGGCGATCAGTTAGTCAGGTTACCTGGAAGCCTATTGCAAAAGCTTCGGTCCATCTCTTCTTTCCTTAAGTAAGCTCGAGATTTTAGCTATTTTAGCTCTTTTTTAATGCTTTGATACTGTTGTGAGATCTCAACATCTGTAAATCTGTCAAAAAATTTAACATTGGTCATAATGCAAAACGTCCAAGGGCATGAAGGGAATAGCAGCAAAGACATTTCTTTTTGGAACTGTTAGCTTAGCCGTTGCCAGATCCCAACCAACATCCCAATCCATTCAAAGAGATTCAATACATGCCTCTCACAAACAGTTTGAACTGATGTTTTTACTAAATCACAAAGGTTTTACCGTAAAATAAAAAAATAAAAAAGCTTTGTAGTGAGTCAAAAGTCACAGGAGTCTGTTTTAGCCTTGTCATATATCTACATTGTAATATGTGAATAGAACAACTTGCTTAAAGGTCTCATATTTGTGTTTTTTTAGATACATTTCAACTAGCCACATTTGTGTTTCAATAAACCATTAAAAAAAAACTTTAACGAAACACAAGCTCTGTATTTGTAGGCAAACATCTACTCAAGAGATACCAGAAAAATATGTACACACACACAGTTGCTTGCAAATCCCAAAAGAGTTTATATCTATCCTCATTTTTGTGATTTGTCGTGGTACGAGTGTCAAGCCATGTCCCAAACAACTTCTTTTTGATTACTCAAAAAAGCCTCCGTTTGCTTTGACAATGTCTTTTCAAACCCTTCGGTCAACAAGTAACCTTAAGTAACCGTGGCAAACCTGAAAAGCATGGAAGGATAGTAGCGCTTTGTTATTTTTAAGTCTGGTCATCTCAGGGAGATGAGATTTTGCAAGAATTCGCAAAAATGTCCTCAATACCAGTGTCGGCAGTGACTGTACGCTGCCTTGAAGTGTGCTCTCTCGAGGATTTGCGGGAAAAGAAAGCATCCTGCTTTTATCCTGCTAAAGAGTGCGTTGGAATTTCAAGCCAAAAACAAAAACAATGCTTGACTGGATTGGAGATTGGAGATCTCGTAGCGATCTCTTAGAGATCCCACTCCCACGGTACTACTAGTACAATTAGACAATGCCAAGCAACCAGATGTAACCCTTTAGATTGCTGCAAACTCTTAGAGATTGCCTATAAAACATATGAAATAGGCCTACTTGCATGCCAACTGAAGTTATGATCAGGAATATCAGGGAAATCCGCAAATCTAACGGGCATTTGGCAAGTCAGACTGTCTTTAAGGATTTAGTTTTGTTTGAGAGGAGTGCTCTAACTGGAGTCTCGTGAACATAACTGAACCATTTTGTAGGAGTTGGGAATGCTGTGAGACTTTGGCCGTGAGACCTCACTGGCAAGTTGGAAGGTTTTTGCGTATTTGGTACTAGCTTGACACGTCGGGCGATGAATTCAAAACTCGAGACACTTCTTTACCGCGTGGCCCCCCCTTCTTCCCTTTGGGCTCCAGTAAACTATCCCCTTCTCCGAAGCGCACGTAAGCTTATTTTTCCACCGGAGCAACAATCCAAAGTACACCTCGGTGCTATTGCTAGAGAAGTGATGGAGTGCCGCATACGGCCTGCATCAGCGAGGGGGAAGCCAACGAGTGCCGAGCACATGTGGAAACTCCTTCAAGACCGTTGGGGGAAAGTGCTCCGACAGCTTCACGGGGAAATAGATACATAGAAAAAGAAGGAACTTTGAACGCGTCGGTGGCTGCGCGCCCATTTTGTACCTTCCTGAATATCATCCGGGAAAGTTAGAAGTGGTTGTCTGAGAGAGGACGTCTGTTGTGTTTGCACGGTAGCGTCTACCCTAAGACAATGACGGAGGGCCTCATTGAAATAACAGTCTCTTGGGGGACCGGCTAAAAAGAGAGAAAGGATAGACGGAGTGTACGAGAGTCCGGGGAATCATTTAGGTTGTGTCGACCGCCTGTGTGTGTGTTAGCGTGTGTGTGTCTGCGGAACAATTCATCCGTTCTGGTGGCGGCTAACCTTGCCATGTCCTGCCACGTGTGACGGGGAGGGTCGCGCTCAGACACCCGTCCGCCGTTCTCCGACTTTGTTTGGTGCGAAAAGGAAGAGGCGTTCGGGGGTCGTAAAAAAAAAAGGTTTAAAAAAAAAAACAAATAGGGAGGAGATCGCGGTCGGGTGTGTGCGGCGTCTTTGGATGATCTTGCCAATGGGCGAAGGCGGAATAAAGAGGGAAAAAATGTGTCGGGAGGCGTGAAACGCACACTTTGAAACGCAGACAAAGCTTTTTTTTGATGACAGGACATTTATGCCCGCGTCAGAAAAAGGGACAATCGGATTCCCCGGTATCTCTTCGTTCTTGCCGACCTACAGAGGCACAGAGCCTGACGGATCCCTTACAGCTGTCAACCTGCCATTGTCTACGACTGAGTGGGTCTTCCGTGCACACACAAGGGGAACCGCAACACCGTTTACACAGAAAGAGGAAGTGCGTTGAAAGGGAAGTTTCCGAGGAGCTACCGTTACAGAAACGGTGATGAATGGACACCTGAAACACACACGCTTAATTCACTGTCGCTCTCAGTCTCGCAGACAGTCGCAATCTGAAAAACGTGGCCTCAGTTGGGTTTATCACATGGGTTTATGATCTGTGGTTGCTCTGTGTTCGGACCCTTTTCTGTCTTTGTTCACCAGGAAGCGCTCAAAAACATCACTTCTATTGGTCGGTTAACGTAAAACTGTGCACAAATAACTACATTTATATTGTGTTATCTTTTTTTATCATGTTTTTTATCGTGTTTGAGGGATTTCATACATGAAAACGGTGAGTTAATATGAATAGAAAAGAGTTTTGTGTCAATTGGTGATAAAATACTAAGGGATGTGGCAAGAAAGGTCCAAATACGGGTTTCAGTTTGCACAGTCGTATAATTTCGGTTTCATGCCAGAGTGTGGTGACTTGTACTTGTTTCCTTTAGGTCTATTCGCACGTGCTTGTGTACAGAAACCACTTCCATAGTTTCAGAGTGATAGATACCACCAGATTAAACCAACCGCGTCTCTGACGCATTTGTGTTAGGTCTTACTAAACTAAAGTCCGTAGACTCTTGCGCTTAAATCTACTGAAAAGGCAAAAAGATCTCTAACGTCAAAGTGTTGGCATATACAGACGTGGCAGTTCTGACCTCATTCGCAATGTTTAATGATTTTCCCCCGTTTTCTTTTTCCCCTTTCAGGTTCCCGACCGATTTCTAGAGGTGGCCCAGGTGACCCTGCGAGAATTCTTCAACGCTATCGTCGCCGGTAAGGACGCGGACCCCTCCTGGAAGAAGGCCATCTACAAGGTGATCTGCAAACTGGACAGCGAGGTTCCCGAGGTGTTCAAATCCCCAAACTGTCTCCAAGAGCTCCTCCACGACTGACTAGAACACGGGAGGGAACCGAGCAAGCGGGGCAAACCCCCGAGGACGGTTAGAAGACTGTGAAGGCTTCGTTGAGGTCTGATCTGACGGGTTTGTAGGTGTTCCATGATCACCTACAAGATCAAGAGGTCTCGACGTGGTTCTACCACTTCGAGAAAGAACGTTTTGACATTTTAGAGACAGCATTGCCCTCGATACGTTCGACTACTAAACGATTTCCCTCTTTGATGAGACTAAAAAGGGCTCAGATTCCGAGTCCGTCAATGCTCCGATTGATCAATGAAGTTGGGACTTTTGTGGAATAAAAGCAAAAACGGTGGGAAGAATATTCAGCTCTTTACGAGCGTCGCCGAAAAAACCCCGACTGCGTCTTTCTCCTCCAACGCATCAAGACTTCCTCTTCCGCGTTCGCGAGGAAGTTCGAAAGGCGACGAGGACAATGTGGGGTGCGGGCAACCTGTGACTCCCGGTCAGCAGGGGGAATTTAAAAATAAAGAAGATAATATATAAAATGTTTTTAATGTGATCGTTTTTAAGTTACCTGGACAATTTTTTGGAAAAAAAAAAAGAAGTGATGTTTCTGTATTTTTCTCCTTTGTATAAGCTTAAATGTTCTCTTATATGAACCCCTCAGACCCAAACACACACACACACACACACACACACACACACACACACACACACACAGACACATATATGCTCATACAATTGAATAGTGAAGCACAGTAGCATTCCCTCATCTTAACCGTAACCCAAGAAAATCTGGGCAAAAGGAAAGAATTGTGTATTCTCTCTTACTTTCCCCCTGTCTTTTTACTTCACTCTCCTTGTATTGTACTGAGACTGAGTGTCAGTTTTGACCGTGTGGCCTCTCCTGACCCCACCCCCACTCAATGACTGCCCGTACAGCCTCCTGATACTAAAAGACAAGAGCATATTGACCTTTGCATTGTTTGAACGTCTTTATTGGGATGGCTCACGCTTATTATTTGTATTCTTAAAGAAGTAAGTCAGTAAAAGTTTTTTTTCTTTCAATTCTCAGAATTACCCAGTATAATTTTTGTTTTTCAAGTCTGCAAATGACAACATAATTTCACTTTCCAAGGTTAAATGGATCTCATCTAATATATATGCTGTTTTCTCCATATTGTGCCAGCAGTTTTTTGACGTAAAAGAGGTTAAATTGCGGTCAAATTAACCATTGGGAAATATTTATATTAGTGTAGAAGCAAAATATGGTCAGAAACATTCCAGCTCTGAGGATGTTTTGCTGTACTCATGGCCTAATTTTTTCTTTAAAAAAAAAAGAAAAGAATTGAAGTCAGGATGAAGCAATAACTTTTTCCATTAGGAATAAAATACCAGGCTGACACAAAAAATGAAGACAAATTACGTTGGAAAAAAAGTTATTTTTCCAGAAAATGTCCAATGTTCTTTTGTCTAATTCGAATAACAATTTCCTTCCCACATTATGCATCTTGTTTTGTCTTTTAAAAACTTACCACTACCATAAAAAGGCTTTTTAACCTAATTTCTGCTACATTTGAGTCTATTTGAATATCTTATTTAAAAATGTGAAAAAACTTGTGTCACACATCAGGCTCCTCTAATGGAGTCACGGCACTGATGCGGCCTTAAAATGCTGTGTTTGGCCTTTCTTTACACCCATTTGCTTTGTTTTGTTTTTTTCTAATTTAGAAATTGTAATTGTGAAATGTTCCAAATAAAGCACTGATGTATTACAAACTGGTGAAAACGACTGCTGCGCCTATAGAATTTGGATTTTTTTGTGTGTCTTTTTGTGTTTTATTTCTGTTGCAGACTAAAGTAATGTCGTTTTATGTCATTTTCAATCAAATTAGGCATTATTCAAGTCATTATCGATTTATAAATTGCTTAATGTCGACAGTTTACGCACAAAGATTTATACTCGTGTAACTTTTTTTCATTCTTGGAGGCTTCGAGTCCCAATTTTATCAATGATGGTTAAAAAATCCTGTGCTCTTATTGGCTATATGGGGCGTTATGAGCCATGTGATGTATGAAGTTCAAGATTTGTGCAGCAGAAAAAACAAAAAGGGCAACAAATGAGAAAATGCTAACATTTTTAGCTTGTTTAGCTTGTATAGATGTAATAATGACATCTCTCTGACGTTGTTATTTATAACAGAAACAATTATCAAGATCAATGTTATCCTGGAGATTATTAATGCTTGCAACAGATCTGACCAGTGGTTTTACTCATTGTTTATCCATCGAACTGCAACATGAAATAAATTATTCTTTGAGGAAAAAAAAGAGAAGAAAAAAAAAAAGAAAGAAGAAAAGATGACCGGTTTTGTTTTTTTTTGTGAATTTGGTCCCACTCTTTTTACTGGAGTGCACGGGGCGTTGACCCACCCACCCACACACACACGCACACACATCAGCTCGCCATCAACCCCAAACTGTAACCAGGCAACGGGATGGCCACTTTTTTACTCCGTCCAATCCCTCGCTTGATTCAGGAGAGGGAGGGGGGGGGGGGACAGACATGTGATCCCTTGTTGTTGTTGCTGATGAATTGAAAAGAGGAGCGCCGTGTGATTATTGTCAGCACAAAAGCCCTCAAAAAGCTGCTGACGCTTAGATTAGCCAGTACAAAGACACACACACACACACACACGCACACACAAAAAGACATAGGTACTAGCGCACACAGAGACACGGCCTGCCCTCGTTGCCCTACAATCCTCCTCTGCCCATCACCTCCATCACTAAAAAAAATACCGCCCCATTATTCTTACCATGTCTTTTCAGTTTCCTGTCTAAAAAAAAACTAGTTTCAGTCCTCTGAACCAACTCTAAAATGTCCAAACGCACAAGATTTCCCTCTTCCAATAGCTACAACGACTAACTGACCCATTACCAACCATGGACGCCATGGATGACCTATGGCGGACTGTCTGAAAAAGGCCAGAAGCTGCTATTAAACTCAAGTAAGAGAGTAAATGTTGGTTTATTGGTTTGAACAATCGGACGACGGTTGTCCTCGAATAACACAAAAATATAAAACGGTTCAAATTCAAGGACTGTACTGCCCAACAATACGGCTTAGAAAGCTAAAAAAAAAGGTAATAATGTCATTATTCGATACATCTACTACACATAATTTCTCCTCCAGCTCTGTTTTGGGGGGGGGTTTGTGTTAAGAATCTAAGGACCTTGGTCTTGGTGATGCTGTAGGTTCTCAGTCATTGTAATCCGAAAAAGCAGGAATCAAGGCAACTGGACTTGTTGGATTTCAAAGATGTTTCACCTCCCGTTCAACTTCCGATGGGATGAAACGCGAATCCCTTTCCCAGGTCGGATAAGAACCCCCCCCCCCCTTAGTCGAAGATCTTCAGGGAAAATTGGCTCTTCGGATTTACGTCTACCAGCTCCCGGCCCTCGATTGTGGATTTCCTTGAAACGCGACGCGAAAGCTCAGAGTGGAGCTTTTTTGGCAACGATTACCACGACGACCGGCCCTAAATATCTAACCTGTTAGAAACAAAAAGGGTATCTCTGTCCAGGGAATCCCCCACACAAGGAAAGCCGTGGAGTTTTTGCTAGCATGCAGCGTGCGGTAGCACAGATTGTACGAATAACGATGCGTTCAAAGACTCAAAGCTTGCGTTTCTCAAATAACCCAACAGATAGATAGATAGATAGATAGATAGATAGATAGATAGATAGATAGATAGATAGATAGATAGATAGATAGATAGATAGATAGATAGATAGATAGATAGATAGATAGATAGATAGATATGGCAACAAAGACAAAAGGGGTATGCTGTGAAAAAATCTAGGGCCGCAAAGGCTTTTTCATGAGGATGGGAGCGGTAGAACAGGAGGTGGGGGTCACACTTTTGCTCCATGCGATCGCACACACTCGTGTACACACACACACACACGCGCCGTCTGGTTAGTGGAAGCGCTTCTGAGCGGGGCGACAATAAAACAGCTGTGTTTGCGTTGGCCCGATGATTGTTTCATTCGAAATCATAAACACAAACACACTCACGCGTCCGGGGGAGGGGGGGGGGCGGTCATGACGGCGAGGCGTCTCGGGTAATGGCTGCCGTTATGGAGTAGGAAAAAGAGTTTATTATGAAGGAAATCTCTCTCAATCTAGCTCTAATAGTTGTAACTGTCTTCTCCCCCCCTGATTACGGCCTCTAAAAATGATGCGCGTTATGGGTTGGAACGTGAAACGCAACGGGCCGGAGAAGCGTTGGCATGAAAAATGCTTAGAAAGGAAGCATTTTCTTTCTAATTTATCTTATTTTAAGCAGTACCTGTTGGATATAACATACTTCAATAAGTGACCACCGCTTTTGAGACTCAAGCTGGACGTGATATCAAGAAATGTCCCATTTGGGTCATGGTAAATCAGGGTTATCGGTTTTAGAAGCAAGATCATTTTCACCAAATCACAAAGATTTTATAATGATATCACTCCTCCGAGTGGCTTTAAAATTCAAATACATGTTAAAAACAACAGCAAAACACATGAAGCTTGATTGTATCTTAACCATGAGTTAATTTTGTTGACTCATCCTCTTAATTGTGACTTCGAGAAATCTTCTGCGGACACCGAGAACTTCCGAATCCATTTTTTGATTCCCTTTTGAGTTTAAAATACTTTATTAGACAACATTTAACAATAAACATAGTCATAATTTCGATGTGGGAATCTTTTAACCTTTTTTTTCATATATACACTATATTGCCAAAAGTATTTGCTCACCTGCCTTGACTCACATATGAGCTTAAGTGACATCCCGTTCCTAATCCATAGGGTTCAATATGACGTCGGTCCACCCTTTGCAGCTAGAACAGCTTCAACTCTTCTGGGAAGGCTGTCCACAAGGTTTAGGAGTGTGTTTATGGGAATTTTTGACCATTCTTCCAGAAGCGCATTTGTGAGGTCGCACACTGATGTTGGACGAGAAGGCCTGGCTCTCAGTCTCCGCTCTAATTCATCCCAAAGGTGTTCTATCGGGTTGAGGTCAGGACTCTGTGCAGGCCAGTCAAGTTCATCCACACCAGACTCTGTCATCCATGTCTTTATGGACCTTGCTTTGTGCACTGGTGCACAGTCATGTTGGAAGAGGAAGGGGCCAGCTCCAAACTGTTCCCACAAAGTTGGGAGCATGGAATTGTCCAAAATGTCTTGGTATGCTGAAGCATTCAGAGTTCCTTTCACTGGAACTAAGGGGCCAAGCCCAGCTCCTGAAAAACAACCCCACACCATAATCCCCCCTCCACCAAACTTTACACTTGGCACAATGCAGTCAGACAAGTACCGTTCTCCTGGCAACCGCCAAACCCAGACCCGTCCATCAGATTGCCAGATGGAGAAGCGCGATTCGTCACTCCAGAGAACGCGTCTCCACTGCTCTAGAGTCCAGTGGCGGCGTGCTTTACACCACCGCATCCGACGCTTTGCATTGCACTTGGTGATGTATGGCTTGGATGCAGCTGCTCGACCATGGAAACCCATTCCATGAAGCTCTCTGCGCACTGTTCTTGAGCTAATCTGAAGGCCACATGAAGTTTGGAGGTCTGTAGTGATTGACTCTGCAGAAAGTTGGCGACCTCTTCGCACTATGCGCGTCAGCATCCGCTGACCCCGCTCCGTCAGTTTACGTGGCCTACCACTTCGTGGCTGAGTTGCTGTCGTTCCCAAACACTTCCATTTTCTTATAATACAGCTGACAGTTGACTGTGGAATATTTAGGAGCGAGGAAATTTCACGACTGGATTTGTTGCACAGGTGGCATCCTATCACAGTTCCACGCTGGAATTCACTGAGCTCCTGAGAGCGACCCATTCTTTCACAAATGTTTGTAAAAACAGTCTGCATGCCTAGGTGCTTGAATTTATACACCTGTGGCCATGGAAGTGATTGGAACACCTGATTCCGATAATTTGGATGGGTGAGCAAATACTTTTGGCAATATAGTGTATGTCACATTATTGTTGTTATCAACGTCTGGATTGCATCAAAGTGAAACTTTTTTTGCTTTAAAACATTTTTTTTCTTAATTGGCCCAGTAAAAATTGGACTTCCTTGGAACCGGAATTGTTTGGATTACGATTGTATCTCAATGAACTGGATGACTTTTTGCTGTGAGTTGGTGCTATACGAATAAAACCAAATTAGATTCCCTTGAGTATCTCTCAGCTGTAGGCTTGCGCTTGCTCAGGATTGCAGACGGGATCGAAGACAAGAAAATAAATTGTTTTGATGAACCTTTTGTCGGGACAATTCCGCAATTACGTATCCGTGCAATAAGCATGGCCAGAAAAAAAGCTTTCTAAAAAAAAAACAAGTGCTCTCCCCTGTCGCAATCGAACCGTTGGAAAGAGAGCCGAGGCTCCCATCACCAGTCAATAGGGTCATAAACACGGTTTCAGAAAGCCAAAGTAGAACCCCCGATACGCCTTCTGACCTCAGACTGACCTGTCGAGCAGCCAAACTCGGAGCTAATTGTTTGTTTAACGCCCTGAGTCCGGGACCATATTTCAAATAAACCCGACCATCGCCGGCTCGCGATGATCGCTGATGGCTTTGTTGAACCGACTTTAATCAGCCAGCTCCGCAGGTTTACTTGCGTCGGTTCTTTAAGACTGCACCCAGGTGAACGGGCCTAATTGTTGTAGGGGAACAGCTGCCATAACGGAGCACCGCGTTCGTTTCTCTATCCAGTTGTATCCCCCCTTCCCTCCCTCCTCCTCTTCGTCTCCAACTCGAGCTACTCTCTTCCCGCAATAAGCGTCGGGATTTTATGTCCGTTGTTATTTCCGTCCGTAATTTAGAAACTCAACATCATTTTTTATTTTTTTTTATTGCTTTTCGTCGTGTTTATGATCCATCTTTGCGCTATCTCGTCGGTCCGGTCCGTCTAACCACCTGAAAACCTTTTTTCCCCCTGCCTCATTTTTCCCCCCTCCCACCCCCTACCCCACTACCACCATATCTACTTCCATCAGCGGTCTGTTCGCTAATCAAACACCATCTGTCCTTCCATCCCCAACCTGTCAGGAACAGCTGCCAGTGGCTCTCTTAACAACACTTTTAACAACCCTTCTGCATCTTCCGGGCTCCGCCGCTCGCCTCTTCCGCTGGGCGGCCTCGGCCCCGTGGCCGGCCGGGGGGGTCAGCGTCTCTACCCCCTTTTTACGGATGGTAAGACGTGTGCGCAATCGAGGGAATACAAAAGCAGACCTGTTAGGTGATGGGACTCTGAGAGGTCACGGAGGAGGAGGCAATTTTATCGATGTAACACAATGAAAAGTTGGCTATTTTAAAGGAATAGAAGAAGAAGAAGAAGACGAAGAAGAAGAAGAAAGGAGGAAGTACATCTACCGGCCTCTGGATGAACCTGAGGAAGGTTATTGCGAACCGCGGGCAAAGAGTATAAAATTCCGTAGCAAGGAGAATAATGGAGAGATAAAACGAAGGAGAAATGACGCCCGGTAAACGAGCGGAAGTCTAAATAGTAATCAAGGGAAGAATCAGCCGCCTGCTCGGCGGAAAAAAAAGAGGTTTTTACAGCTAATTGTGGCAAGTAAAAGCTCCCCGTACGTGCAAAGTACAAACTTTTACACACACACCGAACTCAAACACCGGCACGAGAACGCAACCTCGCACGCACTATCAATCCAATCATCCCGAACACGCTCCACAGATATGATACATGTTCTTACATACACACACACACACACGCACGCACACAAACACACACACACGCGGCACAAAGCTGCACTGCTGTTGTCGCGAACATGCCAAGACATTTTCAAGTGTTATATCCTGAGGAACTTCCCCAACCAATCATTGCCACATAGGCCAGATGTTCGTCGATGGTGCTTCGATGCAATTTTTCTCCTGGCAGACGCACACAGACGCACACAAACGCACACAAAACGCACACAAACACACACACGCGTCGTATAACGCTGGCTGGAAACCGTCTCTCTCTTCCCAAACTATGACTTTTACATTCTTTCTATTAAACAGAAATGCTAAGATTGCACTTTTTCTTTTAGGGGGGGTGGAAATATGCAGAAAAAGAAGATTGCACTTCTTTTTTGGGGGGGTAAATGGGCAGAAAAAGAAGGTTTGAGTTTAAACTTTAAGTTTAAATGGCGGGTACTTGATGCGACTCGCGACTCGTAACAGGATGGTGGTTTGCATCTCGTACCGAAAAGGGGTTCCCGGTTTGAATTCCAGTTTGGGGGGTAGCCTTTCCGGTTTTCCGCTGTATTGGTAATGGGTTGGTAATGGGTTGACTTCTTCCCACAGCCCAAAAACAGGTGTGTGTTCGGGTATTCAGTGAATTATTAGTTGGGTTTTGGAGCTTCTTGATTATACTAGACCTCGTTACTCCCCCTTTTAATCGTCCTTAAAACGACGCCATTGATCAAGCCGGGTTCTAACAGAAAGGGGAAGTCAGGCGGATTTCAAACGTGCCCCATGATCTTTGGTGTTTTCAAAGAACGTCGGGAATGAATTCGGTCGGATTGTTTCCAGGACATCCGCGCTTTTTTTAAACTGATGCAACCCTGGTATGCTTTTTTATGCTCAGTGGGTGTACGGTCATTAAAACAATGTCACATTGCCAAAGACAACAACAAAGTGACGATAAAAAAAAGGACTTTTGTCCCAGGAATAAAAAAACTAAAAAAACTACAAAGACGCAATGTCAGGACGCTAAATGGACTTTAATGGTTTTAAACTAATTAAAGTCGGATAGCGACTGTATTAAAGTGCGGAAATCAAAGCTCTTGAGCTTTTATGATCGAGTTTTTTTTGTTTTTTTTCACCCCCTTTTCCTCTCGGTTTCGACACACCGACAGGAGCGACTGGACACCCCCGCGAGGGTCCAATTCCACCGAGCAAAGAGGGGGAGATCGATAAAGCTTCCCGCCGAGCGCACGAGTACATTCTTATGAATGTTCCGGCTTCCCTACGTTTGCCCGAACACACACACACACACACACACACACACACAC
>JABUIW010000104.1:179755-201653 GCA_013363375.1 Menidia beryllina
ACTTGGAGGACACTTCGGAGCGGCTGCACACCGCAGCTGGTGAGAGAAGCAAGCTAATGGAAGCCATGCTGGATCGCATGCAAGTTCTCGAAAATCACAGTAAGAGGAATAATGTGAGAGTTATTGGGTTGAAAGAGACTATCGGTACTGATGGGACACTTTTGAGCTGTGTTCGGAAGATGTTAATCGAGGGTCTCGGAGTTCGCGATGACGCCGAGTTCGAGGTTGAACGAGCCCACCGGGTCTTCGCACCGTTACCCGACCCGAATCGAGCCCCGAGACCGGTTATTATCCGATTCCTGAGGCAATCAGCGAGGGATAAAGTGATCATGGCAGCTAAGGAGAAGCGCGGGTTTGAGTGGCAAGGATGCAGGCTATCAGTGTTTCCAGATATGACGAAAGAACTGGCGGAGAAGAGGAAGGCTTTCACCGCAGTGAAAAAGAAGTTGCAAGAGCGCAACGCTAAATACACCCTGGTGTTTCCAGCCACGCTGCGCGTGAGGTGGAAGGGTAAAAACATAAGTTTCAGCTCGGCGAAAGCAGCAGAGAAGTTTTTCAATGAGGAGAGCCGGGAGGAGAACGAGCAGGGGGAGGACACCCCAAATTCAATTGATTGATGTCATTCCTAGGAGCCCCATGGAAGATGTTGTGTTTGACTGTTGGGAGGCGGACCTCGCCACCTGTCATCATGAACAGAGAGAAGCAGAGTCCACGGACCTGATAAGGTTTTTTCTCTTAGTTATTCTTTCTTTTTCTTGTTCAGCTGCGGTAGACAGCAGCAATAGAGTAGGTTTTAAGTTGTTTTTTTTGCTGTTCTTTATGTTGTTTCTATCCGTTTACATGACGGGAATGTTTATTGCCCATGTAAATTGTTTTCATTTTGGCTGGGTGCACTCACAGAGTAGGTTGGGGATCAGGGGACCGGGGTATAGATATATCAGTTCAGAGTGTTTTGTTACAGGTTTAAAATGTGTATCAATCTATAATCTGCAATGACTGGGAAGTATATAAAATTTACATCTTGGAATATTAATGGATGCAGAAATCCAGACAAAAGGCGCAAAATATTGGCGTATTTAAAGACGAATCAAACCGATATAATATTTCTCCAAGAAACTCACCTAAATGAGGGGGAAGAGTCCAAGTTTAAGATGGGTTGGGCAGGACATATTTTTCATAGCTCTCACTCGAGTGCTCGCAATGGAGTAATCATCCTTATTAAGAAAAATATTCAGTTTTCATTGATAAAACAAGCTAAAGATACAGAGGGAAGACTAGTTTGCGTCGAAGCAATGATGGAAGGGGTAAAGGTCATACTCTGCAACATATACGCGCCCAATAAGGAGGATCCTAATTTTTTCCACAAAATAAATAGTATATTGGGGGATATGGAAGGACAAATAATATTAGCAGGGGACTTTAATGAAGTTATGGATCCTATTCTTGATAAAAGCACACCAAAAGGTTCACTTAGCTCTAAAGGAAGAGATGCAGTCCATATGTTAAAGGAAGATTTGGGTCTAGTAGATGTTTGGAGGTTAATCAATCCGTCTAAAAGAGAGTACACATTTTATTCTCATTGTCACAAATCCTATTCTAGGATCGATCTGTTTTTGGTTTCAAAACTCATAGTAAATAATGTGCGGAGCTGTGATATTAAAACTATTGCACTCACTGACCATGCAGCTACGGAATTATGCATAAGATTAGGACTGGGGAATATAAGAGGTTCAAGATGGAGAATGAATGTCTCGATTTTACAGGACAAACTCTTTAAAGAACAGTTGGGGCGGGACCTGAGATACTTTTTTGAAATAAATATTGGCAGTACAGAGCATGTTCAATCTGCATGGGAGGCCTCTAAAGCATTTCTGAGAGGTAAACTTATAGCATACACTTCATGGAAGAAAAAAGACAGTCTATGTAAAATTCGTAAATTGGAAAGAGAAATCAAACTTAAAGAAAACAATTTGGCTAGGTGTCATGATGATTTACTTTATCGAGATATTTGTGGGCTTAAGTTTCAGTTAAATGAAATTTATAACAAAAAAGTGGAATATTCTCTATTTAGGTTAAAAACTTCATTTTATGAGGGAGGGGAGAAAACGGGGAAATTATTAGCAAGACAAGTTAAAAAAGAGGATTTTTTAAACACAATCCCTGCCATTAAACAAGGAGATACGTTAGTAACCTTACCAAAAGACATAAACAATGGCTTCAAACAATATTATGAATCATTGTATACATCTTCAGTGTTTGACGAGACAAACCAAAGAGAAAGTGATGCTTTTCTCTCCAAACTCAATCTACCAAGGCTATCTCAGGAGCATGTAGAGTGGTTGGAAGCACCAATTACTGAAGGGGAGATTAGGAAGGCAATCTTAGCGATGAAGGTGGGGAAATCCCCCGGGTATGATGGTATTCCATCAAAATACTACAAGGAGTTATTATACTATACTATTTACTATAAGGAGATATTCTTGCTCCAGTGTTACAAAAGGTCTATCAAGAGATTTTTGAGAGAGGACAGCTGCCCCCTACTTTTAATGAAGCTCTGATATCCTTGATTCCAAAAAAGGATAGGGATAGCACGGACCCAGCAAATTATAGGCCAATTAGCTTATTAAATGTTGACTGTAAAATATTAACCAAGGTGCTGGCTGTGCGCTTACAAGTCCTTCCTAGTATTATTCATCAGAATCAGACAGGCTTTATGAAAACCCGCTCCTCCTCTGATAACATTAGAAAATTGTTACATCTGATGTGGTCGAGTCAGTCAAAAGAGGAGCCAGTCGTTGCTATCTCCTTAGACGCGGAGAAGGCGTTTGATAAAGTAGAATGGAGCTTTCTTTTTTCGGCTCTCTCAAATTTTGGATTTGGACCGTCAGGGTTGTTCTCTCAGTCCATTATTATTCATCATGTTTATTGAAACTTTAGCAGTGAGCATTAGGATAAATAAGGACATCAAAGGAATATTATGGGGACAACAAGAACACAAACTGCTTTTATATGCAGACGATATTTTATCACTTATAACACATCCGCTTACATCTTTGCCGCACCTGATGGACACTATACAGATGTATTCGACGGTTTCAGGGTACTCAATAAATTGGGCTAAATCTGAAGCCATGCCATTATCCTCTTTATGCAATTCACACGTGGTTAAAGATTTTAAATTCAAATGGGTACCTGAAGGTATGAAGTATCTTGGGATTAGGCTCAGTAGTGAGTTGGAAGCGTTGCCTTCACTAAATTTTGACCCGGTGCTCTCAAAAATTAAAACAAATTTTGAAAAGTGGGGGAAGATAAAACTAACATTATGGGGTAAGATTAATGTTATAAAAATGATTACCGCCCCTCAGTTTAATTATGTGCTTATGATGCTTCCTATTACAATTCCACCTGATATTTTTAAAAGGTATGAAAATTTAATTAAACAATTTTTGTGGGACGGTAAAAGAGCGAGAATAAAATTTGAAAAATTAGAAAAAAAGAAAAAAGGAAAAGGGCGGCCTAGAACTTGCAGATCTTAAGCTTTATTACTTGTCGTTTGAAATGGCAAAATTAGTTAAACATTGGGAAGGTGAGAATGGGCAGGAATGGTTACATATTGAAAGGGATATATGTTTGCCATTTGACCCTAAACACAAATTATCTCAAAAGATCGACACAACAAACCCAATTTATGTTCATTCTTGTAAAGTTTGGTCAAAGGTACACAAACTGTTAAAGCTCCCACATCAGGTAGAGCAGTATGCATCTCTCTGGAATAATCCTGAGATATGTATTGGTAAAACACCTGTGTTTTGGAGGCAGTGGCATTCACGTGGCATATGCGTCATTGGGGATTTGTACAAAGATGGACAATTCCTGTCCTTCACTGAACTTACTCACACATTTAATTTGGAAGGTAAAGCAAATTTTTGGAAATATCTACAGATGAGACATTGTGTTACCTCAAAATTTAAAAAGATTGTAGAAAATGATATATTGAATTATATTAAGATGCCGCGTGAACGACACACTGCCTCTTTTTTTTATAAGCTACTAAGGTACAATCTGAGTAGTGAATCGTCGAGTGTTAAACTTCTATGGCAGAAAGATTTGAGAAAAGAGTATACAAAAGAAGGGTGGTTGAGGGTACTGTCAGAGAGTGGTAAATATGTGAAAGAGGCCAGAAGTAAATTTATACAGTATAAGGTGCTACATAGATATTATCATACACCTACGAGGTTACATAGAATGAAAATAATGTCAAACAATAGGTGTTGGAAATGTAAGAAAGAAGTGGGCACATATTTGCATTGTTTTTGGGACTGCTCTCTGGTTTCACCATTTTGGATTAAAATCTTGGAGGCTCTGAGTGCATGGCTTGGCTCAGAGATCCCTCAGACTCCGGAACTGTGTTTACTGGGAGACCGATCTCAAATGCCAAACACCCCAAAAGGAGCTTTTGCAGTTGTGATGGTCGGTCTGGTGACAGCCTGCAGGATCATCTTAAGACATTGGAAGACCACAAAGTGTCCCGAGCTAAATGATTGGATTAAATCAATGACGGATACAGCTTCTTATGAAGTCATGCTCCACAACATGGATGGGAACAGGGACATGGAATGGGATAGCTTTTGGGACTCATTGAAAAGAACTATAGCTTCGAGTAATGTATCTGGATGAAGTCTGATTTTCCCGGACAATTACCTTTCTCTTTACTACTGAATGTTTTTGAATTGACACTGTAACATACATATAATGTATGACTGTACCCTGTGTATTGGGGGGGGGTGCACCAGCCTTTTTTTGTTTTGTATTTGTGTTTTATTTGAGATAATATTCAGAAAATCAATAAAAATTTGAATTACAAAAAAAAAAAAAAATCTCAGAAATCAATTTATGGAATATTTAAGAAATTAACAACATAGAAAGTCGCAGCCAATGTGAAGAATTCACATAAAGACTATTTTCTTTTATCCTAGTTGAAAGATTACATTTTTCTTTAAACGTGATTTGGATAAAAAAACGAAAGAAAAGAAAAGATGCGCAAAAAAGACAACCGCTTAATCTTAAGTTGAAGTTCAATTCTTTCTGCTAAGAGCTCTTGCGTGTGCTATCGTGTTCTGGTTGCCCTGGGTTAAAAGCAGAAGGATCAGACGTCCCCGGTCTATTAATAATTAAACTATGACGGCAAATATAACCGTGGGGGACGGGGGGGTGGCTTTACACCTCACTGCAGGCATGAAAAAGACTTGAAAGAGAGCCAGAGACACGGAGAGACTCACAACAGTGTGCATGAGACGAGTGATAGAGGAGATGATACAATAGGAGAAGACTGCTCCTTCCCTTTTCCTCACTCTGACGAGAGACTGCAAACTAAAAAACTGGAACCTAAAACATGCGGTAATATATTTGAGAATATTCGGACCATTTTTCGATTCTTTTTACCTACAGAGATCCTACATTTAGAACACTACGCAGACAGAAAAAGCAGCCAGAAGAGAGGGGGAAATGCTTAAAAAGTGTATGGAGGCATTTGTAAATATTTGAATCTTGCTTGAGTTGTGTAACTCATTTCAAAGAACATAAACATGCAAAAATAAGGCGAAAAAGCACGATAAAGTGAACTATTTTTCATTAGAATTTCAAAATGGACGCCGTTTTCGTCCCTTTTGCTTAAAAAAATTCAAAGATTCAAGATTAGAAAAGCTTTAATAAAGCAGAATTTAAAGTATTTTTTGTCTTTTTTCTTCTTTTTTTTGCAGGGTGATACAGGAAAAAGTCTCTGTTCAAATCTAGCTGAGTAAGGGTTTTTCTGTTCCGTATCGCTTAGGCCCCCCGTCCGGATCCAAAGCGATTTTTTTTCTCTACGGCTCAGCAGTAGCCGCTCCGTGTTTAAGTGCAGCCATAAAGCCAGACAGGCTATGAGGCACCGGTCTTTATTTATGCCTTCATCAATCAGCTCGGCCTAAAAGGCGGAGACGTTGTTCGAGGCGGGGCAGCGTTTCCATCCCTCTCTGCTTTCACCGAGCCTGAAAAGTGCAAAAAAGGAGGAGACAATGCGAAAAAAAAAAGAAGCGTGACAAGGAGACTTGCTTTGATCAGATTTTTACGATTTTAATCAGATTTTCCTTCTATTTTGCAATGAAATATGCATTTGTGAAAGATCGGCGCGCACAGAGACACACAAGGACCAACAGCCACACACACTCACACTCACTCTCACTCCAATTTGGAATGTCCAGTCAAACTAACATGCAGGTTTTTGGACGGTGGAAGGAAGCCGGATAACTCCGTAAAGAACCAAAAAGACACAGGGAGAACTTGAAAACTCCACACAGAAAGGTCCCGGTTTCCCACCGGGATTTGAATCCACCACCTTCTACCTGTGAGGCAATGGTGCTTACCACCAAAGACAAAAGAATTAATCACAGCAAACTGACAACAGTGAGCGTCCATTGTTCGGACCGTCCAGCGTCCAGAAGTTGTCATCCGAGTGTGTTACAAGAGTTGTGTTCTTTTGCCGTTTTTAGTAATGGCTTCAACTGTTGAAATCGGTAAACTTATCCATGTGTTATCCATGTTTAAATCTGTTTTCCTGCCGGTTATTAACTTTTTTCTTCATCTCCTGATCAAACTATCCGCTCCTCGACTCCGTTCGACACCTTCCACTCCCCTCCCTGTTTTCGGTAACACAAACAAACGCACATTTCACATCCGATGTGGCTTTAATTTTTTACAGTCCCAGACTCACTTTCCCTCACAAAGTGACCACAAACTAATGTTTAATCATCTAAAAATGACGGCTGTTTGTGCTTACTGTAAGCACAAACTTTACACGGCTTTAACTTCAACTCAAAATTCTTCAACTTTTTGTGTTAACTTGGTGAAAATGTATCAGTGCAAATCCAAAATGGATTATTTGGTTATCGGAAAAAGGTGTTATATAATATTACTTTAACCATGAGCCCTATGACGCATCACATTAATTGATCAAAATGGCACTGAAAAATATTCATGATTTGAGTTCAAAATCAAGCTCAAATATAATAATCACTGACCAAGAGATTTTTGTTCCCGATTAAGTATAAAATGATGAACTTTTGATACTAAAAGCAAGAAGGATTCAATCATAGATCCTATCTTATGTGAAAAAAATGGCAAATCATTCTTTAAAAAAATGATAAAACTCATTTTTCTGACTCACTACTGTGACACAAACGGCAACAGAAAGTTCCCGAGTGTATTTTCTTTTCCCCCAACTACGTTGCCCGTCTCCGCATCTGTGTGAGCCTGGTGGGAGATTATTTCCCTCATTGCAGAATGAAGTGGAGAAAAGACACACCCATACGGCACACTACCCTGCAGTGAAGAGGGAGAAGGGGGGGGGGAATTGGGAGGAGAGTTCTGCATTGGATTGAGAGAAAGAGCATGCTGTGGGCTCAATAAAACAGTCATTGTGGCACATTGTGGCAAAAATGATGAAATGCTTCTGAATTGTGCGGAAAAAACAGGCTCTCCTGCAGGAGATGATGGAAATATCTTGAAAAAAAAAGGTTCTTTTTGGAGATCCTGATGGTGGTGGATACAGTGGCCGAGCGTTTTACGTTGTGCAGCTCCTGCCACTGATGATGGCCACTTTACTGCCTCTGTTCAGATTAATGGCACTAGGCTATGGGTAATAAATGCCTCTGCTGGCTCAGCGTTCAATCATCTGAGATGTTCTTGTTTTTTTTGGGAACTTCCGTATAATAGTTACAACAATTGCCTGGTGGCCGGTGTGTGCTTTATTCAAATTGGGACTAAAAAACTGAACAAAGGGTGATGCGTGGCAGAAGGAAAAATAAAAAAATGTTCCTCCCCTGTCTCTGAGAGCCAGTTAAAGGCATGAAAATTGCCGTAAATGATAGAACCCTTTACAATTTTTACAGTACATTTTTAAAAAATATCATGGAATGCATATGAGCAATGACCAGAAGATTTCTGTATGATTAAACAGTAATTACATATTGATAAGAAAAGATTTCAAGACACATTCCTATAAATGTGTGGGGTATGCACTTAGAAATAACCTAGTTTGATACTTTCTGTTTTTCTTTCTTACCTCCAGACTAGCTGTGCTACATTCTCTGATTCAAGTAGTTTGTGATTCACTCAGAACGAGGGAAGCCTCCTCCTGGTGTACTACAGATGCAGCAAAAAATGTATTCTGATTGGTCAAATTCTCATTTTTTTAAGGAAAGAAAATAGTTGCAGTGTCAGATTGTTAAATAATACTTTTTATTTTTATTTTGATTGGCCGCACAAGGCAGAGCATGTACAAAAAAAACCTTAAGGCTTTCGTTTCCGACGCCACCTCCGAGTGTTTATTCGGAAAATAGGGAGGAAATAGTGTCTTATCGGTGTGGAGTCTAGTTTGGCCCTGTTGTGTAGACACATAGGAGTGTGTCCGTTTGGTATTAACCTAATACCATCGTGAAAACGCAAGCTAGTGATCTGCGGATGTATGGAAATGGACGGCCAACGAGACTTGCCAATTATCAGAAATGTATTTAGGTTGGGGGGTGGGGGGGGGGGGTTGCGCGGTGTGCACGTGGGTCTCTCAATTGATCTGGGAGTGCTTCAGCAGCAGCAGCAGGCGATTTATCCGGCAGAGAATCGATAGGCACCGACATCGATCTATGCAGAGAAAAATGCCCACAGTCGTAAAAAGGAACCTCTCACAGGCTTCTCAACGTCTTTCTACTATCCGGGCCGGTAACTCTGCGCTAGTGCAGCGGACCGTAGGCTTAAACGGTACACGGCACAAATGTGCCAAGAATCAGTTCTCTTCTCGTTCCAATTCACGGCGGAACCATAGTGTTTGGGAGAAGAAGGGGGAAAGAAAAGACGAAGACCGCCAATGTTCGTGCTGGTGCGATATTGACTAAAACAGGAGGGATGCACCAGGCGAGCAAATTCGCAACGATAAAGAAAACAAGGGGCCACAAAGCTATATTTTCACGAAGCTGGGATGAGACACCCTCGTAACAACCGTCCTCCATATAATTTTTACAGGGCGTTCTTTGTCTGGTTTTAAATCAGTTACTTTCTTTTTAAAAACCCTGAAACTCTTTAACGGTTTGAATTGATAAAAAGATAAAGGCATCTGTCCTTATTTTAAAGCAAACATCTCAGAAATGACGAAGTTTTAAGAAACGACTCTCAATATAAGATGGTTGAAAAGCTCAAAAGTGACAACACACTTGTTTTTTTTTCTCTGCCTTTCAGATCACTGTGCCCTGTTGGGAACTAAATGTAAAGTAGATCTCAACTGTAGTTTAAAAACGTTGCTTTCTTTGTGACTTTTTAAGTTGCGCAAATGTGATATTCGTGCTTTTATGCACGTTAAAACCAGAAAAACCTGTTTCCAGCAAATAAATGATCACAGGTGCAGATTATGCCTTTGAGCACTGAGCGAATAACAAAAACATTCAGGTTTATGCTTTAACGGCAAATTCAGAGGGAAGCATAGCATTAAGTTTTACGTTTGCGAGTCAAACTGGCAGTATTTGCTTCTAAGTCCGCAAGCAAAGCTCGTTCTTCATGGAATTTTCGGCGGGACAGCTTCTTCTTCATCGGTATTACATGATGACGAAAAACGACTGTCCGTTGTGGTTCTATAATTCCGTTGTGTATATTTTCATATTCCCCTCCCCCCTCCAGTGAGCCGTACTGTTCTAGTTTTCATGCCTCACTACCTTCGGATCTAATTGAATCTTTTTATCTTAATTATACCTTCTTCTCTCTTCGTCTTATGGTCCACTGTAACGTAGTAATCTATCTCCCTCTCTTCCCTCTCACTTTCATCCCACCCCTCTCCAGATCGCATCCAACTCTCCGTTGGCTCTCCATTTATTATTCATGAATCCTTTTCAGAGAGGAAAAAAAGAGTGAGCATGCATCTGTAGCATCAAGAGGACCTTATTTCTCTGCGCTTTCCTGTTGGCTCTGCATTGGCGCAGTGAAGAGGCATCTGGTTGATTTTGCCCTCGTGTATTGAGCCGATCTTTGACTGGGAACACGACTCAAACGAAGGCACTCTGTGTATCTGGTGTTGAGCAAAATAATAAGCACAGAATTTCTGCGAGAAAGAAAAAAAAACATAGACCAAGCAAGCAACAATCCACACCAAAAACCAAAGAAAACATGTTTTCTTTGGTTTTTGGTTCACACCTCATTTCGATGTTGGTTTATGACGGCAAAAAGGTTCAAGAGAGAAACTGATAAAACCATTCCCCACTGCTCTTTTAAAGAATATCCCGAGCCCTTTCCAGGTCAGATGTTATGTATAATCAGGCTAGGGAATTCTGTACCTATCCTAGGGACTTCTTTCAGTTGGATCTGCCTGGAAAACCTCCAGAAGGATGCCTGAGCAACCAGGTATTCTACCCAGAAGCCCCAACCCTGTTAGCTGACTCCTTTGAAATGTGGAAGAGATATGGCTCTTCCCCAAATTCCCATCCGGGTGGCCGAGCGCCTACCTTGACCCCTAGGACCTCATTCTGCTGGTCACTACAACTCGAAGAAGGGATGGTATATATTCCCGTAGACCTGAAATGTTCCTGTTGACCTTTACGTCTGACAAATCCATTACTCGTGTGGGATTAAAGTGCTCTGGGTGACAAGTTGGAACAAACACAACCAAACAATGTATGGGTATCTTAGTCTTCTGAGTTATCCGATACCTTGTCTTTACCAAGAAAAACTCAATTCCTCTCCTTTTATCCTCTAAAACAAAGTCACTTGAACAAGCATCTAAGAATCCTCGTAATTTACATCATTTATTCGTTTTTATTCCTCAGTACTGACCGCAAAAGAACATGCTCACCAATAAAACCTTGCAATATACAGACATTTAAGTTCTTTGGCCCGAGGCTGTTCCTGCTCTCTGCAAAGCTGACCGCCTCCCGCCCACGCCGGCAAACTCAACTTCAGCCTTTTTTTGTATGGTTTGCTCAACAAGAAACCACAGTAAGTATGGTTGGAAGAGCCTGACCAGCCAAAACGAGCATGGGGAAGAACCCGTATTGCGTCCGCCCAAGAAGAATAAAACCTTTCGCTATGAGAGCTCCTTTGGGAATATCTAGCCCCAAAATACTTACTGCACATATTCACTTGTGTCTTTTCAGTCTTCTTATGTAGCCCCAATTTTAAGAAAACTCCGTAAATCATAAGTTAGTCTCAATCCAGTCACCATCCATCCATTTTAGTCAACGAGCGAGAGGCTGGGTACACCCTCCCAGTCCATCACAGGGGCCACATTTGTAATGTCCACTCACTCTAACATGGAGGTTTTTGGACGGTGGGAGGAAGCCGGAGAACCCGGAGAGATCCCTAGCAGAATCCACACAGAAAGGTCCCAGTTCCCCCAGGGGGACTCGAACCCAGAACCCTCTTTCTTTGAGGCGAATTTGCTAACCACCACACCACCCTCCCGCCACTCAAACGACCACCTCCAAGCCAATGTAGTTCTTACTTTTCATTTCATCCATCCATCATCGTTACCGCTTGTTCCCTAATGGGGTCATGGGGAGAACTGGAGCCTATCCCAGTAGTCAACAGGCAAGAGAGCCACACAGAGACACACAAGGACAAACAACCACTCACACCCACTCCTAAGTGCAATTTGGAATGTCCAATCAACATAACATTGAAGTTTTTGGACGGTGGGAGGAAGCCGGAGAACCCGAAGAGAACCCTAGCACACTCCATACAGAAAGGTCCCCCGGGGTACTCGAACCCAGAACCTTCTTTCTTTGAGGTGAAGGTGCTAACCACCACACCACCACTCATACAACCAGGTCCAAAATCGATTGTGTAACTCATTTCTTTTAAGCCAATGTAGTAGTAGTAGTAGTAGTAGAAATAAAATAGTTATCCTGGCAAATGAAAAGGTTATGTCAGGGCTGGACTGGCTGAGCGAGGACTCAGATGCAGAGCTTGGTTTCAAAAAGAGTTTATTAACAAAAAACGCACTCCAACGGAGTGGGAAGGGGTGGCGCTCCAAACGGAGGAAAAGTAACAACAGAAATCTTCTCCGAAGAGGCAGGAACAAAAGTACAAATCAGGACAGCAAAGTGCAAAGTAAATCTCTCTTTACAGAGGATGAGGCGTAATCAAAGTAACAAAGAAATACTCACTGGTCCAGGGATGCTAGGAGAATAACAAACTCAAAATCACTCGCACAGGAGGCAAAACGAGGTTCAAGGACGGGGACTATGGACAGGACGAGGGAACTCGGGAACAGGAACGATGACAGGTCAGGAGCTATGGATCGAGAGGCCCACGAGACAAAACGCAATTCTCTGGCACGGGACAAGGGGAGACGAAGACTATTTAAACACATGAAGGAAGGGGCCCCAGGTGTACACAATAAGTAATCAGGGAGACGATCGGACTGGTGACACAACAGGAAGTGCAAGTGACCTGAAACGAGATGAGGGTTAGTCTTCAAAATAAAACAGGAAATGACGAGACGACATAAAGACGAGACGAAAACCCTTAACCAGGAGCACCACCGTGACAGGTTAACAGCATGGGGATGCACAAAAAAAAATGTATTTAATTTTTTAAAAACAGGAGGTAGCGCACTTAAGCACCTTGATTTCCTTTCAGGGCTAATTATGGACAGATCAGACCATTAAGTCTACGGGGGATTTAAATGGAGAAAAAACAACATTGGACTCTTTAATAGCTTTAATGTTGTCCGATCACTAGTCCCCTAAACAAGAGTAGCACCTGTTTGATTATTGCTACCCAGCATCTTGTGTTCTCTTTGGTCTAAAGCAGCCTCAAAGGGTATCCGCTCATTAAGGATTCAATTCATTCAAAGTAACACACGGAGCTGCTTTTCAGTGGATAGAAACACATCTCATTTTCAGCGAGTGTCAGTGACAGCACCGGGATCCACGAAGCTTCCAAACAATGGACTTCTCCCACATAAAAACGTGCCTGTACCGAAACTCGCCTCGGTCAGCTAATGTGCAGTTTGGTTGATATCAAGCGAGATAATTAAAACGCAGATTGGGTAAGAAAACAAAAGAAAATGAACGAGCTGCTCTGTGGTGCTTTGTCAAAACAAGCAGGTCCTCATTCGAAGGCAAACTTGTCGGAGCCATTCTCTAATCCCACTGCTCTGCCCAAGAAAATGCTCAAAATTCCCCCCTACTAATACCGGAATTATAACTAATAATTAAACTCATATTTTTTTCCCCCGTGCTACAACATTCTTGATTTATGACTTGACGCCGAATGCGCCAGCACTTTCAGGCTTTGAAAGATTTAGTCTCTATGGTCCCATTTATTCATTTAGGTCACATGACGTCATGAACAAACATGGATTAATCGTACAAAAGCGCAACCAGGTGAAGTCAATGGAGAAAAAAGACAAACAAAGTGGATGAGGCATGTAGGATATCTGTTCACCTTTCTTTTCTTGACTATGGACTGTATGGATGTATGGACGTATTGTATGGTTTGGTCCCAGTTGGGTTGTGCGCTTTAAGTCTACTCGGTCTCTTGTTGGTAATTTCCACTGTTTCATTGAGTAAAACTTGATCAAGATTAAGAATTGTGGGAAATCATAGAAAAAAAATTAATTGAAGAACAAAAAAAAATTTACCATTTCCTGCAATACAAAAAAGGTTTCTCGTCAATTGTTTTCTTGTCTTACTAACTTTTTTCTAGATCATTCTAGAACTGGATCTATGTAGGATACCCCCTTCCCCCATCCCATACTTCAAATCTTTTTGTTTTTTTTTGTTTTTATGTTTTGTTTTTTGGACCTGTACCTTTTTTACATGTAGCTTTGGGGTATCTTTCTAATCTTTCTTGATTATGGCGTCCAGAAGAGCACGAAAAAGGCCATTTAAGAAAAGTCCCTCCCAATGTCCCGTGCTCAGAAGCTTTAAGTTGGTCTTTTCAAACGATAGCCCAACTTTGAATTCTTTTAAGATAGCAGAAAAGCCAACTCCGTCGGGAGAAGTTAGGCTCCAGAGACCCCGGAACCCACTGGATGCCTTTTCACTTCCCTTGAAACAAACGGCTAACATGCTAACATCAAGGTAAGGCAGCTGCTAGAAATGTCTCCCGTACTTTATTTTCCTAGTTGTACGGCAAACTCGCTATCACAGTGACACGTTTTTCCTTTCTGTTTCTCTTTGCCCCTCGGCGTTTCTCTCCATTCTGCTCCCTCCATCTCCTCTCGGCAGCACTAATCCTTCTCCGACTTATCGTATGCTCTCCGACAGATGGTGGATATGATAATGACCGAGCAGTAAGTGAATCAGCTCTCCCTGTACAAGTCGGACATATGTTCTTTTCCACTCGTGCGGCACAAAGCAACCCAACCGATTGCAGTCCAGCGCTTTTCTGATTTTTGGGTTGTGATGTTTATTTGTTTGGTTTTAGAATACAACACACTGACCAAAATGTCATTTTCATTCTGAATCTTGTAATTAATTCCTGCACTTTTTAATGTTTGGTTGCCATTTTGTTTCAGATTTTTATAGCAGAATGTTTCTAATAGCGTAATAGGAAACTTTGAAATATTTGAACCCAAGGAATGACAATCAATGAAAAAAATAAAGAAGGGAATGAGGTCCTCCAGTCCACTTGGGGGCAGTAATAGATTTCTGCACTATTTACTGAGGCAAACTTCTCAGGAAAGAAGTTAAAAAATGTCATAATCGTCACAATTTGCATAACACATCATCTGCGTTAATCAAAAACACCTCGAATACGTGTAGAACTACAAATATGCTCAGTTCAGACCTGAAACCCAGAAGGAAAAATTGGATGGCGTAAAGATATTTCTGTCTTTACCATAAGAGGTCAGGCATGTTCTCTTTTTAAAGTTTTGCTTCTTTCTTTACAATTACTCTTCTTATTCATATTTCAATAACGTTCAGACCCCCACACATCCTAAAAAATAGATCATTAATCACACTTTAAAGTTTAAATTGAACTGTACACACACACCCTAACATATAAGACCATGTGAAATTGGTTCCAGATGCACACACAGTTTCTGTTTGTGTGTTTTTATGTGCTCAGCAAAAGAAAAGCCTTAAAAAAACACTTGTTACATAACCGTTAATCATGAACTCATTACCTTTAATTGTCATTAATATTAAAAGTTCTTAATGTAAATTTACATGATTAAAATGACTGGGAACGCAAGCCACTAGAGTGATCGTACTTTTATTTTGCATTTATTAAAAAGAAAAACGATCTACTGATAAATTAAAGGCCAGTGGAAATGCGATGTTCTGGAAATTTTGCATTCATTACCATTCAATTTTGTCTGCAAAGCACATTTTGTATTCGTTATGAATGATCTCTGGCATATTAACCTTGATACGTTTTTAAAAACCCAGTAGATTCGTGCTCAATGACTGTCGTTCTTGGAAAAAAGGAACAAAGAAATGTATTTTATTTTAGAAAAAGTGGGCAGAAAATAGGTATTAGAGTTTTCATTCACAGGTTGTTTTATTATTCTGCTCCACATCTGCCAGAAAATGACAAGAGAAAATCAAAACCTCCTCACCTAGTGTACATGTTGCTGCTAGCTCCTTTAATTTGAATTAAAATTGAGGAAATGAGCCACCTATCAGTGGAAAATCCTACAACTGATAAAGATTTGCATGAGCTTCTTATCGGTTTTGTTATTGGCACAGTTATTAGCATGAATAGCATAAAAGGTGCGACTCATTTCTAGATTTAGCTTATCAAATGAATCCTAAAGTGAGCTTCAGTTTAGTCTTTTATTGATAAAAGTGAAGAAAAAAAAACAATAAAAACCTACTTAGGTTTTTTGCTCTTGTTTGCCACATTGTTTGTTTGTTTTTGCCACTTATCAATTTCTCTGATAAGTGTTTATGAAAGCGTTTGCTAGCTTCTGTCTCCCTCTCCATGCTTTTCACAAGCATTTCACACGCTATCATAGCTGGTGGTTTCCTCTTTTCAGACGTTTCTGATCTGTTCAGAGTCACAAAGAAAAGTATTACACCAAAGTCCGACCCAGTTTAGAGCAATCGGTTCCAAATCTTATCCAACACGAGGAGGAAACTACAATAGTACCATAAAACTACTGTTACGGAAATCAATATATATGTATAATCGCTTTCTTAATTTCTCTCTGGTAACCACACAATTCCACAATTGAAGATTTGTAAGGTTCTTTCCTCCTTCAAGGTCTTAGAGAAGGTCTCCCTTCATATTTTGTCTATCTAACGAAATCTCGAGGATTGAGATACAGATGCGGGAGGAAGGACAGACATTACGTCTCATTTTAGAATGAAGGACAGATTTTACGTCTCATTTCAGACTCAGAGGGGTCTAGAATGCACCGTGATTTGTTTTACTTTGAATACACTTCTATTTCTTACTTCCTCAGATGGACTCAGACTTTTAACACTACAAAAAAAAAAAGTTTTAAAAATTACCGTAAAAACGTCTCGGTGAAATTTCGTGAATGGGGAATTCTCGATTCTTATCTTATTTTGAAATAAATTTGGGGCTTTTTGTGTTACCAAGGACGTGTGAGAGAGAAAAGACGGACACATTATTGATTTTTTGGTCTGCTATGAAGTCCCGATATCAGTTTTTATTTTATTTTATGTATTAAAAAAAACAACCATCTCAATTTTCCGACTCTGAACTGAAGGCAGGCAGTTGTCATGCCTACTAAATGCTTATCAGAACCTCTCTCGCATTACATTTTCTAGCACTAGACTGACTGATTACCAGATGTCGCCTTAAAAAAAGCACAAGCGGGATCTTTTCTTGGTTCTTAACATCAGTTTGACGAGTATTTCCGTAGCCATTCCCCACCAGGAATCGTCTGGGTTCCCCCTTCTCGTCCTCGGAGCGAATTAATGCCCCTTGTCATCTGTGATCTCCAATTTTGGCCCCCGAGGCCTGATATCAAGACGACTTTCAAATCTCATTTCGTCGAGACTCTTCTCCCCCGCGCAAATGGCCGTTAAATCTCATTTCCCCCATCCCCCGGCGGCCTCTAACCGAGTTTACCGTTTTTTACTACCAGGAACCAGAAAGGCTCTTCCAAAAAAAACTCGGACGCCCGAGGCCAGCGAGACAACACGGATAACAGCTGATGCTGGACATGAGTTTTTTGCATTTCGAACTGATAGGCGCATTTGTAATTTTCCGAACAATCGACGTTTGTCAAAAAAAAAAACATTTATAACCAGTTTTCCATTTTTAAATGTAGGTCATTCAAAGGATTGTATATTTCAAGCAAAGGGTTCCCGAGCTTCTTGTTTTGTGGCGTTATCGATAGACAGACGCTGTCATTTCCCCCCCCCCCCCCCCCGTCGGCCATTTTTTTTAGAACGACTCCTTCAATCTTATTTGTCTCGGCCGTAACTGGGTTTGGTCCCTCCGAAAGAACACGAAGAGTTCCCGGAAAGGATTCCAATCGAGTTGTGGGTGACTGTCACGGGCTCCTTTCTGGACCGTTCTTCCTTCTTTAAGATAGGAAAATGACTTGCAAAAAAACCTCAAAAACCCGGTTTACGGCAAAAGTAATGCCTTTTAACGGCCCAATTCAGGAAAAATTCTAACGGGCCGGGCTAACGCGCCGTCATCCATGAGAAAAAATTACTTGATTGGACAGTGTAGACGGAAAAATAGGCTATTCAACGGTTTATCCAAAAGAAGCCGTTAGTTAGCTTCTCTAGCTAGCCGAAAAAAGCGAAAAAACACAGACACAATGGGCCATTGTTGGCGAGTCAAGAAAAAGGTACTTTTATAATGTCTTTTTTTCTTTTTAAAGATGCGTCAAAATCGTTGGATAAAAGTTGACAGAAATACAGTTTAGTTTTTTTGTCTTCTTTTTAAAAATAGGAGTGTCCCTAGTCTTTATTTGGCTAAAATCAGTTAAGAGAAGAAAAGAGGGTAAAGTACCAATCTAAACATCTGTAATGCAATAGCCTGAGTCTCCATTTCCCTTCTCCTTTCTTTTCTACGACACTCACCGCCACTGACAGTGACAATACCCACAGATATTACAAAAAGAAAAGTGCGGTCCAGTGCAAAATAACAGGTTTAAGACGTTTACATTGTATCAGTTCATAAGAAACCAGTCCAGGCCTGTGGACCCTGCCCGGAAAAAAACAGACACGTTCCCATCTCATTCTGTTTTTTTATTTATTTATTTTTATTTATTTGTATTTTATTTTATTATCATTTTTTCTTATTTTGTTTTATTTATTTGTATTTTTTTCTCATTCTCATTATCTTTTTAATTCATTTATTTTATTTATTTTTACTTTATTTTTCTTTTTTTTATTATTATTTTTTCTTATTTTATTTATTTTTATTTTTTTATTTTTTCTCATTCTCATTATCTTTTTTTAATCTATTTATTTTATTTATTTTAATTTATTTTTCTTTTCTTATTATTTTTTCTTATTTTATTTTATTTATTTGTATTTTTTAAATTTTTTCTCATTCTCATTACCTTTTTTTATTCATTTATTGTGATTTTTTATCTTACTTTTCTTTTCTTTTTTTTTTTTTAACTTTATTTTTATTGGAATTTTTAGAATATTTTCACAAAGAAAACAAAAAGACAAACCGGCAAAAATAGAACAGAACAAACAAAACTAATATAACATAGTGGGGGGAGACTCTTATTACAGTATCACTGGATTCAAGGGTACCGTTCGTATCCATAATTAGTCCTGTGACGTTGATGTGATGTTTATCCATTTTTCCCATTTGTCCTGGCATTGCTCTTCTTGTGTCCTCAGTCTGTGTGTTAGAATCTCCATCTCATATAATGAGTTCACAGTCTGTATCCATTCCTTTCTGGTAGGAGGGTCAGGTTGGCACCACTTCCTAGTTATTACCTTCTTGGCAGCCACCAACAAAATTTTAAACAGATAACAGTCATTAAGAACAACATCGTCCAAAAGGCCAAGATACAAAACCAGACCCGTCTTAGGTATTGTGTAGCCTAATATTATTACAATCTCTTTGTGTATTTCGGTCCAGAACTGTGTCAATCTAGGACAAAGCCAAAAAATATGTGTATGGTTAGCATCAAATTCTCCACAATTTCTCCAACACGGTTGGACAGTAGAATTGAATTTACTGGTAATTTTGGGTGTTATAAAAAATCTGATTATATTCTTCCAACAATGTTCTCTCCAAATTCTGGAGGAAGATGTCGTAGATTGGGTCTTCCAGATAATAAACCAGTCGTTTTCCGTTAGCATGATATCTAATTCCCTGTCCCATTTTGTTTTAATAACCAGAGTATTAGTGCCTCTATTTTCCAACAGATGTTTATAAATTAAGGACACAGTTCTGTGTTTTTTACCCTTATAGGTCTCGACCAGCATTTTGCCAATCCCCTTTTCACTTTGGTCTACTCTGTGTTTTATCTTTTTGTTGTAAAAATCCCTTAGTTGTAAATATCTAAAATGATCTTGAGGTCCCAGAGCAAATTCTTGTTGTAGTTCCTGAAAACTTTTGAAATGCCCATCTTTAAGGACTACACATAGCGCTGTTAAGCCTCTTTCTAGCCATTGTTTAAATCTTAGGTCTTGAGTAAAATAATTGTTATAGGCTGGCCATTGGACCAAACATAATTGATCCTCTAGTTTGCATTTTCGAATGATATATATCCATTTACCCAGTGAGAACCTAATAATAGCATTAACTTTCTCAAGTGTATTCTTCGTGGTCTCTATATCTCCAATGATACTCCGCAATTGTCTTCCATGGACTTTTTGTTAAATATTTTTCCATTCCGCTTCATAATTTATATCACTTATATTTATTATAGGGGTTATTTGAGCAGCATGGTAATATTCTCTAAAGTCTGGTAATGCCATACCTCCCTTGTCTTTTGGTAATTGTAGAATTGCAAATCTTATTCTGGGTTTTTTGGCGTTCCATATGAATCCAGATATAATCCGGTTCCATGTTTTAAACTGTCTGTCTGGGATTTCTATAGGTAGTGCCAGGAAAAGATATAATAACCGTGGTAATACGTTCGTTTTTATGGTTTAAATTCTAGAGCTGAAATCTAGTGTTAGGGCATCCCACCTTCTAATGTCCCTCTTGATTTCTTGGTCCACTTTTTAAAAATTTGCTTTATATAGGTCATCCACATTTTTTCTTAGTTGTATTCCTAGATATGTCATTGTGGTAGCATTCCAATTTAATTTATATTGTCTACGAATAGTTTCTGATGGTGTATAACCGAATGTTAAAACCTGTGTCTTTTTCTAATTTAATTTATATCCTGAGTAGAAGCCAAATATCTCCAACTGTTTGATTAGACAGGGCAGTGAATTCTCAGGGTTTGATAAATAACAAATTACATCATCCGCGAACAAACCTATTGTATGAAATTCATTATGTATATCAATGCCCTTGAGATCATTATGTTGTCTTAGGTGCACTTTTCTTTTCTTTTCTTATTATTTTTTCTTATCTTATTTTTTTAAATTGCATTTATTTATTTATTTTTTCTCATTGTCATTATCGATGGGAACATTTCACTCGGACATGAGACAAAAAAATGAAACAGCGCAAGTCGTCCCACGTCTAACCGATCGGTGAGCTCTGGTCCTGCGTCCTCTCGTCGTGTCGGGTCCGGCAACGAGCCGGCGCCACCAGCCTCGTCGTCCATCCACTAAACGCCTCAATCGCACACTGTGGGGGGGGGGGGGAACAAAGCTGGGCTCTCAATTGCAGCCAAGACTAGCCTCCCCCTTCCTCTTCCCTTTCTCCTTCTCCTTCTCCTTCTTTTTCTTCTTCTCCTCCTTGGCAGAAATTGTTTTTTGTTGTTTTTTTTGCCGGTGGTGAAGCACCGGGCGACTACTGATGTGCACTGGTGTGTTACAGAGGGCCTAACTGTTGAATCTGATTTGTCAGAGGAAGAGAGTGAGAGTGTGTGTGTGTGTGTGTGTGTGTGTGTGTGTGTGTGTGTGTGTGTGAGAGAGAGAGTTGGCCGAGAGCAGTGGAAAATGTGCGAGCTAGAGACGGTGACGCTGACCGAGTAGAAAAGAACAAACTACTTCCTGAAAACCTTATTCAAGGCTCTGACTGAACGTTCTCTCCCCGGCAGAGTTATTTTTTTCTTTTCTTTTTTTTTTTTTGGCTCTCCCTTTCTCTTGACATGAACCTCAGCTCCCAGTTTGGGACTTAATGCTAGTTCTTCGCTTACGATAGGAAAATGAGTTAAATTTGTAGATGATATCCAGACAAACTGTATCTGGACTGCAGATATTTTAAAATATATCCTAAATACTCCCTCTGAAAGATGATTATATTATATATAACAGACTGGTTTCTTGTTTTGCGCCAAACTGAAAGATAAAGTTCTGTCAATTTCCTTTTTTTATTAAGTTTTAAGAAATCATTCACTTTTCATCTAAGTTACACGTCAATCTAACTTAATCGGTATTTGATTTTTTCAGTTTTATCTTGAAGAGGACAAATGGGACAAAAATAGCTAAAAAAAAAGTGAATTCGCAGTGTTGACGGTAAATTTTGGCGGTGCTATTTTTCTATACTGGTCCTCAATCTTCAGGTTGGACCATTGAGGGCGGAAAGAAGCTGTTTTTTTTCCAAAATTGTGCAACAGTGGAGCGGATGACATTTATAGACGGAACCACGGACGCCTGACGTTAAACAGAGTAAATACTGGCTAACAGTCCCCGGGGACATAAGCGCATTTCAGCATAACAAAGTCACGAGAAAGCTGACCTTCTGCGATGTCTCAAATGTTGATCTGTAGTAATGTTCTCTGGTTTTAGACGGTACAAGCGAAATGCGTCAAATTTAGACGATCGAGTAACGATATTAATCAATGGTACTGAAG
>JABUIW010000104.1:201663-215420 GCA_013363375.1 Menidia beryllina
CGACACAGGCAAGGAAAAACTTCCTTTTAACAGGCTTCATTTGCCTGGTTTGTGATAGTTAACAGAACAAAGAAAAGTTCATGTTCATGTCTTGAAGAAAGACCTCTCGACCAAAAGTTACCATTGAGTGCTGGTGTTTGAGACTTCTCTGTTAAAACAGATCAATACAAATCTTGATCTCTAGTAATGTTCTCTAGTTTTAGACGATAAAAGCGAAAAGTGTCAAATTTAGACGATCGAGTAACGATATTAATCAATGGTACTGAAGGGTTTTCTTTGGCTCAGGCCGTCAAAATGAACCCATCAGAGACAAGGAAACAAACATTTCTCCGGGCAAATCTAACCTTTGATGCAACTTAGTCGAGTTCTCCGAACCTGGTCCTTCAATTCATTCAATTCAATTTTATTTATATAGCGCCACATGACAACAACAGTCATCTCACAGCGCTTTCCAAACAGAGCAGGTCAGACCCTACTCTGAAGTTAATTACAGAAACCCAACAATTCCCACCATGGGCAAGCACTAGGCGACACAGGCAAGGAAAAACTTCCTTTTAACAGGCTTCATTTGCCTGTTTTGAGATAGTTAACAGAACAAAAAAAAGTTCATGTTAAAAACTCCTTGAAGAAAAGACCTCTCGACCAAAAGATACCATTGAGGGCTGGTGTTTGAGACTTCTCTGTAAGAAAAGATCAATACAAATGGTGACAAATGATTAATGCTCATTCCACCTGAACGTTGAAATAGAAGATGACCATTGTTACTTTAAAAAAATCTAATAATATAGGCCCTTGATCTTTGAAATGCCACCCAATTGTCGGGAGTTCGTGCAAAAGTCTGAGATACCAAAATTCTTAAATTCTTTTAGATTTTCAGGTTGAATTTTAGCACTCCAAATATATATGTAATTATAAATATATATATTTCCTTCTTTCTTCTTTTGTTTAGAACTATTTTTTTCATCTATCAAGCCCAAAATGTAGGCAGTTTCCCTGTTTGCTTTCCATTCATGCCCTTAAATGTGCACTTTTATGGGTTCTGTAAGGAAGAGAGTGTACTCTGCAGCAAGAGCCTGGGGCTCCCTTCTACTTAACGCCAAGTAATTTGGCGTAAATGAGTCGGCTTTGATTGTCGCTAAGGCTTTGAGCAAAGTCACCACTTCATTGAGCTCGTCTAATGAAGTCGGTGTGCGTTTTCTTGTTCTGAAATTGCGCCACGTGTGAGTCTCAACTTTGCTTTTCTCTAAAAAACCCGCAATGTTTTGTTAAAAAGATCCGTTGGGATAGACAGATGAGAGGGTTTAAGTCGTGTCCTCATCCCCTGTAATTCCTCAATAAGCTTATTGGTTTAATCTGTCCACCCTATCGCACTAAATGTATTCTGGATTTCCCGTTTTAATACAGATTTAACTGTGGTTTCTCAGCCACTTTCACTTGCAATGAGGCTTCTTTGGAAAATATTTATTTACCCATGAACAGCATATTTTTTGGGTAAAGACAGAAGAGGAAAACACTATTTTAGGTGTACCTCTGTCCTCAAACTAAAGCAAATGAGATTTTTAGGCCGATTTAAACTACTGCACACATGGCTCGGCTAAATCCAAAATGCCAACAGGGTTTGTGGTATTAAAAAAAGAAATGGACGTATTTAACTGCCTTGTTTACAGACGAGTCGGTCGTAAGAGTCGGGAATAAAAACAAACATTTTACATTTATTTAAGAGGCTGCTCCTGTTCATTTTCCTTTTAGAGGAGTTAATTGTGTCATTACCCCACCCAAGTGATGTCAAAAGGTCTGAGTCATTACTAAAAAGAATATCTATTGCATCTTGAAGAGAGAACACAAGAGAGGGAATGAGCAATTTCTAACTTGTGCCTTTTTTCTTGGGATAAGCTGCTTCTCTTTTGGCCAGAAAGGGGATAGCGGTCATCGAAATGGCCTCCCCCAGCAGAAAAGATGGACTAACACTGTCAAATGTAGCTTTTCAGCTTTTAGAAATGGCAGTAAAAAAAAGGTTGTGAGAGGAGAAAATCCGAGTTGGGCCACCAAAGTGCTCAACACCTTACAATTTAAACCTTTAACATTTGTCTTTGTAGCTTCTGGCATAGAATGAGAATACCTTTCATTTGTGGTCGACGTTTGGCATGTATTTGTGTTTGTGAAGAAATCAAAAAGTAAAAACAACAACACGGGACACAGAAATGAGGACAGGAATCGCTTTTTGGGACCTGACTCGAGCGCATTTTTATTGAACGTTCATAACTGTTAAAAACATGTATAAAATTGGTCCTGTTTTCAGAAACAAGGCACGCATAGTCATGTCAAATGTTCAGTGTTCCGTGTCATTATTAGCATTGTCATTTACCCGACATCGGCACGTTCCGACTCAGTATTTTTGTCTAAATAGTAGTATCAAGCATTCCCTAATATAAAAACACATTCCGATTTTATTTTCACAGAGGTTAAAATTTTTATTCCGAGCAGCAAGACAATATTCATGCAAAGACGGGAGTGGACGAGAGGACGCGAACTGGCCGGGGTTCTTTTAATAGTAGGTCTCCCGTTCCACCCAGCCTGGAAAAAGGAAAAAGAAGAACACGGATAGACGAGATTTAGATGCAAACTTTTGAGTATGCCGTGCATGTTTGGGTAAATTCTTTCCCTTAAAAAGGCTGTGGGTTTTGAAAAGAGCCCCCGAGGGGTTCGAAACGATCCTCTCGTCTGGAGAGGTGGGGGTGTAGAAAGGATAACAAAAGCATGGATTCCGAACTCACCTCCTGGGCTGCGTCTGAGAATCAGTTTACGGATTTCGTCGTAGATGAAGATGAGCAGGGAGTATGGGAAGGCGCAGAACCACCAGTTGGGCCTGGAAAACAAGCACACGGAGAGATATGAAATCCGGCGTCCCTCGGGGGGAGTCTGGAGGGGTGAGGGTGGGGGGGTTGGCTCACTTCAGAGGGTACATTCGGAGGGCGACGTCCATGCCGGGGCAGTAGGAGAGGAAAGCAGCCAGGGCCGTCTCCTCAAACAGCCCGAAGATCAGGATCTTGTTCCTGGAACAAGCAGGGGGGGGGGGGGGGGGGAGAGAGAGAGAGAGGAGTCGGACGGGTGTCGGGGGGCCAAAGCGTTCGGTGGCAGGTGACTAGGGATGTCCCGATCCAGCTTTTTTGCACTTTCGAACCGATACCGGCCTATCAGAGCATGTATTAAAGTCTAAAGCTATCTATCTACTTAGTTGTCAGACTCATGTTGAACAGGGATTTGCTCTGACAACAACTTAATGGTTAGGACACAGACCAGGTGGGTTAGGAGATGCTAATACTCATGTGGGATCGGACTTTAATCCCACATGACTAGCTAGCCTGGCAGTGACTAGCTAGCCTAGCAGTGACTACCTAGCCTGGTAGTGACTAGCTAGCCTAGCAGTGACTACCTAGCCTGGTAGTGACTATCTAGCCTAGCAGTGACTAGCTAGCCTAACAGTGACTAGCTAGCCTGGCAGTGACTAGCTAGCCTGGCAGTGACTAGCTAGCCTAGCAGTGACTAGCTAGCCTGGCAGTGACTATCTAGCCTAGCAGTGACTAGCTAGCCGACCGACGCTCGGGGCCAGGTCTGCTACTCACTTCATGCCCTGCTGGAAGACGGAGTTCCTCCTGGTCTTGCAGATGATCAGGTCGGCCCACTGGACGATCACGATGCTGGCGAAGAAGGCCGTGTGGCAGGTGAACTCCACGATCTTCCTCTGCTCATAAGTCTGCGAAAAGCAAGCAGGGGAGGGGGGATAATTCACCAGAGTCAGCAGGCCGCCTTCCGGGAATGAAATCCCCCCCAACCCGGAAAGAAACCCTTTCGGCTAAGAGGTTCCCCGGTAAAAAAAAAAAAGCGACCGACCCACTGCTGCCCATAGCTGTCCTCCAGGTCGTTGATGTACTTGTTGTCCCAGTTGACCCGGATGCCCACCAGGGTGGAGGGCAGGAAGCCGTTCTCGGCCAGGATCACAAAGTACGTGAAGAAGCCGGCCAGCGCTTGGATCATTCCTGCAGGAGGGAATCCGATCGTTTAGAAACCCGTTAAGCTGTAGGGGGCCGGTACCACATTGTATATAATCTACTTGCTAACACTTAACAGTGGGCCCATTAATACTACTTAAAAGTCAAAGAGTAGAAAGTTAAGCTGAAAACCAATAATTGTCCAGTCGTAATCTGCTCTTGTAGATACTTCAGAAGGGCTCATAAATATTCTTGGATTTTTTATCAACGAGAAAGAAAACTGAATAAACGAGTGAAATAGATAAATAAAAAGGCTGTGCGCTCCAGTTCCCTATCGGCGAGAGGCTATTTATGGCGAATGCCGCTTTCTCCCCGTTATCGCTGACCACCCAGACACCGAGCGGCCTTTTCCAGGAAAGGAAATCCCTTCAGGGGAAAAGCTCCCCCTCCCGATCCCCTCGATTCTGGCTCACGTTTGGCGTGAAGAGTTCTTGGTTTTTTACCGATCTGTCCATAGGCGATGCTGATGAGCCTCTCGTTCACCAGTTTGTCCGTCTTGGGGTTTCGGGGTTGCCTCTTCATGATGTCGCTCTCGGCCGCCTCGTAAGCCAGGGAGATGGCGGGCACCTGGAAGGGGGGGGGGGGTACAAAGTGAGCCAGACTTTCAAAGAAACGTGCGGGAAAACGGGATCAGAATCCCTCCCGGTGGCATCCGTACCATGTCGGTTCCCAGGTCGATACAGAGGATGGTGACGGTCCCCAGAGGCAGGGGGATGTTGGCGATGATGAAGAAGAGGAAGGGCGTGATCTCGGGGATGTTGCTGGTCAGGGTGTAGGCGATGGACTTCTTCAGGTTGTCGAAGATGAGCCGGCCTGGTGAGAGAAAGCGGACAGCCCACAGAGTCGGGAGTTTAGCGCTTTTCACGACCGAAATTCTAAGAATTCTTCGCTCGTCTTTCACCAAAGACCACTGAACGATGACTACGTGTCGCGTTTAAAAGACCGAAACTCTTATTTCTCTTCAAACTGGTCATTTACATGCGATTGTGCCAGAAAACGAACAAACAAATGCCCGAGTTTGATAGAGAGCAGCGAATGTTGTGGGTGCTCGACAGCTGAATGGGTGGGAAGTGCTTTGGAAAGATAATGAGCCCAGTCTTTCAAAATACAAAAAATAGACAGACGGACTGAAAAAGAGAGAGTACCTTCTTCCACTCCTGTGACGATGGAGGCGAAGTTGTCGTCCAGCAGGATCATGTCGGCCGCCTGCTTGGAGACGTCGGAACCGGCGATCCCCATGGCGACGCCGATGTCGGCCTTCTTTAGGGCGGGGGAGTCGTTCACGCCGTCGCCCGTCACAGCCACGATGGCACCCTGCGCAGAGAGAGCATTAAGGGGTTAAAGGCAGTTAAAAAACATTTTTAGCCACATTGAGGACATAAATTTAGAGTATTCGTCTGATTAGATGAGTTACAATTAGTCGTCTCTTTTCTGTCCTGTGTGTATAAAGTGTTCTCTACTTTGTTTGAGAAAAGAGGTGGTTAGATACAGTCCTATTCAGAGACCCTTTCAAGATTGTAAACTGTTATAAGGCAGGTAAAGGTACTAGTCCCTCCTCGAAAACACAATTCGCCACGTTGTCTTTCCAAAATCACTCTAGACGAAGTAAGCAGGGAAATCGGAAGGACAAGCCTATTGTGTGAGAATGAGTGACTGTCTTCTACTACGACGCCGACCAATCAGAGCACAGGGTGAAAATGCTGTAAATGATGTAGCTAAAAATGCAATTGAGTAAGAAGACTCAAGATAACAAAAAAATCATCTGTCAGATCAAACTATGAAGTGTTTTTTTCCAGCCAACATTTGATTCATTAAAAAGCTGTATAGGATTGATAGCAAATAGCTAATAGTCCTTTTTATGTGACGTTTGTCTATCATTTACTTGTCTCTGGCAGCCCTCCACGATGATCAGCTTCTGCTGCGGGGACGTTCTGGCGAACACAATCTCCGTGTGGTACTTCAGGATATCGTCCAGCTGCTCTGCGGACAGATCTTTGAGGTCGCCCCCATGCACGACGCAGGCCTTGGCGTCTCTGAAGGGGGGAATGGTAAGAGATTAGGCTCAAACTACAACGCTGTTTTATGAGTAAAGGCGGACCTTTTAGAGGTAAATGAGCTGGTTTATAAGAAAACTTTGCTCGGAATGTGGACCTGGGGTTCTCCAACAAGCCCCCGTTTATTACCTTGGATTAACCTCGTTGATTGGTATGTTCAAACGTGCGGCAATGTCTTCCACCGTCTCGTTGCCTTCTGAGATGATACCCACGCCTTTAGCGATGGCCTTGGCTGTGATTGGATGATCACCCGTCACCATGATAACCTAGGCGATTCAAATAAAGTAAAGTCATGCTCGTTCATAGGGGGATTTCTCGTGGTGGAGGGGACGTATATAGCACACCTTGATTCCGGCGCTCCTGCATTTGCCGACGGCGTCGGGCACAGCGGCGCGGGGGGGGGTCGATCATGGACATCAGGCCGATGAAGCAGAGGTTCTCGGTGGGGAAGTTCACCTCCTCCGTGTCGAAGGCGAAGCCCTCGGGGAACTGATCGTCGGGCAGATTGAAGTGGCAGAAGCCCAGGACCCTCTCGCCGAGGCCCCCCAGCTCGAGGTAGGCATTCTGGAAGGCGTCTTTCATCTCCTCGTCCAGGGCCTGCTCTTTGCCCTGGATCATGATGGTGGAGCAGCGGTCCAGGATCCTCTCGGGGGCTCCTTTCATCACCAGCAGGTGCTTCGACTCTCCTTCAGCTCCGTTCTTGTGAATGGAAAGCTGGGAATGGAAAGTGACACAGTAAATTTCCATTAAAAAGAAAAAAATCATAGAAAGATCTGAAGAAAAATAAACTAAATCTGTCCTCAAACCTGGTACTTATTGGTGGAGTTGAAGGGGATTTCGGCGATTTTGGGGGTTTTATCCCTCATTTCCTGGACGGATCCACAGCAAAGCTCGATGCACTTTAGCAGAGCAGACTCGGAGGCATCCCCGGCCACATCTCTCTGAGGAGGAGAGGGGGCGACATTATAATCGTGGCTACATGTCAGCTCTTTCATTCCAAGAGAAATAAAACATTGATTTTTTTTTCTTACTTTCTCTTATCCCAAACTAGCTATGAAATAAGAAAATTGATGAAACAGAAAAGACGTTGTAATTCTAAAGCTAAACGGGCGTTTAGAGACTAATCGACACACCATGATACGCGGGGACATGGTAACAGTGTCAAACCAGGGTGGAAACCACAGGCTAGACCCAGGGGGAGAGCCACAGAGGCAAGAGACCTCCGCACACCGAGGGGTGAATGTATTCAGCAGAGCAGTTCTGAGTAGTCGTACAGTAACAGCGTGAGCGGTGCACACTCAGGGGAGATTAACATAAGATGGAAAACAAGCCTGTTTGTCTGGGAGGTAAACAAGTTAGTAAAACTATGAATGGCTCCTTTTGATACGGCTAAAGCTATTTCCATTAGTTGTAATCCCGATAGATCCAAAATCCAAATCCAAAAACCTGCTAGAAAAACGGTAAACAATTTGACGGAAAGCTTCCGTTTGGTTTTTAGTTTGTAAAGCACGTTTGGCTTGTTAGATTTGGAAAGACGGCATTTGCCTGACCTATTTGACCAGATGATGCCATCGTTGGGAAGAAAAAAAAAAGACGAACATCACTGACCCTACACCCTCTGTGTTGGAAGATAAAGAGAAGCTTAATGGAGACGGAAAGAGAGACAGGAGCCCACCTTCAGGATGGCGATGTTTGCCTGCTCGGCTAAGAAGACGGCTCGGTTGCAGAGCCCGGCGATTCTGGCCAGGGCCGCCCAGGTGGCCGAGCTCCTGTCGAAGGAGGTGCCGCTCTGGTTTTCCGTGGTGTCGGCCTCGTGGATCTGGTTGTCGAACCACATGTGGGCCACGGTCATCCTGTTCTGGGTCAGGGTGCCGGTCTTGTCCGAGCAGATGGTGGAGGTGGAGCCCAGGGTCTCTACGGCCTCCAGGTTCTTCACCAGGCAGTTCTTCTTGGCCATCCGCTTGGCGGTCAGGGTCAGGCACACCTGGGGGCGGGGTCACCCGGTTTAGTTGGGTAAGCGGCGCAGTGATCTAATGGTGTGACGCTTTGAGGGGGAGCCAAGTCAGGAGACTCACGGTGACGGTGGCCAGGAGACCCTCCGGCACGTTGGCGACGATGATGCCGATCAGGAAGATGACGGCCTCCAGCCAGGTGTATCCGAGGATGAGGGACAGGATGAAGAAAGACACTCCGAGGAAGACCGCGACGCCGGTGATGATGTGGATGAAGTGCTCGATCTCGATGGAGATGGGGGTACGTCCGACTTCCAGCCCGGACGCCAGCGTGGCGATGCGGCCCATGACGGTGCGGTCTCCGGTGCTGATCACCACACCGCGGGCAGTTCCTATAGCAAAGATTGTCCTTCTTACTTCAAGCTGCTCCTTAGAGGCAGTTTTCTTCCCGATACGTTCGGATGTTTTCCACCCTCATACCTTCCACGCAGTTGGTGGAGAAGAAGGCGATGTTCCTGGTCTCTAGGGGGTTCTCGTTGGAGAAGTCGGGGGTTCGCGTCTGAGGCTCCGACTCGCCAGTCAGGGAGGAATTGTCGACCTAGTAATACAAGACAGGTACTGTAATTGATGAAAAGATTAAAAAAAAACCTTAACCTTTGGCCACATTTTGCTTCACTAGGGGGGTATGAAAACTGGTTAAATAGCTAAGGAAAGGACCCATTCCTATATCCCTCAGGGTATTATCCCTTTTTTAAAAGAACAAGAATCACATGAATGAAACAGTACTTGAAACTGTGTTAAATCTGCATTCAAGAAATATTTCATTTGTCAAGGTATGCTTCGACTTCTACAAATGGTGTCTTCAAAAACTTCAGAAGCCCATTTTTAGAGGTGGAAATGATGCCACGTGTGGGAATGCTACCTTGCAACCGTGGGCGGAGATGATTCTCAGATCGGCTGGGATCCTGTCTCCTCCTTTCACCTCCACCAGATCACCGACCACCACCTCCTCAGCGTTGATGCTCTTCTTCTCGCCATCGCGGACAACCAGCGCTTGCTACGAGACAAGACGGGCCCTTTAAGCGAAGGAGGGACAGAATTGCGCACAACTGGATAAACGGGAACTTGAACGACCGAGGAGCACCTGCGGGACCAGGTTCTTGAAGGAGTCCATGATCTTGGAGCTCTTGGCCTCTTGATAGTAGGAGAAGCAGCCAGTGATGATGACAACAGCAGACAGCACGATACCTAGATACAACTGGAGGATGACAGTGTTGTGCCTTTAGATTTCCACGAAGATATGGGTTTGTTTCAGGTCTCCGAGACCATTAGCCTCGGGAGCTGTCTTCTTTTCATTACTACATGACCACATAACGAGCTTCTTTCCTAGTCATGCAAACCTAACCCCTAACTTTTTCTTACATTATCATTTGCGGGCTCATCCTCCATTGCAGCCTGAATGCCATAAGCCAGGAAACAGAGGACGGCGCCAGTCCAAAGCAGCATGGAGAAACCGCCGAACATCTGAAGGAGAATGGAGAAAGATCCATTTGATGTCTATCCGTCCGTTTGTGAAAATTATGGGGGGCTCAAATTCCCAGCCGGCGTTACCTGTTTGCAGAATTTGACCCACTCGGGGGTGGTCGGAGGAGGAGTGAGGGCGTTGGGTCCATCGCGGATCAGAATCTCAGCAGCTTTTGCGCCTGTCAAACCCTGGTGAGAGACGCCGTGAAAGCAGAGTGAAACAAAGTTTCATCCGCCTTGTTTACAAACTCAGAGATTGCGCAATAGCGCCTACGGGGGCCAGTGTTAACTGCTAGTTGCCTGGCAACCCAGCATCAACAGGAAAACAGGACCAATCCCTCCATCAATGGATTGAGAATAGATGAAGAACATAAAATCCAAAGAAATCAGGAGAGAGGGACTTCCACGGATTATAAATTATTCACAATAAGCAGGCAGAGCTTGGAGACCCCAATTAGAGGCCCAGATTAACGGTTCTCTTCGATCGCTTCTGCTGGGCCAGGGGCAGATTTACACGAGGGTAGGCTTCTCTGAGGCAGCGTCCTTAGGATGTATTTCTGTATGAAAACTTAAAGTCAGTTACATGTTTTTTTCTTTACACACAAATACATGTGCAGAAATGTATGTTAATTATCTAATATGCATCTAATATCTATCTAATGTCTTTTTTTCTTTTTTTTTTTACAACCACCAACTATTTTCTAAACTGAAATAAATATAGGTATGATCAGTTCAACAGGTTTATGTGACATAAATGAAACAGAATACAATACCATAGAAAATTCAAAAGACACTTATTTATTGTATCTAATTTTTTTAATTTGGTGGAGGGGGTGGCCCAAAAAAACAATGAATGAATAAATATATAAACTATCTAAAAACTGGGGAGAAAAGTTGGAGTAATTTGTGAACTGCAGCCCTGATGTAAATCGATTAAATCCAGATGTATGTGTCGAACTTAAAAACTGAAAATGAATTAAATAAAAAAAAATTTTAATAAAACAGCTAGTCATTCTCCCTGTATATCTATAGTAAAACTTCCCAATACTCTCTTTAATGCTTGGGCAGGTTATTTATTCATCTGAATGCCACCTGTCGGAGTTATAAAATAAATGTTTCTGGCGTTCATCTCCAGCTGATATCATGATAAATGTGGCCACTCTGATGGAAACACTTAAAAAGAAATAAAAATTACCATAAGTTTCCACCAAGTTCACAAGATGACATTTAAAGCTGCAGGTGCAAAACAGCTCGGGTGTGAAAATCCACAACGGAAACCGCGAAAAAATAACACTCACATTGCTGAGGTCTGTTCCATATTTGCGATTGAGCTCGTCCAGGGTCAATTTGTGATCATCCTACGGGGAACAGAAGACAGAAGACGGCATCAGACCTGCTGACATTTTACGGCGCATTCTTTGACCTTTTATTTTCCAATAACTACCCCCTTCAAATGGCAAAGCCATGGCAAAAAAAAAGAAACATTTAGAGAGGACTGAATGGACAAGAAGATAACAGAGTAGGAGAAGAAGAGGAGGTGGACCAGAGTGAGAGATCTTTAGGTTGGATACAGGTGGGTGGAATCCCCACGCACTGAAAGTCAATTAACACGGAGAAGCGGTTTAAACGTTTCACTTTGCAGAGGTTCATGAATATAAAGTGCCATTAGCATTCAAAATCAAATCCTTGAAAATGACTTTTTTTTAAATATCTGGTCACGACATGGGGTATTAAATCAGAGGAAGACGTCCCGGGGCAATCAAAAGAGGCACTCACCATATCCACTTCCTTCTTCAGCTCGTCCATGTCCTTTTCTTTCTTCTTCCCCTTCGCCTTCTTCTTGCCGCCCTGCTCCGAGGTTGCGGCCAGCTCATACTGCTCTCGTCCTTCCTGGAAAAGAAAAAAAAAAACGAGGGGGTTTGAGCGTGATCTCTGGATTTCGAAAGGTCAAGATGTAGAGCAGTTGGATTTCTATCCGTATCCGAATTTGAAAGAATTCTTCGTTTTTTTTCAAAATTCCCTTTGAGGTTGAGAAGCCGACATCTGAAATGCTTCGGATGTGCCCGAAGACATTTTGTCATCTTGCATCTTTTAGGGACTCCGTGTGGGTCAATCCACCGACTCGCTGGAGTAGAAAAAGATCCAGGTCCAAAAAAAGCCAACAAACTGGCACCAACTTCATCAAAATAAATCCAAAGGGGGGGGGGGGGGGGGGGAATTGTTTTACGGGTATTGCCACCATCTGCTTCCGCAAACGGACCTCCGTAGGGATGGGTTTTAGTCAGATTATGTGTACTTCTGTTTAATAGCTGTTCAATTAACTAGTTTCCATCTGTTCTAGACCAGAACGGCTTGTTCTTTAGTTGACAGATGCCTACACCAAGTTGGAAAAAAATATCTAATCGTGCTCGACCCGTTTAGTCAACGATGAACCCGAAGGGAGGAGAAAACACTGTGGAGGTTTGAGGACTTCTTTGCATGAAATATTGCGGAATTATTATCATTATGTAAATAACGGCCCCATTTAAGGCGAGAAAAAAACATGAGTGCAGTTTTCTTTTCAATTTTTCTTTTTCAGTTTTCTTTTCAATGATCTTTTATTCAAATTCGTGTTGCAACACATTTTTTTCTCACAGTTGGAAATGATCTACTACAGGGGTGCTCAATACGTCGATCGCGATCTACCGGTTGATCTCCGAGGTCCTATCGGTAGATCGCATGACAAGGTGAGGTGACATTGTCACGAACTGACGCTTTACAAATAAAATTTAGTTTTTTTAAAATAAAAACTAGACGTTAGCCTATCAGCCATCCCGTCACTTGATCGATACACAGGACAGCCAGTCAGATGGCATCTGATTTTTTCCGTACAACTAGGTCAATCAGCAAAGCTAACAAGCTAGTCCGTAGTTACGTCCTAATTTTTCGCTCGGTTTTTTCTTCTTAAACGTAAGATAGGTTATGAAAACGAGTGGGGGAGCTGCACCAAGTAAGAAGAAAAAAAAAAACGAATCACTTTCATACGGACTGGGTAGTAAGAATCCTCAATATATTTCTCAATAAATATAACAGGTAGGTCCCATGCTGAAAAAGTGGGAGCACCCCTGATCTACTATTAGAAAAGGAAGCAATAGGTGGCCCTCTTAAGGCTAGCATGATTGCTATCACATCATCAGCTGACACACAGACACCGCCGGCCTATTTTCCAGGTTTATCGCCCTCCTAACTCCCCCCCTCCCCGCCACCGTTATCAGCGGTCACTGTAACGGACAGGGCCACAAAGGCCCCGAAGAAGATTGCGTTTTGGAGAGAGAGAGGGGTGGGCCTAAAAGGTTCTCCGGACTGTGTGACAGAGGGCAGATGTGATAAGAGGAAAGGGTGGAATCAAAGAAACAAAAAGGTTTAAAATAGACAGCGTTTTGGTTTTGTTTTGGGGGTTTTTGGAGGGGGGGGCATGTTGCGAAGTGCAGTTTAACCCCAATGGTGGGTGTACAACCGAACAATGCAAAAAAAATAATAATAAAACCTAGGCATTGTTGAATTAAGCCTAAATTAACTCTAAGGCAGGTATGAAAATCATGTTAAACTAAAAGTACAAACCCCCCAATAACTCCAAAAACCCGACAACAGTTAGTACGGCAATCCGTGGCCAATGAAGGGCCTGTAGTTTGTAGTCGGATCAATTATTACTCCAGCAGTAAAAAAGAAATAAAATAAAGCGTTTAAACTAAATAAAAATGGAGAGAAACAGGTTGGGTCCAGTCTTACTTTCTCCAAAAAGCCCAAAAAGTTTTTTATGTAGCTTTACATTTGGTAAACACATCTGGTTTACTCCCATCGAGTCGGTTTTAATCCATTTTAACCCTTTTTTTTTGCACTGTTAACTCTAAAACCGAAGCCACATTCGTCATCGTCGGGTGCATTCGAACCTTCACGTGTAAACGCATTACGCCAGGACCAAAATCGGGATGAATTTAATCTGCTAAAGAGCATTCCCACTGGGATTTCCAACATTTGAAATGTCCACAACCTTTTAACCACCATGCACCTTAACAGGTGTGTGTTTCCCTGTCTGTGTGTGTGTGTGTATCTGCAGATCAGAGGCTGACTGTGTGTGTGTGTGTGTGTGTCTGTGTGTGTGTGTGTGTGTGTGTGTGTGTGTGTGTGTGTGTGTGTGT
>JABUIW010000104.1:219595-251956 GCA_013363375.1 Menidia beryllina
GACGGCCCAGGGGAAAGAAGGTTAACCCCGGGGAAAAAAAAGGGGGGGGGGGGGACGGAGGGAACTTAAAGCAGGTACCCGGAGAACGAGGGGGGTCAACGGACTGTGAGGAATGGATGTGAAGGTGTACCCCCGCCCCGTTTTGGCTCAGATTAAAGTCACTTTCTGGTGGTGAAGGGAACGAGGGGGGAAGACGTAAACAGCGGGAGCTTTAATCCGGAACATATTCTCTTGATCCCGGGCTATCTCCCTAAAGATCGATCGGATTTCGGATTTCCCCTCTCTCTCCTCACAATGAGGGAAAACTCAAAATTGCCAGTGATTTATGAGGATTTCAGAGCACTCGCCCGCCTCATAAACCCAAGGAAATGAGATCTAGGAGGTCTGGGTAAGACACTAATAAACTGATCTCACTGGATTTGGGGGGCTTCGTTTTTTTCCCCCCAGGAAGCAAAAACATCATGGTTATGAAATTAAACTTGTACTTTTATAAAAGTCAGAGATTTCCTGGACATTTTCGAGAAAAAAAATGGTAAGAAAAAGGGAACGTTTTGGAGCGTTTCGGTCATGTGACGTCGGATTTGCTCCTCGGTGCCTTGAAAAGCAGCTTGGTGTCACCCTAAAAAATGGGGGGTATAATCTAATATTTGAAACGATAAGAGGCGCGTTGGTTTGAAACATTAATAAGACGAGAGAGAGAGAAAAAAAAAAGAAGCTTTGATCACACTTTGCCCCAGTTTCTCCTCCATTCCAGCAAAACAAGTCCCTTTCCTCCTCCTTTCCTCCCCCCTTCCTCCCTCACCTCCTCACACTAGGAAGGCCGTGTGGTGGTTACCTCTTCTACGTTTTGAACGCATCGGAGGGGAAGAGAAAACTGAAAAGGGGGGGGGGGGGACGCAGTGGGGAAAGGGGAGGGAGGGCGAATGGGGGCAGGGCATGGCTTTCATCACACATGGGAAGAGGAGAGAGTAAGAGTGAGAGACAGAGAGAGAGAGGAGAGAAAAAAAAAAACAGCAGCAGCCAAGAGGCTGAAAGCAAGCGAGCGAAGATTTTTCTGAAGCCAGAGGAAGAAAACCGGCCATATATCTCTCTTTCCGTCTTTCACTCGTCCGCTTTCTCCATCCATTCCTAATGAGTCGTCTTTTTTTTGTTTTTGTTGTTGTTGCGCACCATGGGCAGGGTGTGGCAGCCACTGGTCGTTTTTTTTTCCCTTCATCCGTCAGGTTTCAAATTGTAGTCAAGCCTCAGAGAAAATTTAAGTTGAAAAGAGTTAGAGCGATAGCTAACATGGTGGGGGGGGAACCTCCAGACTGACAGCTGAAAGAAATTACGCTTCATGATAATCGGCAGGACAGTTAAGTTAAAGATTAGAGGGTCAATTATGTCCGACGAGAGGAGGGGAATGGCCAAAAACTTCCTTTAAAGCGTTTAATAATAACTTTAAGTGGCTGTAAGTGACATGTTCATTGTTAAGACGTTTGTATGAAGAAACAAAACCCATCTTGCTGACCTCCGACCATCATAAATGCTAACTCTGTTATTAGCAATCTCATATTTCTCCCCTGTCTCGATAAGTTTAAAAAATACATTTTCCAGGGTTCCAAGTCCTCCAACAGACCAAAAAAAAACCCAAAACAGGGTGTTTTTCCACATATCCCTCCCACTTCCGAGCAAACACCAAACACATCACAACGTATCATAACAAAGAACGTAAATAAGCTAAAACGTTCCAAAAACAACAACAACGAAAAAACCAAAAGATGCTATAGTCTCTTCCTGGAAACGGTTAGCCTCGTTAAGTACTGCGTTCAGGGACTTCCAAACGCCAAGAGAACCGCTTTTCGACGTAAATTACAATTAAATTAGCCCTTTCGAATACCCAAACCCCTTATTTTTGGGGGGGCTAAATTGTTTGCTACGTCGCAGAGCTAACGCCGTTTTCCAAACTGAAAAACTTTGACAGTCCGGGGCGTTTGAGAACGTCCCCCCCACCGTTACGTAACCCGACACCGAACCGTTAGAAAGCATCTTTTTTGTTACGGAGACGGAAATTGACTTCTTCGGAGTCTTTTTTTTTTCCCGGCAACACAAATGAGGGTCTCTTTTGATCGAAACGCGGAAGTTTCCCCGAAGTGACCCCTCGAGCAACAGGCATTTTTAAAATAAAATAAAAAATGTGGCTCAACTGTAAGTAACACATGGAAGCTTCCGCTCCCCCCCCCAACCCGGAGGCAGCGTCCGCATCGATTTGGCAAACCACTTGTTTGAATGGCGAAGTTTTTAAAAAATCCACTATTCCGCTCTAGCCAACGGCACAGACTCCACATCTTCGAATAAAAACTGTTTCGAAGTCAAACAAAAAGAGTTATACTCACTCCTCGTCCCATGGTTGCCGATATGGGGATTCAATTCGTCCCAGTTCAAGCAAAATTTGATTTTTTTTTTTTCTAAAAGTACACTAAAAATGATATAAAACTCCCGGACGGGCACGTTACTTTTTTTTTTTTTTTTTGGTTTGAATTTTAAAATAAAAAGTTTATTTTCCCTTCCCGCACGTGTCACTCCTCCTGAGCACGCATCCGAGCTCGCGAGCCGCCGCGGCAGAACCTCCGGTACTTATAGAGCGCGTTCCTTCCAATGGTGACGTCGACGGCGTTTGCCATGGTAACCCCACGGATGGAGGCGTGGCTTTCTCCATTATTGGGCGTTTTTCTTTTTCTTTTCTTTTCTTTTTTTTCTTCCTTTTTTCATCTTCTTCTTTTCTCTCAGCTCGCGAGGGTGCGCGTGCAGGAGGCACTTATCTACGGAGTGGCACAAATAGGAGTTAAATTACACATCAGGCAAATGACTGTGACAATGTTTTAGGAAAACATCAGCACGTACAAAACAATGCTGTCACAACACGGGATCAGATCATGCCCCTTTGTCGTGTTTGTAGATAAAAATTAATGTTAAATGTTGGAATAGGGATTTAAGGAGCATTGTGATGTATTTGTGTTCATATACAAAATGGTGTGCCGTCCAAATTGCACCAAGGAACGTCTCCGAAACAAGAAATGGATAATAATAATAGTAAATAATGTGCATATAGAAAAACCTAGTTATTGCCTCGAGTACCCCTGCAAAAGTCAAAGACCCGGGGCTAAACAGGTATGTGTTTATCTTCATTTTAGCTCGCCGAACCTGGTCCAGATGTTACTAAAGTCAATCCCAACCTGAATCCACACTCAAAATGAAAAAGAACCTGCCAAATCTCTTTGAGACAATCCCACAAGCGGGCTCATCCAGCTATCCTCCACCACTAAAGTCATAATAGAGCGATCTAAGCAAATGAGAGATCGCTAAAAGTCTAAAGTAAATACCAGCCCTGGTATTGGATCCTGATTCAAGAGCAGAAAAAAGACACACGTGCACAACAGACACACTCTCTCGATTTATCTACACGTATCCTGGCTTAACAGCTGGGTTCGCAGACACCTCCTCTCCCCACCCCCCCCCGCTGCGTCGACAAGGTTGTTGCGTGCAGATAGCGGGTAGCCAACTTGTCTACCCTCTCCCTGCCCTTAAACCCAGACTCGTAAAAGTTGGGAATCATAAGAAAAACACGCCGAATCTCTACACACACACACACACACAAAAAGCATTGCACGCTTTGCTCGGGCTTCCCCCCCCGGGGGAAAAATATTTGCCCTCTAACCCTCTCTACCCCCCCCTTTTGTTTCCCCCTACGCCTCCTCTGGAACGGGGGGCCTGTAAAATTGCTCCGCGAGCTCTACGGGACGCCGCATGACCCGCCCCCCCCCCCCCCACCCCACCTGCAGCGTCGGGAAGTGACCCACACCGAAGCAAAACCCTGACGAGTTCCGCCGGGCGTCTTTTACCCCCCCAATCCCCCCCCCCTACGGGCCGCTCGCATCTGCTCGGTGAGCTTTCGGATTCCCTTTCTATCCCGCAATACAAGTAACAGATTTGGTCTTTTATCCCCTGGATCTACGAACCACCCCCCACTTGTTGGACGCGTGGACGAATAGCGTCCCTCTCTAAAAAGCTCTAATATGCTATCCTCCTATCCGTGGGACTGCGATAGATCAGCTTAGAAGTACTAGAGGCAAGACCCGGGGAGAGTCTTGCGATAGCCGTTGGAAAGCTATCGCGCCCCGTAATGGAAGGACTGCGCCGTTCATTGTCTGCCTCTGGATTTGGAGCTGACTTTTTATCAGCCCGGCCTGGAGAGCCCTCTGCGGTAACTGTCGAGATAAACCTGACGCCGATCGGGCAGCAACAGGAGGATTGTTTCTACCAGTGGCGGCTGGTGACAAAAAATCTTGGTGGGGCTGGTGTGCCAATAGATTTCCCTGCCTAACCCAGTACATGCATTCAAGTTAAAAGTCATAAAATTACTACAATTCCACAATAAGCATTTAATTCCCTTATCAGATTCAGCAGTTTACATATACAGTTAACCATTTAAAGCTATATTAGGTCTTATTTTGGAAAGGAACAGTATGAAATACAACACTCAATTTCACTATTTGTCACCAAACACACTAAGTAGGCACACAGGTGGTAAGCTTAACACGGTTAGCTTAACACAGTTTTCCATATGAACTCGTGATATTTCATGTCTCTTAATTGTTCAGAGATGTGTTCTAAGTCTGTCTGTCCAGACTGTGTCCACATCAAATTACTCCGGTCACTTTTAAAAGGATGCGGGAAAAACAAAAAAGTGCATTGGCCCTCCCACCGGCTGTCAGCCAGAACTTACGCTCGAACCAGCTGCGGTTAAAGGCCGGCTGTAGGACTTCGCCTTTTCATTTGTTCGTTGCGTTAAATGTATTTCGGGCTGTCAAGTCCCAGCTCCTTTACATTGAATTTTTCCACCATTGTCCTTCTCACGAAAGGAGATCTCACTAAAGATCTCACTGAATTATGTGAAAGCTGGTCTTCAACTGTCGTCGTCGCCGTCATCTCTACGTCACTGCCTGACTGACTACTAGCTATGTGTCTATGGCTTTGGGGCGCCAGCTCCAGGCGCCCCAAAGCCAATAATTTCGGCGATGCTGATTGGCCAAATATTTATTCATCTTCCCCTAGCAACATTATTCAATTGGTTATTTCGCTGCACTTCTGGGGCGCTTGGGGCTAGCGCCCCAGAAGAGAAACGATACGTTCTGTTGGTGGAAATGCACTGTTGAATGAGTCAACTGGTGGAAGTGTTGTTTTAATAATTCAAATTACATGTAACCACAAACTATTAAGTAAAACTGACATTGATTATACTTTAAAAATATATAAATATATATATTATGACTTTCCCCCTCCACATCTAGGGGGGGCGGCGCCCGAGCGCTCCCTATGGGCCGGCCGCCACTGGTTTCTACACACACACACACACACACACACTAACACACACGCGTGTACGACTATTTAACCATCTCTGACACAATTCGTAGTTTATAATCTCCTGAAATGACCGTGGGTATACAAACAAAAAAACAATAGGTGGACCTCGTTTACAGATGGACGCGCAGCGGTGTGCGCACACACACACACACACAGCGACGCATCAAAGCATGCGCAACGAGTGTTGCTCGTGTGTGTGTGCGTGTGTGTGTGTGTGGCTGGCATTGCTCTATAAATAGCCGAGATTTTATTTAGATGTCGGAGAGAGAGAGAGAGAGAGAGAGAGAGAGAGAGAGAGAGAGAGAGAGAGAGAGAGAGAGAGAGAGAGAGAAAGGGCTGGCAAGTGGGTTGCCATAGCAACAGGCACGTTCTGGGGGCCGTTGCTTGGGAAGGAGGGGCGGGATGTCGGGGATGGAGGGGTGGGGGGGGGGGTGAAGGCATGATAATGTTAGTGTCTGTCTGCAGCCTCTCTCTCTCTCTCTCTCTCTCTCTCTCTCTCTCTCTCTCTCTCTCCATCCCTCCATCCCTCAGAGGAGATCCATAAACCAAAGTTTAATGCCTTTCAAAACGCATCCAGATGATTCATTACGCCACCAAAGTCCACAGCCATTGCTTTCCTCGCTCCGACCCCCCCACCCCCTTCCTCCTTATTGACTCCTCTTCCTCATCGTCCATCAAAACTCCCTCCTCCTTTGTTTCCCTCTTTTGTCTGCAGGGTTCCGTCTTGCTCTGGCACCCTCTCTGCTGTAAAAGCATAGGAGGGCTAGTTCGGGTGGGGGGGACTTTTCGGGAGACAATTTTTGCGTAACGACTCGAGCGATTTCCCAAGCGCACACGAGAAGCCGGCCATCTGTCACCAGGTTGGCATGATGAGGGGGATACAAGACACACACACACACACACACTCAGAAAAGGAGAAGGAGGTGCTCACGATGACCAGGGTAAACACAATGGAGATAGCGCTAGAGTGGGCCTCAGTTAATTTTCACCGGTCAACAGAGCGATCTATCGCAAACACCGTTGCGGCACGCTCGGCCCCTCGAGGTAATGGACACATAGCCCAAAGCCTCACACACACACACACACGCACACACACACACACACTGACACACACATACTACATACTAGCAAGGCACAGGAAAGCTCGTTCTTGGTGAGCGGAGATTTAAGAAAAATCCACCTGAAAAACAAGTCGGTTCTAATCGCTTTTATATAAAACTTTTAAAGCTTTCACATCCTTAATCCAAGCCTTATCAAAAACGAAAAAAAAAAAAAGACCTCACGTGAAAGCCGGAGAAGAGGCGAGTGTGTGTAAAGTGGAATAAACACAGGAGCAAGTTTTAGTGTATAACGATACCGACATATTTTATTGTGTGTGACATACATTAAGTTATACTTATTTTACCCATGCTTGTTTGTTTTTTTTTGTTTTTCTCGGTTGTGTTTGGGATAGCATTTTTAAACGAATATGTAACATGGCAACAAATGATGACGAAACGCGCTCCCCTCCTCCCGTGTAGACTCAGTAGTATGTCTCCATCTCCACCCAACCTATAAAACCAAAGCGGATACACAATTAGGGGAATGTCTTTTTTTCCAAGTCCCGGAATTTGGAATTTCACATTTAAATGCAAGTTTGGAAGCAGGTCCACTGAACGTAGTCGGTCAGGGCCCACGTTGACGGCGATTTGAAGAATTATTAAGACTGAGATGACGATATCATGGACTGTGAACACACAGAACCACCCTGAATGGTGGAAATCCAATAGGACTGGAGGTCATTGACCTCGGAAAAAGTAGAAATCATAAAGGGGGAAGTTGCCCGTATCATTAACCTTTCCTAAAAACAAAAAGAAGACGTGCATTTACCAATACAATACGCTGGGGATATCAATTCTGCGACTTGTTTTTCTTTTTTTTCTATTCTACGAGGCTGTTGGAAACCGTGTCATTTTCTACATGTTGTTTTTTTGTCTGTCTAACACATTATTCACCGTGGATGGGCAGTGGCATGTTCACTGATCTGTGCTGTGGGGCTCAGATGTGGCAGACACACACACTCGCGCACACACACAATTAAATAAATATAAAAAAACCCACTATGGCATCAGAGCCAACCCCTTCTAACAGGTTCCGCTCAGCTTTCTGGGAAAAAATGGCCATCTGACACATTTAGCTTGTCCGTTCGGTAAAAATTTAAAAGAAAAAAGTAAAAAGAAGTATGTCTCTTACCACCCGGGTTGCGTCTGAGGATGTATCTTCTGGCTTCGTCGTAGAGGAAGATGACGAGGGAGTAGGGGAAGGCGCAGAACCACCAACATGGCCTAAGGTACGACGGACAGACAGACACGTGGGATCAAAACCAGAATGTGACAAAAAAAAGAAAAAAAAAGTCAAAATCTCCCTATTTCCCAGCCTGTTGGAGAGGCTGTGTTCGTAAGTATCGCCATCATGGCTGGTTGAAAGTTCTCTAAAAGCACATGAAAGCTTTCGGAGTGAACCCTGTGCTATTGTTGACCAGCCATTAGGACGCTTTCAGGAGTTGTGCGAGCAAAAAAAGGCCAAAAAAAGCCACATTCGACGTCACCTCATGCTAATGTAAAAACCCTGTTTACAAATATAATAGTCCAGGTATCGTACCATACAGTTGTGCTTGTGTTTACATTGAATTTTTTCTCATATATGACCAGACTAGAGTGCGCTGAGGTCTTTAAGCATCAAAATGGGACTATAACCAGAGGCGGAGACGGGACAAAAGGCAACAAACACAAAGCGGACGATGGAAATAGCGTCAGGAACCGTCTGGAGGGAGGCAGGAAATCAGGCGTTAGAGAATAAAAAAGCACGGTGTCATCGTCCACATGGAGAGGTGAGTGAGTGAAGAAGGATAGAACGAAAGGAGGTCGAGGGCCAAAGGAACAGAAGAAAAGAAAAAGGGAGAGAAGACGTACAGAGGTAGCAGAAGATGCAGAATAATAATAAGTTGTAAGCGGAGCTCTTGAGTTAATGAGTGTGATGCTTTTTCTCTCTTTTCTCAGTCAGGCCCAGAATCTCATTAGTAAAGTAGCTCTCAAGCATTCATATTATCTCAGTAGTCGAAATAGAGTATGGCAACAGATGAAAGCCTCCCTTTCCTTTTTAATAAGATAATTAAGCAAACACAACACTGGGGTTGAATTCACAGTCTGGAAAAGAACCAGAAAAAGTAGCACTGATTAATGGACAAACAAGAACCGGATACTGAAGAAAGTCTCCAAACGAGCAGAAAAAGGCTGTCGCTGATGGACTAGCACGATATAAAACAATCTCATCTTCATTCAAGAGAAGAAACCAAGGAGTTTCTTTCAAAATGTTGCATTTTAGTTGAATTTCTTCCTCACACTGGACATTTCTGAACGAAAAATCCGTGATGCACTCACTTGAGAGGGTACATTCTGAGGGCGACGTCCATTCCGGGGCAGTAGGACAAGAAGGCAGCGAGCGCCGTCTCCTCAAAGAGCCCGAAGATGAGGATGCGGTTTCTGTGGGGAGTCGGGACGGTCAGTAACCGAGTAAATATTGCGACGTTTGGGGTGAGACGAGAATGACCGCAAAAGGGGTCTACGTGAGCACGCACTTCATTCCCTGCTGCACGATGGAGTTCCTCCTGGTCTTGCAGATGATCAGATCGGCCCACTGGACGATGACGATGCTGGCGAAGAAGGCCGTGTGGCAGGTGAACTCCACGATCTTCCTGCGTTCGTAGGTCTAAAAAACATAAAAAAAGGGGGCGGAGAAAAAAATTAAAAATCGGAACCTCCTCCTTTTATTGCCCTGTAGCTAGAATGTGTAGATACCGTGAGGAACTGACCCATTGCTGCCCGTAGCTGTCCTCCAGGTCGTTCACCATTTTGTCGTCCCAGTACACCCGGATCCCCAGGAGGTCCATGGGGAGGAAGCCGTTCTCCGCCAGGATCACGAAATATGTGAAGAACCCAGCTGTGGCCTGCATCATGCCTAATGAGAGGAAAAGAATAGAGAAGCTGTGCCTCAGCTGGTCCTGTTCCCGGCTAACAAACGGAAGGGATTATTAGGAAACCATAAAGAAAGAAAAGAGTTACCGATTTGTCCGTAGGCTATGCTGATGAGCCTCTCGTTCACCAGTTTGTCCGTCTTGGGGTTCCGGGGCTGCCTCTTCATGATGTCGCTCTCGGCCGCCTCGTAAGCCAGGGAGATGGCGGGGACCTGTCAACGGACAGGCCGCTTGCGTTGAGCGAACCCCCCTCATCGGAAACAAGGGCGTGCGTTTTTGGCAATCGGACGGATCCGAGATCTCACCATGTCGGTTCCCAGGTCGATACAGAGGATGGTGACGGTCCCCAGGGGCAGCGGGATGTTGGCGATGATGAACAGGAGGAAGGGCGAGATCTCGGGGATGTTGCTGGTCAGGGTGTAGGCGATGGACTTCTTCAGGTTGTCGAAGATCAGGCGGCCTGACAAGGCAACAGGTACCAGTTGATACGTCGAATAGACAAAGAGATTCCCTGGAAGATTTCCCCGGTTTGTCGTTCGGCCTCACCTTCTTCCACCCCGGTCACGATGGAGGCGAAGTTGTCGTCCAGGAGGATCATGTCGGCGGCTTGTTTGGAGACGTCGGAGCCGGCGATCCCCATGGCGACGCCGATGTCGGCTTTCTTTAGAGCGGGGGAGTCGTTCACGCCGTCACCCGTCACAGCCACGATGGCGCCCTGTACAGGAGAGGAACGAAAGGGGTCATGACGCAAAAACACTGAGGCGTTGTTCCTGATGTGTGTTTTTTTTCGTCCCCTCTCTGAGGGCTCACCTGTCTTTGGCAGCCCTCCACAATGATCAGCTTCTGCTGTGGGGACGTTCTGGCGAACACTATCTCCGTGTGGTGCTTCAGGATTTCGTCCAGCTGCTCAGCGGTCAACTCTTTAAGCTCGCCACCGTGGACGACGCAGGCCTTGGCGTCCCTGCAGAGAAAACAATGTTGACATTAGGGGCCAACACATTGTTCTGGGGCATGTATTACAAAGAGAGAACTGGACTTAATCCCAACCGGGAAAACTGGAAATGCTTTGGAAGAAGAAGAAGAGAACATGGCTCAGCTTTGCCAAAACAGGAAGCTAAATAAGATACTAAATCTATAGACAATTAATCAAGCACTAATTTGTTCAGAACAGTTGATAAATAATTGATAGATTGGATCAGATTGAGAGGCTTTCTTGGTCAATTTTTCTAAAATATACTCTTATTTGTGGAGATTTCAGGTGACTAAAAAGGTTTAACACAGATAGAAAAAAGAGTAATCACCTTGGGTTAACCTCAGAAACAGGAACATTTAGGCGGGCAGCAATGTCTTCAACAGTCTCGTTGCCCTCGGAGATGATGCCCACACCTTTAGCGATGGCCTTGGCAGTGATGGGATGGTCACCAGTGACCATGATAACCTGAGTACAAGGAGATGAGAGTGAAACTTAAGGAAAGTATGGCTTTTTCCAGCTCAATTTCTGTCGCGGCAAAGTATCAAAAACTGAGCTCAACCCTGTAGACACACCTTGATTCCGGCGCTCCTGCACTTGCCCACAGCATCGGGCACGGCGGCGCGAGGGGGGTCGATCATGGACATCAGGCCCATAAAGCACAGGTTCTCGGTGGGGAAGTTCACCTCGTCAGTGTCAAAAGCAAAGCCATCTGGGAACTGGTCGTCGGGCAGGTTGAAATGACAAAAACCTGGAGGGGAAAGGAAAAATTTTATAGTGGTAATTTCCTCATTTTAGTTCAGAAAAAAAAAAAAGATCTCGCTTCCGTACCTAGGACTCTCTCTCCAAGTCCTCCCAGCTCAACATAGGAATTCTGGAAAGCGTCTTTCATCTCATCATCTAGAGACTGCTCTTTGCCCTGGATCATGATGGTGGCGCAGCGGTCCAAAATCCTCTCTGGGGCTCCTTTCATCACCAGCAGGTGCTTGGTTTCTCCAGGGGTGGAGTTCTTGTGGATAGAGAGCTGTGACGCAAGAGGAAAAAGGGTGGTGATGATGGAAATGACCACTGGGGGGCACAAGTGAGCGTACGACCGCTTCTATTTATTGGAACAATTCCAATGAGTTTCTAACCTCTCTGAGTGGATCCCTTACCTGGTATTTGTTGGTTGAATTGAATGGAATCTCGGCGACCTTGGGGTATTTGTCTCTGATGGCGTTCACGGACCCACAGCACAGCTCAATGCACTTGAGCAAGGCAGCTTCTGAGGCGTCACCAGCCACATCTCTCTGTGGAATTAAATATCCAGTCCCATCAGTTGTTTTCGGGATAATCTCAGAATTATTTGTTTGTAGAAGACAAGACCAAAACCCAGTGGGCCACGTTTCATGTCCTGTAAAGGGTGGGATTGACTACTCAAGCACAAACCAGGTTGAGGTCTGAACCCTTTGAAAATGGGGGTGTTATGCTACATGAAATCATCTGACATTTTGAGCCTTTTCATTGCTTTCCTCATGAAGGAAGAAACGCTTTGATGGGAAAACCTGGTCATTCAGTAGATTTATGACAAACTAAAGTAACCCCATTACTTTGTTAAGTCCAGGTAACAAATTTTTTATCTTCACCAGGCCCTGTGAATAATTGGTCACTGGGTTCTTAACTGTTCCCCATGTTCTTATCATAGCTGTCTTATGGAACAGATCTGGTTACCCAGACGAAGAAAAAAAGGTTTTGATTCTTTGGGACATCATCTCGAGGTAACCAACTAACATTCACCTTTAGAATGGGAACATTGCTCTGATCCGCGAGGAAAACAGCCCGGTTGCAGAGTCCGGCGATTCTGGCCAGGCCCGCCCAGGTGGCCGAGCTCCTGTCGAAGGAGGTGCCGCTCTGGTTCTCCGTGGTGTCGGCCTCGTGGATCTGGTTGTCAAACCACATGTGGGCCACGGTCATCCTGTTCTGGGTCAGGGTGCCGGTTTTGTCCGAGCAGATGGTGGAGGTGGAGCCCAGGGTCTCCACGGCTTCCAGGTTCTTCACCAGGCAGTTCTTCTTGGCCATCCGCTTGGCGGTCAGGGTCAGGCACACCTGGAGACGGGAATGAACCACAACCGGCCGTCACTGTTTGTACTTGGTTTCTATCACTTTTCTTAGGTCAGAGGGACGTCACAACTCACAGTGACGGTGGCCAGGAGACCCTCCGGCACGTTGGCAACAATGATACCAATCAGGAAGATGACGGCCTCCAGCCATCCGTATCCGAGGATGAGGGAGAGGATGAAGAAAGAAACTCCGAGGAAGACGGCGACCCCGGTAATGATGTGGATGAAGTGCTCGATCTCAACGGCAATGGGAGTTTTGCCGCCCTCCAGGCTGGAGGCCAAGCAGGCAATGCGGCCCATGACAGTGCGGTCACCAGTGTTGATGACGACACCTTTGGCTGCTCCTGAACAGATTTTGAACGACAATCGTGGTGAAAATCAAACAATGCACACGCGAGTCCACCCACACACAATGAAGTTGACCATCTTGCTAATCTCAATGATACCCTCTCCTTTGATTATCACTGACTTTTGTACCTAATATGACCTTTAGTTTTTTTCACCTTTTAATATTTCCTATATTCATCTGGATTGAGCTTATGTATGTATATCCTTCAGCTTACTATTGTCCTGTCCTTTTTCATGCAAGTGCTGCGTTCAGTTAAGTTTAAAAGTTCAAAATAAGTTTCTTGAATCCCTGAATAATTTTCACGGCCTTTTATCTCTGTGACTTCAGTTTTGCTAAATGCAAGATTGAACTTTCCTAACTATCAAATCTGTCTCGAATTTGCGAAACATCGGTCAAAGTTCTTCCCCATTCCTTCAAAACATGATTACGTGACTCATTTTAAGGATTGTCAAGTTTTCATATCCATATCCAAAATAAACACTGCACTCAAATAACGTAATGTTTCCAGGCGTTTTGTACCTTCAACACAGTTGGTGGAGAAGAAAGCGATATTCCTGGTTTCCAAAGGATTGTCATTGGAGAAGTCTGGGGCACGGGTCTGAGGCTCTGATTCACCAGTCAGGGAAGAGTTGTCCACCTATGGGAAGAAAAGGAACGGACAAACAATGACGGGATTTCTTTGGTACAGTTTAAAAAAGACTGTAGGAGAGTAGGAGTGTGTATGAAGGAACCCCGATTTCAGCATATCTCGGCGAGCTTGTGCTCTGCTCACCTTGCAGCCCTGAGCGGAGATGATTCTCAGATCGGCGGGGATCCTGTCTCCTCCTTTCACCTCCACCAGATCACCGACCACCACCTCCTCAGCGTTGATGTTCTTCTTTTCGCCGTCGCGGATGACCAGGGCTTGCTAGAAAATCAAAGGCAAGAACTTTTCTATGAACACATGTAAAAGATTTTTTTTTAAAACACCGGCCACATTTCAAGCTAGCGGAAGCTCACGAGTCTCACCTGCGGGACCAGGTTCTTGAAGGAGTCCATGATCTTGGAGCTCTTGGCTTCTTGGTAGTAGGAGAAGCAGCCGGTGATGATGACGACGGCAGAGAGCACGACGCCCAAATACAACTACAGGAAGAGGGGGAAAACTTTGCTTAAGACGTCTTTGGGAGGTTGTTACAAACCACAGGCTAGCAAAGATCTTCTTACATTGTCATTGGCCGGTTCGTCCTCTGAGGCAGCCTGGATACCGTAAGCGAGGAAGCAAAGGATGGCGCCGATCCACAGCAGCATGGAGAAACCGCCAAACAACTGGAAAGGATAGGAGACAAGATTCAAGCCTTTTTTCTGGTTTTACAGGCTGAGGCGGATCCGTCCATGAATTTGCATTTGAAAAAAAAACATTTGAATATTTAAATTCTGGCAGTGTCCAAGACGGAATTAAATCAGGGGGATGTTACATTCTTTTTTTACCTGTTTGCAGAATTTGACCCATTCGGGCGTGGTGGGAGGAGGGGTGAGGGCGTTCGGGCCATCTCTGGCCAGGATCTCTTTTGCTCTAGAGGAGGACAGACCCTAAAAAGAAACAAAAGGAACAGGAATGGGATCCTTCCCTAGTTTCAAACAAACCTGACACCAACCGATTTCATGTTTACTGTTTCGAAAGAAAAACCTGTGAGTCCAGTTTTTGGTTGTAGTCCTTCTCATTCTAACTCCACTCACAAGGAAACCAGGAAAAACTATTTAAGTTTGATCGACATAAAAAACCATAAAAGTAACTATATCTGAAATAAGAAGGAGAGCTGTATTTTCTTTACAATCATACAGAACTGCATCAATTTACAGCCTTTGAGAAAGGGGAGCTGTAACAGTGGGAGATGATGTTGAAACTCTTATCAATGAGCAGTATTTACTCTGCCGTATTTGAAGTCGCATACTCTGAGCGCGCATTGAAACGGAAAAGAATGAGAAGTAACTATCAGGAGCTGGAAAGCGCCACCGTGACTGGAATTCCTCCATGAATCCGGCCTTTGTTTGTGGGAAAACTCCAGACAGATCAGATTTCAGCAGATATCAGCATCGGTCAGGTGACTGGCCTCTGTTGGTACTTGTGGCTGTGGTGACATTCAGTGTGGAATAATTGAAAAATGGGGGGGGGGGATGTAATGAGAGCTGAACATTTGACCAAAACCACAAACCATTAATATTTCCATTAGACTCTGATGTCTAATGGAAAAACCTAGGGATCATATTAGATATTTTCTTGCCATCTTCATTAAACATTAATCATAATTTAGTCTGTTGTAGTCATATTTTTAAAAAGCAATTATACAGAAGCAGAGCTACAATATACCTGCCTTTAAAGTGAATATAAAGATATATACTATAAACTCCAGGTATCCTAAACACAGGACAACAAGATACTTACATGATATGGCAAAAGGCAATTAAAGATCAACAGAGATGGTGGAATTGTTACCTATCCTCATGATATGTTTGCAACAATTTGATTGACTCTTGTAAGATACAATCGATATCATCATCAGTCAAACTAGATACCAGTAAACGTATGCAAAATAGTGGGTCTTAAATAGTCTCCACCAGATCAATATGTCACTCCAAAGTGTGCCTCACTGTTCCTTTGACCTCAGCCGTGACTGTGATCTCTTGCCCTGATCTCTGGCCTTATCTATCTAGCCTCCTGTCACTTTTTTTCAGGGCTCGTAAACACTCAGAGCGCAAAAAAAGGAGGATGCCTCACCCTGCTCAAGTCGGTCCCGTACTTTCTGTGAAGTTCATCCAATGTCAGCTTGTGGTCGTCCTATACAGAGAGAGAGAGAGAGGAGCAGAAATTAGCCTGAGAGAGAAGTTGCGCAATGCCTGGGGCAAAGTTCCTGTTATTTGTAGGTACAGTACAACAAAATATAATCTGCTGCGAGGGGCAATAAACGCTAATCTGGTCAGGATTGCGCAGGCCGGTACAGAGAGATCTTAAAAGACTCTGTAAAGCCGAGACTTTAGAGTCAAAGTAACCCTTTTTCCTGATAACGGTAAAAAACTCACAACCGCACACAGAAAACTCAGTTTGTCCCGAGCAAACACTCCGTTCGGGGGCCCGAATCGATGACACCCAACTGATACACTGCTGTTCACCCTCCACCCCCAAGAGAATTGCTCATGCGTTCACTGGGGGAGAGCAGCCTTTTCGTTCAGAACCCATTGATACCCATACTGCAGTTGTTGTGTTGCTGCGTTTGTAGGTGGAACGGCAAGCAGGAATGTGGCTGCAACGGGCCTACACAAACTCCCACTAACGGGAGTGAATGAAGAGATTCTTCCAGCGAAATTTGGATTATGCGCAACCGTGTCCGACTCCCACTTTTTTTTTTTGTTCTAGTTATACTTGTGAAACACTAAATACCAGAGCAGTAATAGTTTCATGGAAAATCCCAAATTTTTTTCTGTTTTGAAATACGGTTTATAGCACCCCTGTGACTGCTTTCCCACAAACAAAAAAAAGAACTGTCTAAACCAAGATTTAATGTAGCATAGCGGGACATCCAAGAAAAACGTTATATGTTCAAATCTTCTGTCTGAATTCAATCTTCCTGTCGGCTTAATCTTCGACCTTCCAGTAGAATTCACCCCTTGTGTATAGATCTTAACCGATGACATGAAATATTGCCAGAATACTGTCAAAGATCCCCCCCAGGCACCTTAATCACTGACACTGATGACTATACCGTGCTAAAAGATGGAGGATCGCACGTAAAATGCTGCTTTTTAACCGTTTTTTCTTTTTTCAAAGCTTCACTATAAATTAAATTAAACGGTAGAACTAAACTGTGAATATCAGGAGACTGCATATGTCTACAAATTCCAAAAGACGTCTTGCTAAATCATGGAAAACAATGCAAACTTAGAGTAACTGGTACTTAAACTGCTTATTTGGGTGAGGTTTGTACCTCTGTGTGACATTTGTATAACATCTTGGGGGCACAAAACACAAAAACTATTTAGATTTTTCATTGATACATGCTTAAGATAGATTAAATCCATCACTGTTGGCTATTGCTGAAAAGCCAATGTGCACAAACAAGTTAAATGAGGCACAGTGGCAAGTAGTAAGACTCTTTAACTGTTGCCATTTCTACAAATTTATTTATTTTATGGTTACAAAATGTATTGTTTCTTTTCTCCAAGGTTGCATTTTCTATTTTTCTATCAACCAGTTGTCATAGCCTGACCACAAACAACTAATTTACAGTGCGCGCAATGTAAGATATCAATAAAAGGAAAGGCATTTTATTGGGAAATACTTGACAGCGATCTATTACGTTGTGTGGTACCTTTATAACAGTATATTACACGCGTAACTATATTTTAATCTTAGCTTGCGCGGCATAAGAGTAGCTCATATCAATCTTGGATGATTTCCAATTAGATTGCACTGTCATAAATTGACTTTGACTATTTGATCTTCGCTGATTTTTTTTATATCAATCTGCTGGAAGAGGAACCTTATAAGACCTTATAATGTTGAGCCTCCTGTCACTGGTCGAGCACATTTACATGCCCTCCTCTCAGTCAAACTAGAAAAATGGGTGCGACCGCCTGGCCACCTTCGACTGCCATTTACGAGGCGGCATGACAAACGCGCCGTGGTTAATGCGCTATTGCATGCCGCGCACTACTGTTGCTTCGCCGAACCGGCGGCCCCTTTTAAACCCCCTGGTCGAGGACATTGGCGCCCCTCACTTGTATTCTGGCATGAACCCTCTGAACGCTGACGGTCGGCGTTTGGCATTTTCTGATAGACTCACATAGTCACATATCAGCTCTCCGGCCGCGTCGGGTTACTATGGGGATGGCTCCTTTCTATTGTCTCCGGCTGGACTTTGACACCCCCACTCAATCGTAAGGATGGGGGCAATAATCATTAACGTGACAACTGCGTTTGACCCTCTGTGCTTTTTAAAGCCGTTTTACTACCGGCCGATTATGCCCGCATGTCCGAAACCACGGTCAAAACCCAAAACTGGATCAAAGTATGAAAACAAAGAAAGAACACATTGCAAGCTAGTAAAAGCCCGTCACTCCAAGAAAGTTGGAGAGGTAGTGGAGGGATATGGTCGCTTTGGCATTGAGGTGCCCTTCAGGGGCCACGAGGGACTTTGAGATCTGGTTAAGATGCCTAGACGACAATAATCATTAATAAGTCACCAAGATTAACGGCTAATAACCAGAGGCCGTGACCCGTTGGGGTGACATTGGGCAGGGACCGTTTTGCTGCCTATTTGAGAAATCTGCCTCAAAAGCCTAGCTACAAAGTAGTCTCCATGTCAGTAAAACGGCAACAAACTAGCATCAAAGATTCTTTTTTTAATGTGGAGCAAGGTTCAGCGGATTAAAAGGTTTCACGTTTTCCCTACGGCCGTAAATCACTGCACTCGATATCGGCGTGGTCGCATTTCAACAGCTTTATTTGTGGCGCACGGTAAAGGCCAGTCCTCTGGGTAAGGTGACCTTGTGAAGGACAGGGGCACGGCAACAAAAAAAAAACAAAAAAAAATGCTAGGCCTCCCAGTTTCAAGTTCAGGAAAAAAAAAGCTTTGCGCGATCGTCTTTATGAAGCGGACCTCCTTGCAGATACGGAAGGTTGTGCAAACACTGAAAATCCTTCCTCACATTTAGTCGCCGACTTTGAGCCGGTTGCTCTCTGACCTTGAGGAAGTGACTTCGCCCCGAGAAGCTTCGCATTGAGAAAAAAAAAAGCTGACACCAGTGGAAATGTGACAAACTGTATGTCCACCACTCTAACGTGATCCACGCCCCAACTTTAACATTTAGGGATTCCACTTTGCATATTTTAGCCCCACAAAGCAGCCCAACGCATTTTTATAGTCAAAACCAAATGTTATAACATCGTATTAGCATGATTACGACATACAAAATAAGCAGAGTAATGGGTGTTTATCGTTTGGGGATAAACAACTGCTTTTTTCAAGCTCTCGCCTGTTGACATAATCGTGCCTCGGAGGTTAATTACAGCTGTGGCCTCCCTAATAACACACGAAGCGCCGTAACGCAGCAATCTGGTTTGAGATGCGGGGGGTAGACAACCACATCTCATGTGACCGTCCGTGAGGTTTTTTTCTGCATTATTGCCGAGACCAACAGGGTTAACATGGCCTGAGTCAGAGTGGCATGGAGGATCAACACAGTTCCAGTGTTCACAGAAGCCTTAAAGGAGTGGATTAAGATATAAACTTTTAGTCCACTTACCAGGTCGACCTCCTTCTTCAGATCGTCCATGTCCTTCTTCGCTTTCGCCTTCTTGTCCTTCTTGTTGCTCCTCTCGGAGGTCGGCGCCGGCTTGTAATCATCTTTCCCCTTCTGGATTAGAAAAGTGAAAGACAACCTTTGAGTGCGACCGTAACTACGAAGATGGCTCTTTCTTTCGCTTCTTCTTTTGTTTTTTTCCTTCAACGCAGACGGAAGCGTCCCCCTCGACTGTTCAAACACGCCACCGAACCCGTGTTAATCATTATCGGAAGGGGTCCCAGACTGACCGTTGACCAGTTTTGAGCTTGGCAAATTTTTTTTAGAGGGGAATCTCAGACAGAATGAAAACAAAAAAAGGTTGGAGGCAGCAATACAAACTGTGTTACACAACTTTCCAATCTAAAAGCAAGTTTCACGCATACACACACAAACATACACACTGAAACACTCTAAAAAAGTGTCTGAAAAAAGTTCCAATACTTACTCCTAGCCCCATGGTTGCAGGACAAGTCTGAGAGCAGTCAATCCAATTGTCTTTTAAAAATTGAAACTTCCCTACTCCGCCTCTCGCTCTCTCTCACTCTCTCTCTCTCTCTCTCTCTCGCAGGCACACACACTCTTTCACACAACCCCGTAGCCTTCCTCCCTCCCAGAGCAGAGAAGATAGTGTGCTTTGTCGGTGCATACCTTTATACCTTCACCCTCACCTGCTCTGAGAGGGGATGGGGGTGTGTGGGGGAGGAAGAGGAGGAGGAGTTCAAAGTAAAAGGTGGTCAAACTCACCAGGTGAGTTGCAGAGTAAAGGGGGTGGGGAATGGGGGTGTGTGTGTTCCTTAAGGCGGTAATGAGGGGGGAGGAGTTGCTAGACGAAGGGAAGGCGACGAATCTTGCTCAACTGCTTGACTTCTCTATCCAGTTCTGACTGCTGTCCTTCATTTTCTTACAGTGTCTCATATCTTTTTTTCAAAATGAAGCACATCATTAAGGCCCTGATTTGAACTCTTGTGCATCCTAAATGAACCTGAAGTGCTCGGGACAGACAGGGGAAAAGCAAGATAATGACACGTGGAGATAAGGTCACGGTCGCAAATTTGAAAGTCCACCTCCAGAGGTAGCAGACTGAGCTGGATGGGGGGGTCAGATTTAAATGACAAAGACGGGGGTGAAAACGAGGCGAAAAGCTGCACAAACAGCGCAGGGGAAGCATGCCGGACAAAAGCCCCCGCTCACGACCGAGATAACAAGCGGAATGCGGAGGGGAGGATTCCACCCAGCCTCCGGCTTTGCCCGCTTGCCGAAGGTCAACTTGGCCTGTAAATGAGCATTTCTGAAATTCTGCAAGTTCAGGGAACAGTGAAACGGCAGCTTAAGCACCAGACGTGTTCATAATTTCAAAAGAATCCAACAAAAAATCACTAGACGATACTTGCGAGAGAGATTCGGTGGAAAGGGGGGATGTGTCCGTAAACCTGTTGCGTTATGACCCCGGAGGCCTCGCCTCAGTGTTCCATTTCAAAGCGGAAATATCAAGCAAAGCCATAAAAGTTTAACTGATGGGGACTGTGATGAATGATTAAGCAGCGTAATGCAGAGAACATGATGAATGCCCTTGAACACTCAGCATGATCCAATCAGTCCAACAAGGGTGTTGTAGAACCTCCGCATACCAAACACAATCTGTAGGTAATATGGGGGGAAATGCAATGGCTTTTTATTTTCTGGATTAGTATTAGACTCCCTAGTACTTTGATAACCCTAAATGCCTCTGCTAAAGCACAAGAATGCTCTTTCCGGTCATTAGAACTTGCGATAGGAAGGAAAGATTACCCTTGATGGCTGGCTTTTTGCTTTGTGGGGGCTGCTGGAGGTGTTTGTAGTAAACTCCTGACTGTTTGTAGTCACTCAACTGCGCAGAGGGGAGGAGGCTGTGATGAGAAAATAGGGAGGGAGGTTTAGGGAAAGGGAGGGTTGTTGTGGGATAGTGACGAAGAAAGGACTGACAATGACGAAAATGTCGAAAATGCTAAATGTGAGAGTGAAAATCCAAAGAATTATCAAAAGTAAACAGGATTCTGCTTGGTTTGTATGCAAGTATTGATGACCTCATGTGGCAGATAGCACACTGAATCCAATGTGGTCCACTTTTATTCGAAATTAAACCGAAATAGGACAAAGAGTTAGAGAAAAGTGAGAGAAAACCTCAACGCCTCAACACTCTCTTACCTCAAATTAAAATCAAACAAACCAACTTATGGCTTCAACCCATCCAAAAGAGCACGCGTAAACCTAAATGCTTTCATTTTCTGGATTTGAACTTAATTAAGCTTAAGTCTTTGGGAAGTTGACCTCCCACGCAAAGATGTTGCCAACTCCCCACATCAAAAGACCCAAAACAGCTAATTACGCCAGAGCCCAAATGACTCCCTGAGACATTTAATGTGGCTAATTTTAAGAGTGTCTCAGCTCTATAATTTAGGCGTTATAGGTGTGTGTTTAACCCAAAACATCACCCTACCGTACATAAACAGTCTGGGAGCCGAGGACGTAAACCGTGGCCTTTTGCAATGTCACCGTAGTGGTGAGAACATGGAGTAATAGTAATATTATTAGGGGAAACAAAACCATAGTCATGGTAGTGCCAATTTTAACACTGGCGGAGCAGAAAATCTTATTACTTTGAGGTGTATTTGTCATTATCGGAGGCTATGCGAAAGAGGAAAACTTGCAGGTGGATGTAACAAAGATTTATCACATCATTTCCTGAGTTTTTTCTTAAAATCACACAGTGATCAATTAGAAATCTTGTCGATTCAGCAATACTGTCAGATTTCCGTGAGATTTTCATTCCCTATGACCACAAAAAAAAGCAATTTAAAGCTTTTTTTTTTTTTAATGTTCGTTGGCCGATCTAACAGTCTATAGGGGGGGGAAAAAAAGAAAAAAGTTTGTCGTAAATGTTTCACCACGAGCACCCGTAGTACTCTCGGCGTCCCGAACTTTGGACGGAGTGTGACGTCGAGGCGTTAAAAGGCGTTTAATGATCCAACTGAAAGCGGCTGGGTTCAGCCCGCGTTACTGTTTGACAGACTGACAGTGAAGAGCATCTATGCAAACAAATGAGAACGAATGAGCGGGATTATATTTACAATCTGATAACCAAGGGGGGGGATTAAACCTCGCCTAATTTAATTCAGCCTGTGGGGGGAATGAATACGCGAGAATGTTTGCTTTCTCAAAGTGATTCACTGGGCTCTTTTTATGTCCGACAGACCCAGATAAACATGGTAATATTCCATTAGGATGGAACCACAATGCTGATGCACAAAAACGATACACACATTTAAAACAAAACGCATGCTTTCCGAGTAAGTTGCATATAAATATGAGTACTGGTCTTTTTTTGGGTGTTTTTTCCTGTTCCATCAACGCCAAACTAATGATTTGGGTTGTTTGCGAAGGTGAAACTGAAGTCCAGAGGACGAAATTCACCTTTAGTTCAGTCCCTCCTCCCCTCGCTGGGCTTGAGCCTGAGACAAACAAAGATCCACTGTTTTCCTTTCGAATAGCCGTCACAAGATTCCAACTACAAGCCCTCGTCTGACTCCTCTGCACCAAATACACATTCTCGTTTGCTTCTTTCTTTCTTTGCTCTGAGCACGCCTGCCAAGTTCTTGGAGGGGATGTTTTTTTTTTTGAGTCCAATTTCGATGTTTAAATAACTTTACCAATGCGGCCTTCTTGATCAAAGAGAGTAAAAGTAAAGGGGAAACAGAAAAGATACGCACTCTAATTCCTAAAAGGAGAATGCAACTTAAGGAAAGGCAACATCACAGATTCAAGATATGTTTCTTTAAATCTAAACAGCAAAAAAGATTCTTGCCTCATGCAAAAATGTATGAGAGGTCGGTGACTAAATTTAAATCCGTCGTGCAATTTTTGGAAAACCAAACTGGTTCCTTTGATTTGACTTTCAGCCAAAGTTGTTGAATGGTGTGTACCTGGAAAACACCAAAAGATAATATAAGTGTTTCACAATATCTGGGACCGGGACTCTGGAAAAGCCACACAAGCCTACAGAGGCCTGTTAGAGAGCACCCTCAATGAGTAAAGCCTCTCAGAAGAATTGTAAAGAGGATCAGTGGAACTGAACTCCAATGCGCGTTTGAAATCTGAAAACCTGAAGGATGCCTTTAACCTCTGCTCAGGATAACAAAAAAAAACAAAACAATAAACCTGAAAACAATATTTGATAAAACCACAAATTGAAAATATAACTGAAGGAAAAGTGCATTTCTGTCATGTTGTTCATCCTACTGCAACTTACTGTAAAAAAATATATATATTTGTATTTGTATATTTGTTTTTATGGGTTCTTTTCTCTCTTATACTTGCATCTATATGTCACCTTAATGCTTGTAATTTTTCAATGTGGCCTTCTGTTCATTACTCCGCAAGCGCCAAAAATCATCACTAAAAGCCGTAATTTCCAAAAATAAATCTACCGTGTTCATTTACTTAGAAACAACGATTCAGACTGTAAATCTAAAGTCATCCTGCGTCTGAGGGGGCAGATTTTAAAATAGATTTTTTTCACTTGAGACTGAACCTCTTTTTTTCTTTATCTACTGTGTCTGTGACAATGATTTCTATGAGGGCTAGCTTCTTCCAAAATGTAAAAAAAACACTGTAGTAACGCATCAAATCCCCCTTAAGAGCATTGCTCTGACACAGACTCATTTTATTCCCTGACACAAATCTATCACACCAACCCCTAACTACCTTTAAATGAAAAAAAGGCTTACATGTAACCTACCGGGCATCTTCTGTAATCTCCTGAGAGCCAAGCTTTTATTTTAGTGTGCATTTCTGCTTTTTTTCCTGATACCTGCGATTAGTAGGACCTAATAAGTTTGATAACTAGACTTGGTCATGGTAGAGGTAGTCTTATTCATATAGGCTCAGTGGATTTATCTTTATATTTAATATGTTTGTTTATATTTAATTAAATGTTCTTGCAATTTCGTTTCTGACGGTCAAAATGAATTATTTATAGCACGGAAATTACACAATAAGAACATGATTGGTTGAAAATGTGTAAAAAATCTAATTAGTTAGCACTTGATGGCGTCTGCTATGAGGCCAAGAGGTCAAAGGTCAAAGAAAAGAAGAAGGATCATGGCAAAATGCTATGTCCTCAGATGAGGACGCAGGCTCTCAGGAGGTTGCATTCAGAACTGTAGTCAGAAAGGAAATTTCACACACGTACTCAAGATTTCCAACTTGGGTGTTTGGTTCAAGGTTGGTCTGGCGTACGCGGCTCCAAATTTCACCTTCGGGGACATGTTTTTCTTTTTTTTTTCTGCGGTACTCAGAACAAAATAGCTCCTTAGTGTGCCGTCTATTTACAAAGATTATTTTTTTCTCTTTTAAAAGACAATAACTTTAGTGGGGAAGCCTATGGTAGCTTCATTTACAAAACAGAAACACAAATATCCTCAATTCTATGCCCCCGCCCCCCCAAATACATTTCAAACACTCCTCCTTTTCTTAGCCCCCCGATCATGCAATTCATGAATAGGTTTGACCATTCCTGTTTCTTTTTTAAGTCAAGAATAGATTGAAATTTAACCGATGGATCGTCAGCTGTAAATATAAACCAATTAAGGCAAACAGTAACCAGGTCAGGCTACCCAGGAGGGGAGAGGAAGAGCTAGAGAGCAATGCTATTTATAGCTCTGAAGCCCTTCTTTCGTAGCAGGCCAGCTTGCCTGGAAGAAAACCAGAAGGATTTGTGAAATAATGTAACAAAAGGTACAAAAGCTTCCGTATGACACTCCTCTGACATGTAGACGTTCGGTGGAGAATAAATTGGATTTGGATGGTAAGCATGTCCCCCCCCTTCTGTGAGATGATCGCTCAGAAATCTATGCGGCATTCATTCAAACAATCACACACACAGACACACTTTGACAGACGGATAGAAAAACGTACACACACGCATCATGTACATCCCTCTAATCTGGAACAGGATTAAAGATACAATTAGAGCAATGAGAAAGAGATGTGACAAACAAGCTGAGAGAGTAGCTTTTTTTTTTACTAATTTGGATGATTGCTATTGTTCTCGCCGATTATTCCCTTTAACAGCGGCAAATCAGCAGTCATAACTCGACCTGGATTCAATTCAGGCATGAATAAACGAGTAAGGTTTAAACCTTAAGAAAAAAAAGAGGAAATTTGTTTGGGTGCAGCTCAATGAGAAGGCTGGTGTTATTCCTCATAGCTCAAGATTGAAATCATCAAAGTTTGTTTTCCAGCCAACTTCCCCTCATTTGAATTTTTCATATTCAATTCTGGGCTCGGCTCGATCTGGATATAGAAGCCGGTACGCGTCGTGTACGTAACCGGGGTTCGAGAGCATCTGTCTCCCGCTCTAAGGAACGGGTGTTCTGACTTCTATTTTAAACCTCAAAGAAAATGCTGGAACAGAACGTCTGCTACCAAAATCCCAGCGGTAGGGGGACTTGGTCCCCATTTTTTTATTTGGGGTTGGGATTGGATTATGCAGTTTAACTATATTGTTGTTGCTGCGATGTAGACGGATAAAGATACCAGACACCAGCGCGAGGCTAAAAGAAAGAGTCACTATGGTCGCTGCTGGCCCCGGCCGATCCGGAAAACCTTGGCAACGGCAACAAAAGAGCCACTGTTTGCGCTCCCTCGCTCACTCTCTCACGCACACGTACTGTAACGTGTGAACCTCTGAGTAAGCAAGACCCACACTTGAAATCACCGGCAAACCGGAAAAAAAATGCGCCTAGCGAGTTCCTTCCCCTGAATACCGATTCACTTATCGGACATGCGAAGGGGCTTTTCGGTAAGTTGCTAATAAGAAGGGGCTCAGGGGGCTGAAATGATGGAGTCCTTGAACATGAAGACGCTCTCTGGAACTGCCAGTTAGAGTAAGGTTGTCGTCAGTTCAGTTACACTCAATGACCGAGCTATAAGGTCCTTAATGAGTGAGTGAGGACTGGTTTTCCAATGGGTGGAGGCAGATTTGTGAACAGAAAGATGTGTCCAGAGCAACCTTGGACCTTGGATTAAGCAATTTCCTTTCAAGAGGGATTCATATTTTTTATTAATCTAAAATGCCACTGAAGATTCATCTCACTGGCCCTGTGATGGACTGGACAACCGTCCAGTGTGTACCCCGCCTCTCGGCCACTGACCACTGGGATAGACCTCCAGTTCCCCCCTGGGATCCCATAAGGGAATAAGCAGTTACGATAATGGATGGATGGATGGAATAATCTCAGTATCTAATGGCTTAAGGCTATATGACCACACATGGATAATTCAAATAGTTGTTAAGAAAACCCAACTCATCGTATCATTGCTATCGTCTAATGGCGGTTGGTCCATTAGTGCCGACTCGGCCCTAAGCCGTTCGGTCCGGCCTCTACAAGGCCGACCGGCACCTGAGGTCATTTATACGCGACACAAGCACGAGACGACAATCGGAAGACCTCAAAGCAACTTTAAACCGACTAAATCTTGGTGTTTGTTTGTGTATCAGGAATTAACATTTACGATTCCAGAAATAGGGAAATCGGACGTTCCTCATCCCCCAGTTTCCAACTACGCTCGCTATGCTTTTCTGCGTAGTGGCTATCTAATCTGGTGACTCCCCGGCCAATCAGAGCCTGGCAGTCTGCCTAGTCAGCCCTAATGGAACCCCAACTGAGCAGGTTCTAAATTATTAATTGTCGCCTAGAGAAAATGCGAAACTTCCGTGTGGAGCTGTGCCATAATGTGCCATTATTTACTTTATTCCATTTACCGTACACTCTCAAGCGTTCCCACAGTTAGCACTGGGGCTAACCAAAAGTCATCTGCTATGCTCCACGTTGGAATTTTCTGAAGCCCACATCTATGCAGAGGAAATTTTCAATGGAAAGACGTTATAGAGTTCAAACCAGTTCCCTTAAAGGAACTCAATGCTTTCAATGATGGCAATGGGAGACACGAGTTGTAGCAGGAGTTTGGACGAACATGATGTATCTGGAATTTTAGGGAGTGAGACTCCAGAAAGGAGGAACGATCAGATCAGAGCACTAAGGGTCTAGATGTTCCGAGATCCTGCCTGCAGGAGATAGATTAGCTTCTGCCCTTTCACATATTAGGTACTAGAGTCATAAACGCCTCCTTAAGCTAGTGTAGAGTTCTGAGATGCTCACTAATGTCCTTTGCTAACAGTGTCTTTTTTTGCTCGTTCGTTCTTTTGTCTTCCCTGTGTCCATTTGCAGGAGCTCCCATAGGTTCTCCACCCGGATTGCCCACAAGAAACTGTTTCTTTTGTACGGACATAGCAGCTGCTTGTATGGTTTTCTTGTCTTTCTGTCAGGTTCAGCTTTACTGGATACACGATACAGGTTTTTTGCAACCAAAATCAATAAATCTGGATAATCTCAATTTTGGTTTTATGGTGGAGTTTCAGATTCCGCAGTCACACAAAGACCACTCTTTTTTTTTAAGTTCAAAACTAGCTTGTGGGCAGTTTTGGCCTCGGCCTGGCCCAAGTGCTGTTAATGACTTGGCAGACGACCTCGCTGACGGGGGGGGTCTTTCAAGTCACTCTAAGCTGGGAAACGTCTGCCTGTCCGAACAAGCAGAGCCATAAGAGTCTGACGTCGCGAATACCGCCTGAAAAGAAGCTCCTTCTTTCACATTTACGGGTTCTGCAAATGTGAATGAGGAGCTTTTCTTGTCTGAAAAGATCTTTTGTGATCTCAGGTTTGACACAGATACGTACGCAGAAGCCAAAAAACCTCCACTAAAAGGTTTAGACATGATACATCTTCAAATATAAAGTAGAAAAAGGTCCAAAAAAGGTCAACTATATTGTGTGCCGTATGAGTCAACAACTACATGGGATTGTCTTTTGGATGAGAACATTTCAAAGCAAACAGGACAGAGGCAAGGGCATTTTATACTTTTAGACATTGTAATACAGTTCAAATTTTGGATTGTTCAAAAACCTCGCAGCTCTGATTTCTTTTGATAGAGTCTACAGGTTGTAGGGTCGCTTCTGATTGGCTGCTCAGAGTAGCAGACGGAGACCAAACAGCCACATGAAAAGACGTAAGGATACTTACAATCTCATATTTTTGTTGGAACCAAGTTTTAAAGTAATTTTTAAATAATTGGAATAGTTGCACACCTCTTGCTGTGGCCTAATTGTCCAATCAGAATCTTGATTATAATGAAGATGTTGTTGTGGTGCAGAGAGCCAGGAGGCCTACCCCAGGGACACAGCCACAGGTGTGTCCACCTAACGACTCATCAACTCAGCACACCTGTGGCCAGTTACCTGGGGAGGCTTCTTAAGGACGCTGAGACTTCCAGTCCTCGCTCTGACGTACAACCTGTATGGTAACTTCGAGCCCAGTTCCTAAGTCTGATTTCTAGATTTGTGTCTCTGAGCCAGCGTGCAGTGATTAACTGTTTTGCCTGATCCTTTGTCCAAGGAACTACCACAGTGTGCCTTCCACGGCTTCCTGCTCCCACGCTCCCCGCGTCCTGGCATCCCTGTCCTGTGGGCCTTCTGCGATTTGTTTGTTTATTTCCCTCCCTACGTCCGGGAGAATAAACGGTGGCGTGCCACCTCAAAAGACTGCCTTACCTGCCCTCCTTGTGTTTTTCGCTACAGGGGTTCAGTTCTCGTTGAGCCCTAACAGATGTAGTATTATTACGAAAGACGCAACGCTGTCATTTATTCTCCTTGTCAAATTCAGTCTTTCATTCCTGCTTCTAACTAAAAAATCTCAGTTGACAAACTAAGCTTCTGTTTTTTATTTTAACCCTGTAATGCCAAATGTATCATATTTGATACGTACGGTTTCTGAAATGTTTTGCGTCTGACACCTTTTGCATAATTTAATGGTAAAAACTTTGCTCAAAATCCTATTGTACACAATCAGATATACTTGATAACAGGGGGCAGAAGACTGCACAAAAAATAATCTTGACTTTTCGGATAGTAATAAATTATTAATATAAAAAAAGTGTTTCTGTTTTTTCTTTTTTACATATTTTGTTAAAAGGCCAAATAAGGAATTTAAAAAAATAAAGTCACTTTCTGTTTTGTTTAATTCTTGGATAAGGCTTTAAAGGGTTAAAAATCATCATCTAAAGGAATAAATTACCACCCATCAAATGAAAATATATTTTTTAAGTGAGCCCCACATTTAAATTAAACAAAAAGGTTAAAAAAATTTAAAAAAGAGGAATGCTTTTTCAGAGAAAATACAAGAGCACAAAGAGAAAAAAAGGTTTTTAATTCATGCCAACGTGTTCATTTTTTTCTTCCTAAGGACGTTCGGACACTTGACTTTATTTGCTCTTCAATGTCAGGCCTTCCCACTTCCCCTTTACTACACTCTACCGGGAAAAAAAAAAAAGAAAAAGGGCAACAAGTTGAAGGAAGCAAAGAGCAGAGAAGAAAGTCAAATGACGGGCAACAGGAAGTGGGAGGAGGAGGAGTTGGGGGAGGAGACTCCTTATATGACCGTAGTGGCGTGTGTTCTTGTCCTTGGAAAGGACTCTAAACACTCCGTTTGTGCGTCTTGTCGCCCTTTACCTCTTTCCCAGTTGTGTTTCCTCTCTCAATTCGCCCTTATCTTTTTATTTTTTATTTTTTCTACCCTTTTCTATGTCTGGCTCTCCACATGTGACCCATAAAATGACACACACGTTGGAGTTTTCTGCAGGCCGCACTTTTGTTGTTGTCCGACAAGGGGTCAGACACACACAGACACACACAGACACACACCCGTAAAAGCACACACACACACACAAAGACACGCACACACACACCTGTGTCCCCCTCCGGCCCCTCAAACGTGCCCCCTTTTCACTGTATTATCATAACCGTGCTGTCATAATCAGACACACTCACACACACACACACACACATACTGACGCACACACACACACACACACACACACACACACACACACACACACACACACACACACACACAGAATTCCTTTACAGACTCCTCCCCCTTTGTGAAAAGACTTTCCCCTGGGGCCCTCACAGCCTTCCCTCATGGAAAACTACCAGCGCACGCACAGCTCCCACACACACACACTCCCACACGCACACACGCACACTCCCACACACACACACACACACACACACACACACACACACTCGCACACACACGACACAACGAGGTCTGCGTTCACGCTTGAGAGGGAGGAGAGAGAGAGACAGCCTTGGATGATATTAGCGAAGTCTGACGGACGTAACGTTTGAATTTTTTAAAAGCAAAAATTTAAAAAAAGTACACGTGACTGCAGAAATCGTAACGTCTCCGAAGGCCGACGGATGGGTGAATGAACACAGACCCTCTTGTTTCACGGCACAAGCCAGAGGGAGGGAGCGAGAGAGGCTTAAGCCAATCCCATTCAGAGCAATGCCACCTCCCAATGGACTAATTCTTCATTGATTTAACAGTAAAACAATGTATATAAATTCCTCAGTATATAAGTTAACCCTAACCCTAAGAGGTTAATTAAAAGATTTAAATAAATAAAAAAACAGTCCATCCAATGCATTTATTTATTGCTAACCCGCCTCACCAGCCATTAACTCTAAAATTGCCCTCATTCTGCACAGTTTTTATTCATTCCATTTTTATTTTTATTCATTTATGATGTTTTTATTTATGATGTATTTACGATTTTGTGTGTTTTCTTATGTTTCAATGATCGTCTTTGTAGAGTGTCCTCGAGTGGCATGAAAGGTGCTTTTTAAGAATAAAATTTTGCATTATTATTTATTACTTTCTGCATTAAATTTGGCCATAAATTTAATAATTGTGTTTACTTCCGAACGTCATTCCAGCGTCATGAATGTCGCCAATCGGGATTGTCTTTTGGATAACCGGTATATCCCGCCCTGTGGATGTTCTAACCAGATGCCTTTCATCTTCTAGGTCAAATAATGAAACGTTAGGGTTCGGAATTCTCTGGAACGAGAACAATCCTGATGCGGAACAAGGGCAACTCTGGACTATGGCCCCAAAAATCAGCCGGAACTAGCGATACACTCACGTTCGAGTGATGACGAAAAGAGAGATTTGTCAGCATGACGCAATAATTTATACTAGGTAAGTCTAGTATAGATAGTCTAGATAGTTTATACTTGTAGACAACATGTAAAGAAAAGGATAACTGGACATTCTGAGGTTATTCTGTCCCGTAAATCACAGCTCAGTTACCGGGAAATGTTCGTTTGGGCCCTTTTTTTTTGGTTTGCTACCAGTTCTAGCAGGCGTTCTTCATAGGGAGAGTCGTATTTGCGTTTTGCCAAGCGTAAAGTCCTGAATATAAAAGAGCGGCACGTGGGAAAACAGCTGAGATCTTTCCCTAATGCCAGTCGTGTGATCTTCCCATAGATTTATTATGTGAAACAGCACTCATTTGGCATAGTTTGTGGTTTCTATGACAAGTAACTGCAAACATCCAATGAGCATCTTGCAAAGTTCACCTTTCCACGAGCTTATCAAGCGGTTTTGTCAAAACACGCAAAGTGGGAGTGTCGCTATTTAGCCAAAATAAAGCTTAATTGACAAAATAATCGAATGCCCGCCGAGCAATGGCTCTCACTCATCGCAAAAACGTAAAATTTCTATAATGTTTATGCTGTTTAAGAAGTAGTTTAAGAAAAAAAACACATTTTAATTAATTAATTTGTCTTTCAAATACACAAGCAAATGAAAAAAAAAAAGAAACTAAATCTACTAAAAACTCTTTCCGCCATAAGCAAACACTCAGCTTTTTTTTTTTTTGGCAGATGCGGGTAGAAGCGGTGTCAGTGTCAGTTTCTGTGAACACGAATGCGTATTCTGTGAATCGGTTCGAACATAAGCGCGTTAAACCGTGTTCTGAAGGTCTCAGGAATATGGTTTCTTTCATCAAAGATCGTCTGTGGTTACGGGATTCCCAGAGATACCGTTTGTTGTTAGCTCACCTGAGAAAGTCTGGGCAAAAAACATTTCGTGGCCCCCCTACGGTCGGTTTTATGGCCATGTTGGTTAGTGGCCGAAGAGGTTTAACTAGCGCCGATTCAGTTAAGACCAAAACCAAGACAAAGACCAGTTAAGACCAAAGACCAAGACCAGTTAAGACCAAATACCAAGACCAGTTAAGACCAAAGACCAAGACCAGTTAAGACCAAAGA
>JABUIW010000104.1:259911-282181 GCA_013363375.1 Menidia beryllina
ATAGATAGATAGATAGATAGATAGATAGATAGATAGATAGATAGATAGATAGATAGATAGATAGATAGATAGATAGATAGATAGATAGATAGATAGATAGATAGATAGATAGATAGAGTATACATGAAAAAGATGGGACTGTTACGGAATGAGCCAAAGGAGACTGATCAGCTGATGTAACAAGCTCAGAGAGGGTTTCGTCCGTGGCGTGCGAAAACGCACGTCCTCATCTGCCGCCAAAGCTCTTCTCTTTACGTTGCGCGGCTCAGCTTGAGCAGCAAATGTCAACGCGCTGTATGTCCGACTAATCCCCTGTGCACTCAGGCCGGCCGACTCCACAGATCAAACGTCATGTCGCTATCCTAGAACCAGCTGACACGAAATGTCAATGAACTTCCGTCACTGGATCGTGACCACCTCACACACAGATACAGCTGATTTTAAACTCAATTTTTTTATTTATTTCTTGGAGCTGGGAGTTCAAATGAGAGACTTGATTGTACATACAATTTAATTGAGGATATATGGCAGAAGAAAGGGCCAAACCCACTGTAAAAGTGTCCATTTGTAAGATACCTGGAACCAAATAAACAGAATATAAACATTATATGAACAGATCATTTTTAATATCTACGATCATGTGACAAGAATAGATTCTCATGGTTACCTGGAAACATTCTCACTGAATTGATAATCCCAGTAGTTATTTTTATAGATTTCCTTCCTTTAGATATACCTCCAGAGTATAATGCTAATGTGTGTAAAACTAAAACATACGCCAGGATTTTTGCTAATAAACCAACAGCACTTTGGCATCATTAGCTTTTTTATTTTCTTTTTTTTGCAACTTCTATAGGTTTAATATAGACAAATTCTTGATCCGTGACTGGGTTGGTTGGGGTCTGATAATTCTCTATACTCACGTCCAGAAAAACAGGAGGAAAAAACTCCTGTAGCAACATGACTGGGGTTCCTTTCTAAGCAAACTAAGTCCACTCGAATTGAAAACCTGATCAGATGACATCACAGATTACAAGGTTGCATTTTTCATTCTCGAGCTGATCGCCAGTTTATCCCCATCTTTATATTCCTCTATATTCCTCAGCCAATCAGCTGTGAGTGTGTGTCTGTTTTCCCATCAGGGAGCCCTCATCCCTCCGTTCCCCTTAACATCTGCTTTCGATCACGACGAGCAAGCAACATCTGACGTGAGTTATCGAAGCGAAAGCAATATGGAGCGGCCTTAAAAAGGCCAAATTCGGTAGACAAACGCGGACTGTCCAGAGCCTCAAGGTGAACGCTGGTGTGGCTTTGAGATTTTTTTGCAAGCTCGTTCATCCTTTTTGGTAAATGTAAAAAAAAAAAAAGAAATAAATGGAAGAATGTAAAAAGATCCAGAGTGAAGGTAAGTATAATGGACCTTAAAAACACACTGAGGGTGGGAAATCTGACCTAATATTTAACATTATATATATTAAATTATATATTAATATAATCTGATATAAATTTGACCTTATATTTATCTCATGTCTTTATATCTATGGGAAGAGGCTTCGTAAGGTCCAGTTTTATCCGGCTTATCCACTGTGAAAAATCCCTGAAAGAGCACACAACCAACTCTAATTTAGCACATTCAGGGAAAGCCCATTACTTTTTTTTAAGTATATCTCAATTACACTGTAGAGATAAGACAATACATTTTAGATTAAAAAAAATTAAAAAACAACTTTGTGTCAATCATGTGGAATCAAATGTCACACGCAAAATAATTCAACACTTTCAAAAGATCAATCATGTAGCCTTTATTGTTTATTTGGATGAGAAGATATATGTCACTCTCATAAAGACAGTGACAGCTGAAATGAAAAGGACTGATTATCTTGTCACAGCGGCATCTCCCCAGGGTGTTGTGGTTTCTTGATGGTTTCAACACGCAAAGAAAAAAATTTGAGGGAAAAAAACAACAGATTCATTGAGCCCTGTATATGTAGGTCTCTCTCACATTTAGCTAATGTGTTATTAGCATTAGCTAAATGTTTCCCATTTTATGCCTATGTTTAGGCATTTAGCGGACACTTTTGTCTCAGGACTAGTAAGCACAAACTTAACAATGAGCTACATAGAAAAAGATCACTCTAAACTTTTCATAAAAGGACCAAGAAACTTTAAGAGAAAGCCTGATTTACTAAAAGTGAAGCCAAGAGAGTCATTGTCAAAGAAGAGAAAAAATTGTATCTGTTGCACTGAGGGGCCCCTAGAATATCCCCCCAAAATCGAGCGAAATAAAGGAGAATTTATTGAAATGGTTGTATTATGTCAGAGAAGCAACCAAAAAAAAAGCGCATTAGGCTGTGGAACGGCATAGTATCAGCATTGTTTTCTCGTGAACAGATTAAAGCCCATTATTATATCCATCATGTGGAAATTATTGACTGGGAAGCAAAAAATGTTTGTAACAGACTCATTTCTTGAGCAGCCCGTGGAGGCCTTCCCAATTTCTCAGGCTTCATCGGCAAGGTTTTCGTAGCAGTATCGTCAAGGGTATCCGTTCATTTTCTTCCCTCTATCCGAGCAGAAAGAGCAGAGAAAGAGGCAAGAAGAGAAGCCAATCAAGACACGGCGCTTCATCCCGGGGGATTCCAAGATGTCAACTGGGCCTGAGGGGATATACAAACCCCTCCAGGTTCCTCACCGCCGATTGGACTTGCCTAGAAACCCTACAAAGAGAGGCAACACCAGGAGGCGTCCGAACCAGATAATGATGAGTTCGCGTTATTGGTACGGCTTCCAAAACTCCCTTCAAATCTCAGTTTAGCTGGGCGTGCCGGGAAAAGCAAATCAAATCCAACTCGCAAGACTTTACGGGATCTTCTGCTGGGATCTCCAATGCTTAATACCGGAGGAATTCTCCAGAAGGTCCGGTATGGTCCGCGTCTCAGGGTATCAAAGCTGCTTTGGGGCTATATTAGAAAAGACCGGGCAGGTAGGTTTCATTTAGTTTCAGACCCTTGTCTTGACGGTTAAGGGAATAAAAGATCCGTGAGAACCGAATCCAAAGCTTGTCCTGAGCGAGCCATATCCGTACCAGAACAAATTTAAAAACCGGACGTCATTCGCAGGTTCAGTGGCTACGTGTATCCTGCCAGAGGTGCTGATCACTGCCTTATTACATAGTTATTCACTAAGAGAAGATCCAATGATCCGATTGAATAAATGTGGGGGGAAAAAAACAAATTTTAAATAGAAGTGAGCGCATATTTCCAAGCATTATTCTTCACAGCTTTATCCCACCGAACTGTGATGACATTGGACTGTCCAGCATACGCCAAAATTGGCATTTTTCCCAGATTTTCCTGCTTTGAAAACATTGAAAACCAATTTAGAAAAGATACCGATGAGTAAAAATAACAATCAACAAAAGCTAGCACGTGCACAGATGCAATCCTCTCTCTGCCTCACACACATTCACACAGATGTTATACAGAGAAGAAAAAAAAAGCCCTCCTCCCGTCTTTCCCAGAATCCCTTGTTGTTTCTCTCAGCACGCTTGCCGGGTTGCAAGGAGAAAAGGGAGGGGCCAAGGTGTCAGAGGTCATCGGACCCCAAAAAAAAACAGCGTTTGATCTTTGTTTTCCCCCCTCCGTAGCTCTATATCATCTACCATTTAATCAACCCCCCAAACTTTTATTCTCAGAGTACAGTCTCTCTTCTCTTTCACTACGAACAAAAAATGTGTACGTGCATTTTAGCATGTTTCTTTAAATCTCCGGGGCTTTATCCCAGGACCAAGGGGCCTTCATGTCTTTCCAGTAAGATCTCTTTCTAACACACAGTAGATATCAGCTCCACAAGTATCGTACGATCTTTGAGTTCAAATTAAAAGAGAGAAAAAACGGCTTTTACCGTACAGGTTTTGCTGAGTTTAAGGGTGGTTTTGGGATTTTGTGAATGAGTTTCTACAGTATCTAAGCGCGTACAACGATGTTTTATGAGGAGCAATTCAAATCCCCTGCCCTCCGCCTCCTCCTTGTACTCCTTCTCCTCTGGGAGTTCAAAGATCAGAGTCATTTAGCTTAAAGAGTAAACCTCTCATCATTCTGTGGATCTGGACAGTTAATTTATCCGAGGCTTACAATTGACAGAGAATAAGCCTTTAGCCCCACCTACTGGAAAGGGGGGGAAAGAACTACATGACACCACATAAAGATGACACTAATTTAGGTATATTTGCTTTAGTTTGATGTCCATGTGAATGTACAGATGACCCTTTCATTCCGATATGAAAATGACCCCCCCCCACCTCATTTTTCTTTATCTTTTGTGGAGATTCATTGAAAAAGAAAACATTTGTCACTGATGGCATTCAAGTATTCTTTCATTCTTTCCATGTCTGTCTTTGTAGATACTTTTTCTTTTTTAATTGTATCACATTTTTTATTTTTATCTTGTCCTGTTCATTGTGGCAGCAGAACTAAAATCTGAGTACCGTGCTATGCTAAAAAAAAATGCTTTCCCAAAGGAGGCTTTGTTGGTGAGAAGCCCCCCATTATTACCCCAAACTGCTTTATTTATTCATTTTGTTACCAAACTTACATGTGTAAGGCCATCTCCTTCCAATAATCCGCTTTTTGGTTGAGGGAAAAAACTTGGCCCAGATATTTTTAGCACTGGTCTGTTGATATCAGAGGATTTACTTATGGGTATGGAGTCGTTCCGGTACCTCTTGGCAAACGTCCAGCAGAATATGTGTCAAACATTTATCCGTTTGAGGCTTTTGAAGAATACCTAATAAGTCATGCACTAAAATACAAACGCAAAAGTTAAGAAACAAACAGTTGATGAATGTGATGCCGCTTCGTATGTGAACACATTCTATTTATTGACCATTTTCAAACATATAACATATAACAGTTCATGTACAAATGATTTAACATATACAGCAAATCCAGAATACACCCACAACAATGTTCTTATAATGTTTCAGCCTGTCATCCTCTGAGGTCTCTGGTACTCCAACTTCAACTTTACAGTAAAAAAAGTCCCTCTGATTGTCAATATTGAATCTTAGACTTACTTTTTAATTCACTTAGACTCAATTTTTAAACATCCTCAATGATTCCGGTAATCAAAGTGAGAACTGTGAGATATAGGCCATCCTTTGACTTTTAAGTGGGAAAATAAGGAAGGCAGAGATTAAGATGCCCTATTCAAACAGCTAACACTGCTAAAGTAAATCCGTTTCTTAAAAAAAAGTGTTTTGTGGGAGCCCTTCTAAGCAGTTTCCGCTGACAAAAGACAGAACAGATATGAAGTCCCCTCACCCCCAACCGGCCGAGCCATGGTTCTGTTCGAGGTTTCTGCCTGTTACAAGGAAGTTTTTCCTAACCTGTGTCGCCTAGTGCTTTCTCATAGAGGGAATTGTTGGGTTTCTGTAATTAACTTCAGAGTAGGGTCTGACCTGCTCTGTTTGGAAAGCGCTGTGAGACAACTGTTGTTGTTATGTGGCGCTATATAAATAAAATTGAACTGAAAGTCTCCTCAATTTGAACCAGGTTGACTGACAGCCTTTTCCGAACCCCGCGGCCTCCGTCAATCCTCTTCAGCTTATCAATTGAAATCCAATCCCAGGACAAAGAGCATTGCCGCGCTTTCTTTGGAGTCCTGGTGCAGTCATCCCACCTAGCAGCTGCTAGGGATGACCGAATGGAGGAGAATGTCCGAGGGGGCTTGTAAGCGGAGACCCGAGTCCTCCAAATTACCCCGATGACTCGAGGGCCTCGGAAATATTGTTTTCTGAGATGAGCGGTCGCCGAAGCATTTCTGAGATAACGCATTCCAATTTGTTTTTATTTGAGTCACCGAAAGAGATAAATGATGTGAGGCTGAAGGTCGAATGCGCCTGTCTGCTTCCCCTATCTGCGACACTCTGAGCGATAGCTTGAGGAGCCATTGTCCGAGGAATGGAGGCAATAAGTGTTAACGCCGGATTCTGATGCGTCACGTGGCCGGACGGCCGTTAACTGCTAAAGCACTGATACCTGGAGCGGCAACTTCCCATCCGACGCTCAACTTTCCACATCGGATTTGGCACAACTGAAGAAGGAAAGGATTTTGGATTGGCATCTGCATGTTTGTTGGACATATGATGCATAGAAAAAATCCACTTTTATGGGATATAAAGGGATTGAGTAAACGTTTGGTCAGATTTAGGAACTGTGGTATCCTGTCAATGGACGGAAGGCGGACAAAATCCCCGACAAGTTCTTATTTTTTCTAATTAAACAAAATCGTAAAAAAAAACTCTATATTCAGCAACTTGCCCAGCAGTATCAAACAATTAAAAATGGAAAGAGTGGTTTCAAGCTTTACCAGAGATGTACCAGATGAGCATGAGCTGAAACCTCTGGTTAGGATATCATTATAATAATAGGAAGCCTGAAAAAATGGGGATTCAAAGACAGTCAAAATAATTCAAAATAGCATTTCTGAAGAATCAACACACACATATAGACCCTTAAATAATATTTTCCTAGTCAAAAGTCACAAGAATCATAGGTTGAATCATTGATACAAATGGTAATCAAGCTAACCGGGGGCTCCAACAGTCTTTCATTGACTTGTGATTGAACTGTATTTTCATAAAAAAGGTCATTTTAATTCTCCCATTCAAATCTCCATATTTACGCAATGTTCGAAAATATATAACTTCAATTTTTTAAGTTGGGGTGATTGAATGTTAACCCCAATGATCTGCTTTTCAATCAGTGAAATAGTTAAATACAGAAATGGTCTAAAAAACGCACTTACAAAAAAGCATTGTGCATGTTATGTTGCCGTTTAATTCATTCAACCACAGCTCGATATAAATCATGTCCTAATACTGGTGACACAACGATGTGATTCATCTCCTGACGCTCCGGCATTCCAGGCGTCCTTTCTCCTCCGAGGTTTAATCAGGATAACCGTTGAGCCGAGTGATCCAATGCAGACCTTTGCCTCTCTATCTTTAGAGGGGCCACGCTCTCTGAATGGAGAGCCTAACTTTATCTGGACCCGCGTCATCGGTGCTTCTGGTATTTTTAGGGGCGGGCGGGTGGTGGTGGTGGCTTGCAGTGGCAGCAGCTGTGAAAGCATTTACCCACTCAGACTCACTCTCATATACCCTCCAACCCCACTCCGATCCAAACCCTCCCTCCCTCAGTCTTCAGCTCTCGGTCAATGAGGGATCAGGAGCGGATGCATTCGTCCACCGGCGGTCAACAGAAAATACGGCGTTTTGCTTTTGGCCACCTGCAACCCGACGCCAACCAATCACAAAATGTCACCTAGGACTGTTGCCGACCAGTTGTGAGCGGAAGATTTAACTTTTTTCCTTTTTTGCCAAGAAGCACAGTGGTCAGAGGATGTTCAGAAAAGTAACAAGAACTGGGAAGTAGGACGAGAAGACGGAAAACCGAAGGGTTTGAGAGAGCTCTTTGATTGTTTAAAACAGAAAGAGGAGCACTGACATTTCCATTCGGATGTTCTGAAATAGCGGCCTTTAAGCTCACATCACATTAGTGAAGGAACTCTGTGGAGAGAGCAACTCTTAAAAGAGAGCGGTAAGTTTTCTGGTCAATTTCTGAGGTAGTTCCCTCATTGTAGTTTTCCTTTGTTTAAGTATCGTTTCAGTCAATGCGGCACCAAGGTGAGCAACCTACCTCTTTAAAGCTGCAAATGATCCAATAAGAAAATCTTTACATGGCAAAATGTCCTCAATGAAGCTTCGTTTTAAAGTCAAAGCTTGAGGTAGAACAAAAGATAAAAAAATGTTGGAAAAACATGATGCATGATATGGCGTTTTTTTCTTTCTTTCTTTTTTTTCTAACCAAATTGGAGACTACAGCTGTGTTTCTGCAAAGCTTTTTGTCTGCCATGTGACACATGCTCTGCAGTGTCTTAGTTTGGAATACTACTTTATAAATACACTCTTCAATGAGTTACAGCACCAGCTGTAAGACTACACGAGTGTTGTACACTGAAAGTGACTTGACTTAACCAATGATTATGTTAACAGTGCTCCTACAAATAGTCATATCTCAGTCAATGTCAAAGTTCTAAATAGTTCATGCTCTTTACCTTTTAGTTTCTTGATGAAACTTTGGGACAAGACTGAGGTCAGCAAAAGCAAAAGCTCACACGCGGGACGAGCGGCGGCATGGATATTTTCGGCGGGGCTCCTCGGGTTTTGGGCTACCCGCGGCCCGTGGTGGCGCGGTGGGGAGCAGAGGCGACGCTGAGGTGCCAGATCGACGGAGACCCTCGTCCGGACGTCATCTGGGAACGTAAAAATGTTCAAATCCCACCCGGGGGACGGTACAGGCTCTCGGAGGAAGGGAAGGTGTACCTGCTGACCATCGCTGGCATCACCCAACAAGATGCTGGCCAGTACATCTGCAAGGCCAGAAATAGCGTCGGTGAAACCTACGCGGCGGCGTCCCTCAAAGTGGACGGAGAGGCCCACGCACAGGATGGCCAGTTGATGGAGTTGAAAGTTAATGGTGTGAAGGAATCGAAACAAGAAACTCCACAGGTTGGACGATACCATAATGGCTATAGCTCTGTGGAAAATGGCGTCAATTTGGAGGAAGTGAATGGTCAATACGAGTGGAACAAAGGGCTAGGAGAGAAGCACGACACCATTGATTTGACGTCCAACGACAGACCCCGGTTCCTCATCAAGCCCCTGTCTTTGCGCGTGGATCGGGGAGAGGACGCTGCCTTCTCCTGCAAAATCTGGGGGACGCCCCTGCCCGAAGTGAAGTGGGAGAAGGACGGGAAAAAGCTGAGCGACATCTTCGAGAATTCCCACTTCAGCGTCAGCAGTCAAGACGGGTGCTGGTTCCAGCTCAAGATCTACGGGACCCGCATGCCGGACAAAGGTGTGTACACCTGCAAAGCCGTCAACGGCCACGGAGAGGCCCTGGCCGGAGCCGTCCTCCTGGTCGAGCCCGTGCCAGAGCGAGAGGAGAGCAGAAGGTCGTCCGGCGGCCACAGCGGTAGCCAGTGGTCACCAAAGCACCGAGGCGGACGCCTCAGCTTGTCCAAGCTGATGGAGGAGCCGCCCGTCAACGAATCCAAGGCCAAGAAGTTCGCCGTGACAGAAGGGAAGCACGCCAAGTTCCGCTGCTACGTGACGGGGAAACCGAAGCCCGAGATCATCTGGAAGAAAGACGGGGTTCCCCTCGAGCCCGACAGACGTCACCTGATATTTGAGGACAGAGAGGGCTACTACACGTTGAAGGTCCTGTACTGTAAAGTCCAGGATACGGGGCTGTATGTGTGCGCCGCCTCCAATGCTCTTGGAAACACCCTGAGCGCCGTCTACCTGTCTGTGAAAAGTAAGCCACAACTTTTTTTAGATCAGCTTTCACACTGCTATCTAAATCAATACCAGAAAAAATGGGGGGAGATGGATGGTCACTTCTGTCAATCGGTCTTTCAAGGGTAAATCCTACTAGGAACACTTACAACCGGAATCAGCGATGAAACTTTTTTCTTGGCTTTGATTTAAATGATCCTATAAATCCTATAATGGAACATTATCTATTTATTGTAGTACTTACTTTTCAGTGCTGAAGTTTTATAAACCCTGTAGGTCCAACATGATGAATGAGAACCTCTTAAAATCCAGAAAAAAGTAGCAGAAACTGAACTAAAGCCTGACAGTCTGTGGCTGCTTTTGGTCTCAAATAGAATTTGCATTCATGCCAAAGGACGGAGATCAGCCAAATGCATCTGCAAGGTTTGTCACTGTAGTGTTAGATGCCAGGAGATGTCACTTAGAGTAACTCTAATAATAACTCTACGCAGGCCGGAAAGAACGATCTTTAAACTTAGCATCACAAAATTCAGGGTTTCGTGAGATGATCATGAGCCCAGCAATGGATATTACTAAGGAAAAGAAATATGACTGAGACTGGTGTGTGCAGAGAACTGTATAGATAAATATGTATAGATAAACTTGAATCTACTGGTCAAATATGTCTTAAACCATCGTAATGCAGTTCCTTTAATTTGAATAGCATGTTCAAGTTTCTTTGATAAGATGCTGTGATCCAACAGGATCAAAAGAAGGTCGTAATTCCTCCATCAGAGCCCTGTACCAAGTCTTCAGGCCGCTCCCCTCTGAAAGCTAAGATAGTTAAGTCGAGGCAAATATAAGTCTACAAGTACCAGTAAATATGTTATGACATGCGGCCAGTTTTTAGTACTTTTATCAGAATAACCAGCAAGAGTCTGTGGTGTACTAAATTGTACACTGGATATGGCATTTGTTCAGATGTAACATAAAAGAAGCATCTCCTTTAAAGTTCCAAATGATCATCATTTCTTTATAGCCAAATTAATCTCAGTGGTAGGTTGGACACAAACAGTAGAGGAGAAAAACTGAAAAGAGCCAAAAGAAAAGGTGAAAACTTCAAATGCAATGTCACCTCTGTAGAAACGCAGCCAATTTTCAAACAAACAAGAAAGAAAAGCTACACTTGTTCAGAACATAATTTCTCTCAGACATCTCACGCTGGTTGTTATTTACTAAAGGACTTCACTTGTAGAAGACTTCCTCTGTCATAGTCAGGCCATTTTTACAGTCAAACATTACCATTTGGGTTAGATTCTGATGGAGTTACAAGGTTATCCAAACTGAAAAAGACAAGCAATTTGTCTTGTGCACTCATCACTTAGACGCTATTCTAAGTCTAAGACATGCAAAACACACATTTTTCTTGCTTTCCAGGCCCAGCTGTGCGGTTCAGGCGCCAGCTCAAAGATGTGGAGGTTAAGGAGGGTGATGTGGCCGTGCTGGAATGTGAGGTACCAGATGAGACAATCCCGGCTGCCTGGTACCTGGAGGACCAGAGGCTGATGCCCAGCAGTAAATATGGTATGGAACAAAAAGGAACTAAACGAAGACTCACCATCCATGACATCGGGACGGACGATGACGGAGTCTACCTGTGTGAGATGCCTGACGGAGGGAAGAGCATTGCAGAGCTCTCGGTTAAAGGTCAGTAGTACTGCATCAAAATCTGCAAAACGACAGGATTTTTCTTTTCTTTTAATGTGTGCAGATTACCAGGTTATGATACTTTGAAAAAAACTTTTGTTTAAAAAAAGCTTTACATAGGAATTCAAGTGTTTCCTTTTTTTCTTACAGGTACTATTGTTCGTAAACTTCCCCGGAAATTGGAGGTCCTGGAGGGAGAGAACGCAGCGTTCTGCGTCGAGGTGGAGAGCGATGAGATGGAGGTCCACTGGTTCAAAGATGGACTGAAGCTGCTCGAGACACACCAGACCATTCTCAAGTCTTTCGGCAAGACTCACATTCTGGTCTTTGTCAACGTGGCTTATCACGACTCGGGGGTCGTTACATTCGTCGCGGGGAGATCCAAGACCTCCGCTCGCCTCAAAGTCAAAGGTACGTTCAGGACAATCAGCAACGGTTGATTGCGTTGATTAAATTGTCAGGTTGATCATCTCTCCTTTCTTAAAGCCACCAGACACAGCCCCCCGGTCTGTCCCGTGGAAGTCCAAATGGACGTAGACAGACCCAACAGCGCCCTGCTGACCTGGGTGCCCGCCCCCAGCAGCCAGGCCGCCACGCGCTCCATCTTCGTGCTGGAGAGGCAAGAGGTGGGTTCCCAGGAGTGGCAGAAGTGTTTCACCTCCGAGACGGCCACCTCCGCCGAGGTCAGCGGCGACAACGTGCCGTGCGAGGGCACCTATCGCTTCCGCGTCTGCTGCATGAACAAGTACGGAAGAAGCGGCCACGTGGAGTTTCCCAAAGCCGTCCATCTTGGTGAGCGACCTGGTGGAAAGTACCCTTACACATAATTTTGTCTTGCGGCCAATTTTCATCACCTTTTTTCTATATCCTATTTCTCTTTTATTTAGTTCCAGGTCCCAAGATTCACAGCCCTCTCCAGGGCTGCGAAGTGGTGGAAGGAGACGATGCTCACTTCTCCATTGAGCTGTCGGCCCCCATGGTTGGAACCTGGTTTTTCAATAGCACTCAACTGCGGGACAGTGGACGCTATTCAGTAAAGCAAACTCAAACAAGGCACTCCCTAGTGATCCGAGAAACCCAAACATCCGAGGACACGGCGGAGGTCACGTTCATAGCCAACGGGGTGCGAGACTCGGCCGTGCTCAAGGTTAAACGTACGTACCAAAACCTGCAACTGAAGTTGAGCGGGTCGTGTTTTTTCACTGGTTTCTTTGGAGATTGCCTCGTTTGATGTCTCCTTTTTTACAGCTGCCGTGATGAAATTCACTCCAATGTCGGAGTCGGAGAGCAACAAGAGAGGAGACCCAGGTGACGCCATAGTGCTGTACTGTGAGGTCTCCCACCCCTTAGCCAAAGTGTCGTGGTTCAAAGATGGTGAGGAACTCAAGGTGACCGATGGCCTCAACATCCAGTCCGATGGGAACATGAGGAGGATTGTCATCCATTCAGCGGATGCCTCTCATTCCGGAGTTTATACGTGCGAAACCTCTGGGGATGCCATCAAATTCAACGTGGATGTTGCAGGTGCAATTATTTTTTAGTTTTGATGTTTTGTTGTATTTATGATCTCAGTCTATCCTTGCATTATTAACTTTAGGAAAATGTATAAATTCAAAATGGATGTTTACGTAAACTTTCTGTTACAGTTTCTACAATGAGACCTTGAGCTCTGAGACAGTGACCCCCTTTTTTATTTGCTGACATATATACATATACATATATACATATACATAGATCTGAAATATAAAAAAACAGAAGATGTTAAGATTAAGATGAGCTGCATCAACACAAAACTCAAAACAGAAAGCTTCCGTGTAATTCAGTCAGCAAGTTGAAACATTTCCATTGCATGAGTCCGTTACACCTCGAGCAAATGAAGATGATCCCTTAATCACTCCTGTTATTTTAGGTCCTCCGGTGGAGTTCGGTCCAGTTCCAGAGGAAGAGCTCCATAAGAGCAGCATGGAGCTGGACCCTGTGGTGCTGCTCTGCCATGTCTCTGCAGAGGATGCTGAAGTAGTGTGGTAAGGAAGAAAAAGGCAAAAACATCAGGGAAAATATTGTGCCTTCTTACATGCAAAAAAAAAACATAAGCTGTTATCAAAGCCACGACCTACGTTGAAAGAGCATGGCCTTTTTCAGAGAACGTGGCAATGACACTTTGGGCCATTATTGTTTTATATATTACATATTATATTTATTTATATAAATGAATATTAAAAAAACAAACGGGAATTGTGGTCGGAACCAAAAGCAGGCAGGAAGAAAATGGGGAGCATGAAGCTGGCAGAAACACAGGAGGACGAAACAGAAAATAACAGACATCAAAATAAAACCTAGGAAAAGGGAACTGGAAGAAAACCAAGAACTAGTTAAAACAACAGGATATATGATCCAAAATCCCACTGAAACTCAAACGGGAAAAAAGACTGATAACAAAGAAAATAGAAGCTTAACCAAGAGAGAACACAGAATACTTTGTCTGAAGGGTGAAGGTGGGGGTGAGGATGGGGGTCCTCGATATCCTCATTGATTATTGAAAATAGTTCCAGAAAGTTGTGTTTTTGTCAATTTCATAAGGTTGCAAATCTGAATAAAGGGCACAGACTGAAAGAATTCTGTGAACCTGTATATCTCTTGTGTGTGATTCCCCAAAATATTCTTCAGAGGTTTCTCTGCTTGAACAAAAATAGTCTGTTAATCGAAAAGCTCTTCTTCACAATTGTTTTTGACTAACTTGTGACTCAGGTTTAAGGATGGCCGTGAGATCCAGCCGAGTGACAACATCACTCTGCAGGCAGAGGGAACCATGAGGAGGCTAATTATTCGCTCTGCGGAAACCTCGGATGCCGGAAGCTACAAATGCCAGGCGGGAAGCAACGGCGTGGAGTTTGCAGTTGATATCAGAGGTATCCTGACTTCAGACATCTTCTGGTCCAGATAGATGATAATAACACAGCCAACGAAGTGTCTCCTCCCTTTTTTTCCTTCGACGATGAACCCAGAGCCTCCAGTCATGATTGTAGAACCAAAGGATGACATGGTCATGGAGGGCTACGTATCGGAGGAGATCCAGTTGCAGTGCGAGTTATCACGTTCGAGCGGGAGCGTGAGATGGCTCAAAGATGGCCGGGAGGTGCAGGAATGTGACAACATCCACTTGATATCGGAGGGTCCTTACAGAAGGCTGACCATCCTCTGTGGCTCAAGGGAGGATAGTGGGGAGTATGTCTGTGAAACTGATGGAGACTCTGTCTTTTTTCAGCTTACTGTCAAAGGTAACACCTTCAATTGTATCAATGCAATGTGAAATATCCTCGCTAAGCTTCAGTGGATTGATTTCAACGTTTTCCTGTGCCAGATGCACCGGTTCGGGTTATTTGTCCCAATGAGTCGGAGGTGGAAATGAGCCTTTTGGCCTCAGAGAGGCTGGAGCTTAGCTGTGAGATTTCCAAGTCTGATGCTCCAGTTCTGTGGTTCAAAGATAGTTTGGAGGTAGAGGAGAATTCAAACTTGATATTGGAGGTGGATGGGGCCAAACGTCGGCTGGTTATACCTTCAACCACAGTGGACGACACAGGAGAGTATGTATGTGACACTGAAGACGACTCTGTGGCCTTCTTGGTCAGTGTTACAGGTAATGAGGAGAGACACTTAAGATAGATATTTCTGACAAAAAAGATCAGTCTTTTACCTTTTTTTTAATTGAATTTTGACATTGTTTACATTTAGAGCCACCAGTGGTGCTTACGCGCCCTGAAAACAAACCTGACAGACTGGACATCTGTGCCGGCAAACCAATTGTTCTGGAGACAGAGGTGTCCCGGGTGACGGCAGAAGTCAAGTGGTGGCTAAACGGCAGAGAAGTAACGCCAAGTGACAATGTCACCATCACAGAGGATGGCTCAATTCGTCGTCTGACCATCCACAATCCCACTCCAGAGGACTCTGGGGTATACACCTGCAATGCCATGGATGATAAAATTGATTTCCAAGTCAAAGTGTCAGGTAGGTGACACCAAGGGGTTTTTCTTATGTTCATAACAGCACTGTAACGTGCAACGTGAAATTCTCCTTCCTCAGAGCCACCAGTGAAGATCTTAAGAAAGTCGGAGATCAACACAGATCTAAAGTTTCTGCTTTCGGATGACATCGTTCTGGAATGTGAGCTCTCCAGAGCCAATACTGTGGTCAAATGGTACAAGGACGGCTGTCGAGTCGAAGGCAATGACCGGTTCTGTGAAGAGGAAGAAGGGGCTTTTCGATCGCTCGTCATCCTCAACGCTGAGCTCAGCGATTCAGGGGAATACTTCCTGGATGTTGGAGACGACAGCATCAGCTTCCAGGTTACGATTGAAGGTAGCATTTTTTTTTATAGTTCATTTCACTTTCCGAAGCAAACACAAATAGAAGTAACTCTACGAACCTCTTGCCCCCAGAGCCTCCAGTAACAATTGTAGGGAACTCATATGACCCTGACTACCAGGAAATGGTGGCAGGCGATGACCTCATCCTGGCCTGTGAGGTGTCCCGGGCCAATGCTCCGGTGCAGTGGTACTGTAACGACAAGCTGCTTACCAATGATTCTCGTAACTACATTGAGAGCTACGGTACACTGAGGAAACTTATCATTTCAAGTATGCAGCCCACTGATTCTGGAAAGTATGTGTGTGATGCCATTGATGACAAGATGATCAGCATAGTCAGGATCCAAGGTATGCCCCCATGTTTGTCTGCCTCCCAAAGAAATCCCTAGACCAAAGGTAACTGATATTTGCGCTTGTTCCCCACAAAAGATCCTCCAGTTACTTTTGTAAACAAGGAGGAGGACATCGTTGTGACGGGGTACGAGGCAGAAGCGGTGACCTTCTCCTGCTACGTGTCCAAGGAAAGTGCCCAAGTTCGGTGGATGAAGGACTGGACGCTCGTCGAAGGTGAACGTTTCCGAGCTCTGATGGAGGGCCATAAACGCACCCTCACCATCGAGCCTCTGAGGCGATCCGATGCTGGTGAATACACTTGTGATGCCAACACAGACCAGGCCCACTTCAGTCTGCTTGTGAAAGGTTAGAATATTTTATTTCATTACATAGTGAAGATTATATTTTTGGAAAGGTTTTATTTAAAAAAATAAAATAAAATTCTTCACAGAAATGAGGATTAAATTTGTGAAGCCCCTCCAAAACACGGTGGCCCATGCCGACGGCATGGTTACGTTGCGCTGTGAGGTGTGCAAGCCAAAAGCAGACGTCCAGTGGCTGAAAAACGGCGCAGAAGTGGTCCCTAGCAGGAGGTTCACCATTCGGGCAGACGGGGTTGAGAGGAGCCTGACCATCCACCGTTTAACTCGAGATGATGCGGGCGAATACATCTGCGAGTCCAGAGATGACCGGACCACTGCGACATTAAGAGTAGAGCGTAAGTAAACTCCGGGATCCTAAATTCAGCTTTTGTCCAAGAGGAAAGCTGTCTCATTAACTGTCCCGTGGCTCCCTCCAGTGCCCCGGGTGGTAGAGTTCCTCACCGAGCTTCACAACACCACTGTGCTGGAAGGTGAAGACGCCACGTTCAAGTGTGTCGTTTCTCCCGATGACGTGCAGCTGATCTGGCTCATGGATAATGAGCCGATCACCTTGGGGGATCGTTTCCAGGCGACCCAGAACGGATTGTGTCACACTTTAGTCATCAAAAAGTGCCAGATGTTAGATTGCTCAAGGATCACGGCAGAGGCCGAAGGAAAGATGAGCAAAGCCAGCCTCAAAGTGCAGGGTGAGGTCATTATCCAGGTAATATTACCGAAACTACCACAAGCTCAGAGTAATCTCCATTTCTGCCGCTTCTCGTTATCTTCAGAGGCTCAAATCATGTTTACTAAGAAGATGGATGCCGTTATGGCGGAGGAGTTCGGCGAGGCCACCTTAGAGACGGAGATCAGCCTGGAGACCGGTGAGGTCCAGTGGATGAGGCAGGGGGTGGTCATCATGTCCGGGCCCAGACACACACTGGCCCAGGACGGCTGCAAGCGCAGCCTCACCATCCACAACTTGACTCTGTCGGACCGAGGAACCTACCGCTGCGAGACTCTGCACGACCGGACACAGGTCAAACTCAACGTAGAACGTAAGCGCTTTTTATGATTTTAGCTTGGATTAAATGTTTGCGAGGTTATCTGAATATAAATAAAACCCAAGGGCCGCAGTTAGACGTGTGGCTAGGACTGAATCCAGAGAGAGAGAGAGAGACACTGGTTGTATTTAAAATGACATAATAATTGTTCACAGAAAAGCATCAGTCCTTACAATGAAAAACCAATTATTTTTGGAAGCTTTTTTCCAGGAAAGATTTCTATTCATCTGCCACAGATAAGCGCTGGCAAAGTGGGGTACATATCAAAGGTGTTTTTCACAGCATGTCAGAGTGCAAAAAGGCACTAAGAATAGTATGGCCAACCTTGTAAGTGTGAAAAGGGCTTTGAAACCCAGCCTCGGTGTTACACAACAACACAAGGCATGGTGACACCATGACAATGGAGAGCCTCTGCAGGTGTTGTTAAACCACCTTTTGTTGCCCTCGAAACTCAGAACTTTGAAGACATGGCGAAAGTGTAAGTCTGGCTGTAACAGCGCTGTCGGGGTATTTGGAAAAAAATAACACTAATACAAATGGGTTAAAATGTTCTTATTTAAAATGTGGCTCATATTCTAAGTTTTCCTCCGCATTTCCACGTACTTTCCATTTATTTACATTGCACTGCCATGATCTGATATTTGAATTAAAAGCAATCTAGAAGACATCAAGGATTGAAAAGAGCTTTTAATTCTTGACACGATTCCAACAAAACAAGCTCCGCTCACTTGCGCTCCTCTTCCGATCAGCCCGGAAAATATCCATCCGCAAAGGCCTGACCGACCAAGAGACCTTCGAACGAGAGACCGCCTCTTTCGAGGTGGAGATCTCCCACACGGACGTGGAAGGCGTCTGGCAGAAGGACGGCATCCGAATCAAGCCAAACAGCCAGTGGCGCGTGAGCACCAACGGGCTCGTCCACGGTCTCACCCTGTCCAACCTGACTCTGGAGGACACGGGCACCATCGTCTTCTCGGCCGAAGGGGTGCGCACCACTGCCAGGCTCACAGTTAGAGGTAAATTCAAGCCTGATTTGGTTTTCATTGGTCATAAAAAGGAACACTATGGTTCTCAAGCACGCCTTTACAGGTACTGTATCTTGGATTTGGGGCAAAAGAATGACCCATAAAGTTCTCTTTGCTGTCGTAATAGAGACGCCGGTGTCCATCCTGAAACATCTGGGTGATGTACGCGTAGAGGAAGAATTCCCTGCAACCCTGGAGTGTGAATTCTCCAGACAAAATGTTGAAGTCAGATGGTTTAAGGTAAAGCAAACCCTGAGATGCTCAGTTTGGTTCTCATCTGACAATGGCGTCATAAATAACTCCCTATATCTGTCACTTAGAATGGGTCTGAGCTGAAACCCGGAAAGAACTGTCGGATCTACTCGATGGGTCGGAAGAGGTTCTGCCAGATCCTGCAATGCGCCCAATCTGACTCGGGCTCCTACACATGCGACACGGGGGACGTCAGCACATGCTGTTCCTTGGACGTTTACGGTAGCCGCATTCTGAAACCCTTCCCGAACACATTTTCCTAGAGTCTAATCATCAACATGTCATGTTTTGACAACCTGCGCAGAACACGAGCTGGAGATAGTCCGAGACCTGGAGGATCTCTACATCCAGGAGGATCAGAATGCCGTCTTCATGTGCGAAGTTTCTTTGGAGGACGTCGGCGGGGAGTGGTACAAGGACGGCCACAAGATCCGCCCCACCAGCATGACAAAGATGCGCACTGAAGGTCGGAGAGGGACGGGGTGGATAAGTAGGGGGAGCTGATGCCAGTCAGTCCTGAGTGTCAATCCTTAGATAAGCAGTTTATTTTATGTGTAAGATGTAAAAATGTAAGTAAACTTGATAGCAGTTTACAAGTAACTTTCGTAGGCAGAAAAGGATGGAGGGAGCAGAGAATAGATTTTAGAGTTTATGTAAAGTATTCAACTATAACCATGTGTGGTTAGGCGTCTACCCCAATGAGATTAAAACGGCTTTCGTCTCCCAGGGACCAAACACTTCCTGCTGATGTGTAACGTTAAAGCAGAGGATGCTGGGGAAATCCGTTTCGTTGCCAGGGAGGTCGAGTCAACAGCCCTCCTCGAGGTTGAAGGTGAGTCCATCTTTGGACCCCTCCTTCTCGATGCTTCTTGATCAGAAGAACAAGAAGGATCCTCTGATTTTAGAGCTTCCGGTTTCCATCGTGAAGCCCCTGCGGGACCGAACGGCCCTGGAGAAGCACCGCGTCATCCTGGAATGCACCGTGTCATCGCCCCGCTGCTGCGCCACCTGGTACAGGGGCGGGCGGGAGCTGGTTTCCTCGGATCGCCTGGAGATCGTGGACGACGGCTGCTCCCAAAAACTGGTGATCCACCAGGTGGACGTGGAGGACGAGGGCACCTACAGCATCGAGGTCGGGGAGCACACATCCAGCGCCAAGCTGATGGTTGAGGGTAAGTTTGGCTGGAGGTGCAAAGGCGAAGCGTGAACCGACTCGTGTCTAATCCTGCCATCGTCTCTTCTACAGCCCAGGCCCTCGTAGTAGTAAGAGAGCTGGAAGATGTGGAGGTGGCAGAGTCGGAACCGGCCTCTTTCCAGTGTGAGGTGTCCGTAGCCATAAATAAGCCTCCAGTTTGGACTCTGAACGGAGCAACCCTTCAGCCAGGCCCTTCCGTCCGCCTGGAAAACCAGGGGACGGTCTACAAGCTTACTCTGAAGGAAACTGACACGGAAATGAGCGGGATTGTGAAGTTTACCATGGGCAAGGCAAAGAGCAGCGCCACGCTCAGCGTGCTCGGCGAGTAAGAGGCAACAAGCAGGCCGAGCCTCAAAGTCAGTCCGGAAGATCTTAAAATTCTTCCCTTTTCAGACTCAAAGCTTGAGTGGGATTAGACACGACATGCTTTTTTTTTTTTTTGTACACTGTAGATAAAAATTACTAATGCCTAGAGATTTTTAGCTGATTTCACTGAAAGTTCTTGGATGAAAAGCTCCAAATAAATGAATAACCATTGTCAATTACCCTACTGACTTGAGCTCAACATCAGTTGATGTTTGGCGAGAAAAGATCTGTAATTTTCTAATAATCCGTAGCTAAAAAAAATCAATTAAAAAAACTGCCAAATCATTTAACACTCTGCAGCCGGACTGAACAACATTTCTCAGAAATGTATGACTATGAGATTACAAGGGGAGTTTTAAAAAGATAAGTGATTGCAAACTTACTGACACTCCCTAAGTGTTTTTTTTTTTTTTTAAAGAAAAGTACATACACAGTAGAATTGACAAGTTAGAATCTTGTCCACTTGAAGGGGGGAAAAAAGCCTTCTCAAACAGCACTTTGACCATCTTTCATTAAGCATTTACGGAAAAAAATGGCATTATTTCATACAGTCCATACATTATTTGGTATGATAAAACAACAAAAAGTCGAAAAATTAGGTTACATCTATTGAATCATAAGTACAGTAACATGAATATTCCATATATTAATGAAATTTGCTTGCTTTATTACTGTGCAAAACAACATATACATATCTACTGAATGTGTAAGAAGTACAGTATCAGCAAATGGGCCCCCACAGTGACACAATACTCATGGTAAATGACAACAAAAGAGAGAATGACTGAATTTTCCTATAAATATGCCTTATTATCAATGGATCTGAAACAGCATCAGAACTGGATCTAACTGAAACATGTGGTGATGGCTTGAATCAAATACACAATTCATAACTGTTACCTTGTTATGTGCCTACAACAGTAAGATGCTATATTTTCATTTGCTGGTGTTTCTGATCCTTATTCTGCCGGTTAACATGAAAGTTATCCAACCGGGTCTTGTGTGAAAAACAGCAAGAGCAACATTTCCGGTTGGAAAACATGCTCTAAATATCATATCGAAGGACCAATCGTGGGCAAAAGAAGAGATAAAAATCGGTATCGACATTTGTTTTTTTTTTGTTTATTTCTTTTTAAAAGACTAATTTGATTGACAAGAACTCGTTTAACATAGAAAAATAAGGCAATAGCTCTTAAAAGTGGTGGATTTAATTGCGTCCCTGCTCCAAAACAAGCCTGCGATCCAGGCTCTTAGTCAAACCCACCATCTTTTTTTTTTCATTCATGTGTCGACACAAGGTATTGTCAACGCAAACGAGGGAGATAACAAGGCTGTTGGCCACCGTGTTGCTCTTTCTCTGACGACGACAAACATTCGTATGAAGAGAGAAACGGACAAACAAACAAAAGATCTCAAAGCGTGAGATTAGACAAAAGGAAAATTCCACCCTAAACCCCCGCCTGCTTGCATTCTGCTGCCATTCACGGGGTAGGCGAGAATACATTTTTTATGCCATGTTTAAATGCTCGAAGAGAAGGTGGTATTTACAAATTCTGTTTTATAACTATAGAGCTCTAACGTAGCTGCACGATATGGAATTATCATCTAAGGTTCTCGCTTAGGTGACAAAAAAAAAAGACAATCGCACAAAACGCACTCTGCTGTCGCCTCGCTCACAGATAGTGTCAAGTTTCAGGGAGGACTTGTCCCTCGAATATGGACTGGATTGAACTGCCTTTTCACAGGTACCGCTTAGGGAGGCAAAAGATAACCTTGACTGAGAAAAATCTGTAAAATGCAGTAAAGAATACAAGGTTTGTGCGTAGCCTTTTAAAACGAGTCAGACATTATATCGTATATCGATTTTGTTTGCTTTTTGGGGGGAGGGGGATTAAATCCTGGTCCTCTTAACTCCGGAACCAACTGGTCACTGCGTCCATATAGACACCGACGGTGCCTAACTGTGCGTCCGACCTGACTGGATAGCGACACGTTAGCATCAGGTTTGGAGGAAAAAAAAAACTCTACTGTCTGAGGGCTTTGATTCTATAACCTGGTTGATGGAGCAAATCAATTGTCAATGATTTGGAAAAAACTAAACAAAAAAGGGGGAAATTCTAAAAAGTAGAGCCTTGTTGTCTTCTGCAGCAAAAACACAAATTGATTCATTTGACGCTAATGTCAATATCCCAAATGGAGGATGTATTTTTCTAAGTATGAAAATCAACTCATTCACTGTAGTGACAGAGGTACTCGCAC
>JABUIW010000104.1:292181-303499 GCA_013363375.1 Menidia beryllina
AAATAAATAAATAAATAAATTTTAAAAAATCGGCAAAACTAATTCGAGCATTCGCGGCCTCGTTTTGTTTCCCGTAATCCCGGTTAGCTTCGGCGTGCGGCGTCGTGCTGAATGCTGTGAGGAAACGACTCCAATAAGTTAGTGTCCGTGTTCTGTTTTCTTTCTTTTTTAAAAATCTAATTGGGGGAAAAAAAAACACTGCTCGTTACGTGTCCGACTGCTTCTTCTTATCCGGCAATCGGACACCGCTTCCGTCCGAAATAAACCCCGCCGGCTTATTTTTAGCCGGCTGATTGGGGGGGGCAAAGTGGGAATCTGCTTGGGCCAGCCCCCCCCCAGTAGAACTGCAAACAGACAGCGTAGAGCCCTGCTACTCACAAATACCATGTCGTTGTCATGCGCTATAACTATAACTCTACTAAATTGAGCATTCGACACCCCTGATTGGTCCGTTTGAATCTCGATCCCACTTCAGATGAGGTTTTTTTCCTCTACAGGAGCAACAGACTAGTACTATGGTTCAATCTGTGAAGATTTATGCCTATTTGTTCAAATGATTTCCATCTGATTGGGGAAACATGTCACGATTTCAATTCATTAATTACAAATGCTCTGATTTGTAACATTTTCTAATGTGCAAATATCAACGTTTTCTTGCCATTCCAACTTTTTCTGATCCGGGATCGTATTCTATAAACACGCTCAAATATCTGATTTCATGTTATGGGGACACATGCCACATAAATATTCTGCGTCCGTCATCAGTTCTTTTGTGGCGTCAAGTTACTCTGAGCTGAGAGGAACACTTTAAAAAAATAAATAAATAAATAAAAAAAGGGCAGGCATGTCCACATGCCTCACGATTTTTTTAAATTATTATTTACACAGATATATGCACCATAAATGGGCACGTTACTTCAGAAGAAATTATCTAATTTAGCTGGTTTTTAAGATGTAAAAAAAAACAAAAAAAACAGACACTTGTGGCTTCAAGCTCAGATCAAACCTCACCACAAAAAAGACAAAATAAATAAAAATTTGCCGCTTTTTTGGGGGGGGCTTTTAACGACACGGGAAACATATGATCTTTCGAAAAACAAATGCAAAATCAATAGGCCTGGACTTTCTTTTTTTGCAAGTAAAAAAAAAAAAGTGCAACTCTCCCCCTGAACGCAGCCCATTTTCCCCAAAAAAACGGACTAAAATCGAGTGCAGACGCCTGCCCGGACACGTAGGATCATCTGAACTTATCAAAGCTGACTAGGCGTATCTTAGTGTGACACGTGTGTGAAAACATTCCCTCTGCGTACGTTGGGAAGCTCGGCCTTTTATCGGATCTTCTTATCAGCTCGGGATGCGTTTTAAAGCCCGTCAGTGTTTTCCCGCCCTTTTCTCGGCAATTCAGCGGATGCTTAGCTGAAAGGATCTCTAAGAAGGAAAAAAAAACATGAGAAACACTGAACTTTCCCTTTAAGCCCGTCGTCTCTACGCTCTCGTACAATATCAGACGAGCTTTAAACACAGGTGTGCTTGTTTTGCTGACGTAATCGATTAATAGTGAGAATCTTGCCATTTGCAGAGATTTGAGAGCTTTTGGAGAAAAGGCTCTAACACAGATTTGACTACTAATCCAATAAAAAAAAAAGGAGACAAATTATGAGGGCTTCAAAAAAAGAAACGAGACACTGTGAACTTTAAGCTAATACACGAAATGTAGATGGATAAAATACAGCACTTTCTAAAAAACAAGAGAAAAAAGGTGATATGTGCTTCAGCTTTGCTTTAGAAAAAAAATCTCCTTTATTAAAAATCATCCTACATATATATATATATATATATATATATATATATATATATATATATCAAACAATGGAGATCTAAATCTGAGTTTAGGTTTATTCTACCTGCATCCGACTTGGATTACACGTCCCAGCATGCCACGCAGTTAAGCGCAAAAGCTGAGAACTTGACAAACATGTAGTTTCTGCTCTTTGCTATTTACCGTACTTAAAAATTAACCATCAGGGAGTCTCGGTGGTTGTTAAACGGACGTAGAAACTCATGTGGAAGGCCCGACCCCAGAGTTCCTAAATGGATTTAAATGTAGAAGATGAAGCAGATTCCGAAACATATGAGGACGTGTTTATTTTGGCAGGGAAAAGAAAGAAAGAAAAACAAAAAAAAGGTATTCAAGTGAAACCAATAGTTGAAAATACAACTGTAAACTGGTTTTCCCATCGGGTCAGAGCGGATAGAAAAGAGTCAACAGCAAAGTATGCAGAAGAGATTATGCAATGGGCAACTCTCATGTGCATTTCCCCAAAAAAACAAAAACAAGTCCGCTTACACAAAGCATCCACCTGAGATCAGCTGCTCTGATATCACCAGATCCTTTATTGTCAAAACATGCTGGACCGTGCAACTGGGTAAAGTCAGCACTTTTTTTTTTTTTTTTAAAGTATGACCGACAGGTCACCGGATTATTCAGTAACCTGAACTCGCACCGGTGTGTGTACGCCGTCGTTGTCAGAAAAATCCACCCAAGGGACTTGAGTCGATCATGTTAGCATAACGTGTTAGCATAAATGAGGATCACTAGGGTGTCGTAGTATTCCAAAAGCAAATATCATGCAAATATTATGCATCTTGATGTTTTGTATTAGTTTCTTTCCTTCGATGAAGCTGCCTGATTGTGATCTTTGGCACCCTTCGGCGTGTTTGCTATCGTCCGGAGCAGACAGCTGGAATTTTGACGTGACCTCTGACCTCGGCGGCCGTAGAGCAGATCGATGACAAATATCGTCGCGTTTTAAGGACAAAAGTTGAACTTCCTTGTCAAACACAAACAAAGACCCACCGTGTCTGCTGGAATTAAATCCCAACCCCAACAATGAAGGCAAAATGCAATAAATATAAACTACAGTTCAAATATTAAAGCCTACACAATGACAGCAAGCGAAATAAACTAAAGAAAGGTTCGGTTATTCGAAATAATTTTGAATCCGAACTAAACCTTTAAATCATTTCCACCTTTATCGAAAAGTGTCTTTGTTTTGGTTACAAATGTCAGTATTTTTAAGAGGAGAAAGTAGCGCCATGTTTTACAGAACTCATTTGAACATAACCCCGATAGAGTTCAAAAGTAAAAAACGACAACATAAAGTTTGTGGCAATTTAGATTGTTAGGAACAAAAATAACAGCAACTCTTCAGTTATCTTTCCCTTTGACTTTAACTTCTTTTGAAATTTATGTGGAGCTAATCCCAAAAAAGTAGGCCCTTTCCTACAAAATGTACAGTACGTGCGAGCGGGAGCTACTTCACTTGCACTCTGTAAATGTCAAAACTTTTTGACACGGGGGGGGGGGGGGGGGGCGCCTGCCGGGCCCCGCAGTGTCCTCACCAAGCCACGGCACGTCATTTCCTCCACTTTCATCACGGGCCAAAAGGGCCGCGGCGACGTTAAACGAGAAGAAAACCGCTGACAGCTGTAATGCTGTTAAAAAGTCCCCCCCCCTTCCGTGTCCGTAACTTTTGTCGAATAAAACTCAAAATTCGTACCGCGGCACCGACCGAAAAAACGGTCGGAAGCAGATTAGTGCGCGTGTTCGGGAGTTTGCCTTCGCGGAGCTGCAAAAAAAAAAACTTTTTAGCCCGGACATGACCGCGGAGGACTAAAAAAAAAAAAAAATGAAGGCACTCACCCCTCTCTCCTGCAGATTTACTTCCCTCTTCATCCCGGCTGACTTGGGTGATGATTGAGGACGAATTGTCCATCACATCCAGGTCTGGTCCAGAGTGCTGACCTCACACTTTAAAGTTGGGGCTAGTTCGCCGACTCGGTGCTGCATGAACTTAGTCTTAAAAAAACACAACCTAAAAGGCGCCGGGGGAAAAACGACGGCAACAAGTCGCCCACGGGCCGGTCCATTCAACGCCGGATGTTTTTCCCGGTCGTTTTTTTGCTCTCCGCTCGGATAGCAGCTGGGCGTTTGAAGTCCGAAAGTTACGAAAACATTTGTCAAGGAGTTGGCAACTTTGATTCAATATGGTGCTCAACTCCGCTTGCAATTTCAAGATACAAACACGGAGGTTTCAAGGCGTCCCATTTCGCTTAAAGCGGCGCAGGCAGGGGAGAGGGGCCCGGACGACGCTCCGCCTGGCGGCGACTACACATTTGACGACAGTCCCTAACTCCAACCGGGGCAAAAAAAAGCTCAAAAGTTACTCGGGTCTCATTTTAGACGAGTAAAAATCATTTACGGCGGCGTAGTGATACGCTCTCGCCTCTCAAGCTACTCAACTAAAAACACGAAGCTGACAGGACGGCTGCTTATGCACAATTCTTAGTCTTTTCCCACCAAAGTTGGTGACACGGCCAAGTAGTCGAGGAAAATGTACAAACTAGCTAAGGATAATTTGCGTAAACATCCACTTTGCCACGGTTTTACGTGTACAGGACGTGGGCGTGGGTCACTCCTGTCGTCGTCTGACGCTGACTGCTGAGGGTAAGAACTTACTAAGGGGCAAAACTTTTTTTAAGCAAAGAAACGCCCAGTTCGGGTCCCCTTGAAACTGCCTTTAACTAGGGAGCGTCGTAAAAAAGATAGCGCCCGTCGTGAAGCGCTCCACTTGAGAGACTCCGTTTGTCATCTTTGCATACCTCCTTAATTTGAACAAAATAAAACTCATACCGCAAAGCTTTGAAATGATAAACATCCTTAAAAAGCCAGGGGGCACACTCACTCATCAAAACCGGGAAATTTCTCTTAATAAAACTGTACCTTTTTCGACTAGAAGAAGAATACACATTTCAAGTAGAAGTGTGGTTTGGATCAATTGGTTTATTTTAAAGGAGGGCGTGATGCTATAATCTACTATACAAGAATGTGACTTACAGAGGCACATTTATTATTATTATTATTATTATTAGATCAGGATGTTCCTCACTGTTATAAATAGGGGGACAGTAGCAGCACAATCTAGTCTCCTGTAGTACTTTCTGGACATACAGTTGTGGTCAAAAGTGTACATACACTTGTAAAAAATCATAATGTTATGGCTGTCTTGAGTCTTCAATAAGTTCTACAACTCTTATTTTTCTGTGATAGAGTGATCGGAACACATACATGTTTGTCACAAAAAACAGTCATAAAGTTTGGTTCTTTCATAAATTTATTATGGGTCTGCTGAAAATGTAACCAAATCTGCTGGGTCAAAAATATACATACAGCAACATTAGTATTTGGTTACATGTCCCTTGGCCATTTTCACGGCAACTAGGCGCTTTTGGTAGCCATCCACAAGGTCCTGGCAAGCTTCAGGTCGAATGTTTGACCACTCTTCTTGACAGAATTGGTGCAGTTCAGCTAAATGTGATGGTTTTCTTGCATGAACCTGTTTCTTTAGCACTGTCCACATGTTCTCAATGGGGTTTAAGTCAGGACTTTGGGAAGGCCATTCTAAAACCTTAATTCTAGCCTGGTTTAGCCATTCCTTTACCACTTTTGATGTGTGTTTTGGGTCATTGTCTTGTTGGAACACCCAACTGCGCCCAAGACCCAACCTTCGGGCTGATGGTTTTAAGTTTTCCTGCAGAATTTGGAGGTAATCCTCCTTCTTCATTATCCCATTTACTTTCTGCAAAGAACCAGTTCCACTGGCAGCAAACCATCCCCAGAGCATAATACTACCACCACCATGCTTGACAGTAGGCATGGTGTTCCTGGGATTAAAGGCCTCACCTTTTCTCCTCCAAACATATTGCTGGGGGTTGTGGCTAAAACAGCTCAATTTTTGTTTCGTCTGACCAGAGAACTTTCCTCCAGAAGGTTTTATCTTTGTCCATGTGATCAGCAGCAAACTTCAGCCGAGTCTTAAGGTGCCTTTTCTGGAGCAAGGGCTTCTTTCTTGCACGGCAGCCTCTCAGTCCATGGCGATGTAAAACACGCTTGACTGTGGAGACTGACACCTGTGTTCCATCAGCTTCCAAATCCTTGCAGACCTGCTTCTTGGTGATTCTTGGTTGACTCTTGACCATCCTGACCAATCTCCTCTCGGCAGCATGTGATAGCTTGCGTTTTCTTCCTGATCGTGGCAGTGACACAACTGTTCCATGCACTTTATACTTGCGTATAATTGTCTGCACAGTTGCTCTTGGGACCTGTAGCTGCTTTGAAATGGCTCCAAGTGACTTCCCGGACTTGTTCAAGTCAATAATTCGCTTTTTCAGATCCACACTGAGTTCCTTTGACTTTCCCATTGTAGCTTTTGTAGCTGAGTCTAATCACTGGGTCAAATGAGCCCTATTTAAATGGGCTCATGAGAAGTCAACAGCTGTAGTCAATCAGAATCACTTAGAAGAAGTGAAGAGGCCATGACATGAAGCTAATTTGATTGACACAACTCGCTACATCACCAAAATGGACATATTTTGTTGCTGTATGTATATTTTTGACCCAGCAGATTTGGTGACATTTTCAGCAGACGCATAATAAATTTATGAAAGAACCAAACTTTATGACTGTTTTTTGTGACAAACATGTATGTGTTCCGATCACTCTATCACAGAAAAATAAGAGTTGTAGAACTTATTGGAAACTCAAGACAGCCATAACATTATGATTTTTTACAAGTGTATGTACACTTTTGACCACAACTGTATGTAGCCTACAAGGATAAGAACTGGACCCGAAGGTTCATGTTTGTAGTTTTAAAAACCCTGAACTTATGTTTCCATGTAGGAAATGGACCTTTGACCCTATTGACAAGATTTCTTTTTTGTTTGTTTGTTTGTTTGTTTTTTATCACTATCACCCCTAAATCAGTCAATAGTGATTGTTATTATAACATTCCATTTTGGCTAACTGAAATAGGGCCCTTCCTATATTTCATTGACGTGACAGTTTAATTTGATCATAAAGAAAAAAACAAAAACAAAACTTTACTCCTTATGAGTCCTGTTTAAACATCTCTACTGACATACTCCTTCCGCTTCTCTGGGACTTCGATGCTTAAGCTTGCAATTTCATCAACAAAAAAATTCACTTTTTTTTCTTTTGAATTGAATTGAATTGAATTGAATATACTTTATTGATTTATTAAGACATTTTTTTTTCAAATCTCACTAATGCTTTAAATAGCTGCGGTTTTAGTTGATAACATTGCCTCATGTCTAAATTGTTGTGAATAATTCCCCCCTTTTTCCAACCATGTAATCTTTTTTAGCCTTTATAAGTGTTGTAACCTTGTCAACACACTTAGATGGTAAACTTTTTTTTTTTAAATTAGACATAAAAGCATGCTAGTTACAAATACCTTGAAATTCTTCTTAAATCAGGAGAAACGTCGACAGTGCATCGGATTTAAAGAAACATATTCAAATTGTATCAATAGTTTATTACATACTATCTCATAAAAACGCTTTTCAACTTTTGCCACATATGAACACAGCAAATTGGTACATTTAAAAATCTTTAACCATTCAAATTCATAAAAAAAAGAACACTGTGATAAAGCAGTACACAGGACTCTCTATTATAACAAGGACTTTTGTGTAAGTACCCTATGAATGAATGTATGAATCTACAGTCATCTCGCAGTTATTCTAACGTCCAAATACTGTAATGAAACTCTTCCTTTAGAACCAATGAAACACATTTACAAGATTGATATTTTGGACCTTAATCCAATTTAGGCACTACCTGGATGATCATGACTTGAATAACCAGACCAACCGATGTTTGATACTGACAAATCACAGCAATTTAACCAGAGTTTGACATTCTGTAACATTAGTTTAACCGTTAGTGTTGAGGATTAACCACAGAACAAGGAGTTGCACAAATGAGAAATTCCTATCACACCCCAAAAATAGTTTACTGGGTGACTTGACACCAATCACAGACACACCTTAGTGTTTTTTTTGTTTTGTTTTGTTTGCCTTACTGATAATTTGAAATGAATCAAAATTGCTCATGCACACACACACATATACACCCACACACACTCCCACCCACATGCAAATAAATTAACATGAAAAACAGTAAACAAATTTCCAAAGGGAAAGAAAAATAAACTATTTTTGGTTTTTAACGTCTAAAACGTGACAGAACGAAACAGTAAGTTAGCAACTTACTTCATAGCACATTCCCATGAGTTGGTAACTATAAAACTGAGTGATGTTAGTTCCAGGTTCATCGTGCAAACTGGACACTAGTAGTCGTTGAAAGCAAATATCGATGTGCAATTTCAGAATTCACAAATGTGACCGACAAAACTCTTTAAAGAAACACCCTGTGTCCCTTTGCGGCGTCAGTTCACGAGCAGGTCTGAATGTCGTTCATTCTTTTGGTTCTTCTCAGAATCAACCTTGGTGCTGGGTCTCGGAATATTTCCCAAATCAAAACTCAACACGCGCTTGGAGCGTTTGCCTGTTCACGCGACTTTTTGCTGTTGTCATCTCACTTTGGGCTGGGGACATGGGGTCCGGTCCCGGCCGCCGGGGACCGGGGCGAGCCCTGGTAGGTGCGCAGCAGCACCTTGTGCTTGGTGGCGCTCTCGGCGCGCCGGCTCTGCTGTTCCACCAGGAACTCCTTGAGCCGGCCGGAGGTGAAGGTGAGCGTCTGCCTCCTGAGCTTCATCAGGTAGGAGTCCTGGAGCCAGGCCTGCGTGAAGCAGTCACGCGTGGTCGGGCGGGCCCTGAAAGTAGACACGGGCAAAGGATTCAACAGGTGGTGAGAAAATTAGTTTAAGAAGCAAAGACTCTCTTAGCTGTGAGGATCAATCACCATGGGTAGCTGCTCAACGTCTTCTTCAGAAAGGCCGAGGCACTTTGGGACACGTTAGGAAACAGTTTAGTTGGGTCAAACTTTGCCATCAGGATCTTGGATTCAATTTGTTGAGGGTCCGTATCTTCAAACGGTAGCCGACCGCTTAGCCTAGATTACAACGACAAGAATAAAGAGAAGGTTGAAATGTAAATTAACGTCAAAAGGAAGAGAAACGACAAAAGCATACCCAAGCTAGAGTCAAGTCAAACATACATGACGTAGGTCACAACTCCAGCACTCCAAATGTCCGCCGGAGGACCGACAACTTCACCTTTCACCATTTCAGGAGCTTGTCAAGAAGAAGAGAATTCAAATGGTTTAAACACTGTCATATTTTCGTTTGAATTCTAGATGTGAGGTCTGGAAAAATGTAGGTTTATGATGTGAAAAATAAAGGATAAAGGTAAGAACCCTCCCCTCACCCATGTATTCCAGTGTTCCTGCTCCAGATTCCTGCTGTCTCAAGCTGAGCGGGTTAAAGCTTTGAGCGCTGCCAAAGTCCACAATTTTGATGACGTTGAGGTTGGTCACCATGATGTTGTCGGGTTTGAGGTCCAGGTGGAGGATCCGGTGGCTGTGGAGGTACTCGATGGCCTGGAGGATCTGGACCAAGTAACCCACCACATCGTCCTCGGAGTAACGGAACCTTGAATGAGTGAGTAAGATGAAGACAAGGGAGTTCACATCCAGAGTAAGTAGATTGAGCCGAAAAATATGTGGTCTAGTGATGCTAATAGGGGTTTTACTCAATCCTACTCGGGTCTCTTTGCACCGGTTTGGGTGGTCTCACCTATCTATGAGGCTGTACAGCAGTTCTTTGCCGGTGCAGTACTCTGCCACCAGCACCAGGTAGCGCGGTGTGACGTAGGCCTCATGCAGAGCCATGACCCTCTCGTTGTGAAGGGATTTCAGGATCTCGTACTCCTTCAGCACGTCCTTCTTGCTCTCCTGACTGTAGGGAATGATCTTGGCCATGTAGATTTTCCCCGTGGAGTTCTCCCTGCATTCGCGGACCACTCCGAACCGACCCCTGAAAACGGGACATGCAAAATCCGTTGTTACGAACAAGGTCCGGTTAAAAACTAGTTAGAGCTAAAATATCCTCAAGTCCAGTTGTTTATGATTGTTAGCCATTATCATTGTGGTCACACACGTCTGGCTCACCTGGATTTTTCATCCAGGAAAGTGTACGGTTTCTGAGGAACTCCCTGTCGCAGGGCGGTGGAGGGCGTGGCACGCCCCGACGGAGTGCCTCTGGTGGGGGTGCTGGCCCCCTCTCCAATAGGACTTAGGCTCGAGGCCTGGAGGACTTGCGGGGAGAAGGACACGGGAGTCGGAGCCACGGGAGTCGGAGCCACTCGAGCCGTGGCGCCGGCCGTCGAGATGTAAGTGGGGACCGAGGCCACGGCTGGTTTCGTTGGTGTGGGGGGTGGGGTTACAAGAGATTGCGGTTGGGGTGTAGCCGGGGTCTGGGTCATGGGGGTAACCACATTTACTGGACTCTGAGGTTTAGGGAGCACAAAGGGAGGGGGAGCCTTGACGACGGGCGGAGCCACGGGTGCGGCGTTTATTTTCTGAGCGTCTTCACCGGCCAGTGGCGGAGGTGGGTTTGCGGTAGGGCCGGCGGGCAGAGGGGACGGAGTGACCGCCGTTTTGGACAGAGGATACGGTGTCTGAAGAGAGTGTGGGGTTGCAAGAGAGGAAGGGGGGGAAGTGATCGGAGGCTGAGGTGATGTAGTCTTGGTAGCACTGCTCTGACCTGCTTTTAGCAGAGGAACTGTTACAGAGGAGGTGAGCAGCTTTTCAGACGAGGCTGGCACCGTCTTCACCACAGCAATGGAAGGTGAATCTCCACCAGCTGTTTGGCGAATGAAATACATTCAGAATTTACTCAGCATGCTTGTCATTAAGCTAATCCAACTCAAAATGACTTTAAATAGAGAGTTTACTTCAATTGTTTTTTAATTCAAGTCTGTTTTGGTTCTCTTTTTCAATCTCTTTACATCCATTTCCTCTCTTTTCAGTCATTTTTTCAATCTTTTTTAGAATTATGTATCAAATGTGTATATAGGATTGATGAAGGCTGACAAGCAAACTTCTAAATGGCGATGCTGGATTTTTCCCCCGCCCTTGTTACCTGTGGAGTCCAGGCAGACTGGAGCAGAGCAGCTGCTGTGCGGGCCTTGTCCAGCCTTGTTGACACAGGAGACACGGAACTTGTAAGTTCCGCCTAGTGGCAGGTCGGTGACGTTGTAGTAGCAGTCGACAACTCCCGTGACGACGGTTACCCACTTTGAATCGCCTGCAGAGAATTGGGAGGAAAAAAAGCAAGACTAATGTAATTTCCAAAGAGGTTTCCGGGAAAATAATATGTAATGATTTCAGTCCTAGATGACAATGTCTTGATACGTATACACACTAGTAAACACACAGAAACACACGATAGATAGATAGATAGATAGATAGATAGATAGATAGATAGATAGAT
>JABUIW010000104.1:303509-318856 GCA_013363375.1 Menidia beryllina
ATAGATAGATAGATAGATAGATAGATAGATAGATAGATAGATAGATATTTCTCAAATCAAACACTAGATGGCAGTGTTGGAAAAGTAATAAGATTCAATGCTCATTTAGTGATTTAATCCTTATCAGATTACGGTGACCAATAATAAGATATAAAGATTAAAAACAAACAATGCAAATAGTACAGGTCATTTATCATTCCTTCACACCTCCCTAATTAATGAGGGAAAATGATTTGGTACACATCATCACCAAAAGCCACAAGTTTGACTTTTTCATCTTTGTTCCAAATATTTTGTGTTCTGGTGAGAAGCAGGGATGAAAGAGCAGGGAAGCTGTTCTTAAAACTGAGACCACATACAGTCGATAATTCAAATCTGTAGAAATTATTTAGACTTACCTTCGGCTTTTCTTTCCAGAGAATAGCTGCATGGAGATTTCGGGTCCACAGGCTTCCACAGCACCAAGGCCGTGTTGTTGTAAGTCTGAGCTACTTCTGGGGTCCCTGGTCGTTTTGGGACACCTTGAGAAGTTAAATGGAAGACAGACAAAAAAATCTATCAATCTTCATTAAAAGCTCGAGTTCTTGTTTGATTAATGTCATGATGGATGCTCAGGTTTTTGCTGTAGTATAACGATATGCTCATTCACTTCAAATAACTATTATTATTCTTGGCCATAAATGATTTTCTCAAGGCCAAGATGCAGAAACACCTTCACAAACTGGGTTTAGTTTTTAAATAAAAAACAAAAGGGTTGTCTTATTTTGAATTACATGCTACTGTACTGACCAACTAACTTCATATATGAGGTCAGCTGCATAAAAGGTGAAAAATATCCAGTTAATCTGTTCATGTCAGTCTTGATAACACTACCCCAGTTCAGTAATGTGAGATAATAACTGATGAAAAATTCCAAAACAAATTAACTACAAAACAGTTGTTCAGTTGCTAGAGACAAGGAAAAGCCACCTACAGGCAATGGAGAGTTTACAAGAGGTAGTAATAGTGGCTATGGGATTTGTAGCCACACATTCATAAACTCCAGCATCCTTGTGGCTGGAACTCTGGATTGTAAGAAGCTGCCTTCCATCTGGATGGGAGACCAGGTGGATTCGATCATCGGTCGGCTCAAATGATTTCCGATCTGCAACCCAAAAGTCAGAGGATCTTAGTGAGGGTGTTTGAATGACTTTGCGTGTTGTTACAGCCGGAATCGGGGTTTACCTTTCATCCAGGTTATTTCTGGATGGGGACTGCCGGCTGGGAGGCAGCTGAGGGTGACAGATTCCCCCTCTAACAAGACGTGGTCCTTCAGTTTAATGTGGAACACCGGAGCAAAATCCGAAGCGGAGCGGCTAAACTGCTGGCTTTCCTTGACCCCTTCTTCTTTTGGGACAACCGTGGACAAATCCGACTGGGAGGGGGTTTTGTCTCTCTTGCCTCTCGTCAGACCCCACCTGTCCCAACGTGATCTTCTGTCACTTTCCGATGCTTTTTCAGATTGGATGCTGGACGCGGACTCGATGGACTCCTTGGATGCAGCGGCGCCGGTCTGTTTCGCCAGTTGGTTCTCGGGGATGCCCATTCCCTTAAGCCCACGGCCCTCTGATTGGGAGTGACGGTGGCGGGCAAACAGAGGCGTGCCCTTACCGTCCGCCTCGGCTTTCCTCTCCTCCGACTGACTGCGGAGTTTCGTGGAGATGGCGGCCACTTTGTTCTCGAACTTCTGCCGCATCGCTAGGACGGGCGACTCCGGGACCCTTTTCGAATTCTTCTCCTCCGGCTCTTTCGGACTCTCTCCCGCTTCTTTGGCCTTCCTCTCCTCCGACTGACTCCTTATTTTGGCAGAAATTCCAGCCACTTTGGACTCAAACTTGCGCCTCATGGCAGAAACGGATGACTCGTCGGCTTTTGTTTGCTCTCTCTCTTCCGGCCGCTTCTGTGTCCCCCCACCATTCAGCTCCTTCGTATCCAGAGACTTGCTACGACCAATGGCCCATGAAACTCTCTTATTTGTGGCAGTTTCTTGTTGGTTGGCTGGCTTTTCCTCCTTTGCTGTCTCACCCTTCTTCTCACTGGATGTTGACCGCCTCCCCCTCAAAGAAAACCTCCCCATAATACCAAGGCCAGTGTCCTGATCTACTTCTCTTAAGTCTTGAACAGATTTGGATTTTTCTGGCAGACCTTTGGATACCATTTCAATGGGTGCTCCTCTTGGCCCTGGCCTGTAAACCTCCTCCCCTCCATCAGGCAGCTTGCGGCTTAACACAGGCGATTTCTCCTCCGATTTGTTTCTGGTCAGTTTGCGGAGGCCGCGGGTCAACGACGACTCTCGCTTCTTGAACCTCGCCTCAAAGACCTCCTCTGAATCGATGTCTTTGATGTCCGTCCGAAGCACGGGGCAGCGAGGGGTGGCAAGAAGATCAGGGTTCGACGAGGAGGAGGAGACAGGACCGGAAGGTCCGTCCCCAGTTGCTATTTTGGCAAAAACTGCTGGATGTTCAGACAAGGCCGACGTACCACTAGACTTTGTATCACTTGGTTTGACTGTAGGAGCAACATCTTTGGAGTGGGATTTGACTGATGTTTGACTGGGAACATCAACGGCTTGAATGACCCCTGAATCTTCCATTTCCTTTTCATTTGTTTGTAAGATTGGATATTTTCTTCCTTCTTCCTCATCGTCCTCCTCTATTACAATTATAGGGGTGACAACGGAGGGGGATCTCGACTCCGATTCCACTTTGCTTCCCTTGTCGAGTTGAATTTTGGTCCTTTTCTCTGCTATTCCGTCTACGTCCTCGCATTCTCTCACATTGCCTTTACTCTGTGATTGGTCCATCTTTTCTTGTGCCGGGAATTCAAAGGAAAGTCTTTCCCTGGGCGAGGGAGGTTGAGACTCAAGCGTGGCTTGTTCGGTCAGCGCCGACATGGAGATGGCCTCCTGGAGCGTCCTGCCCGCCGCGCTAGTGTTGCCCGCGGAGGGAATCTCTAAGGGGGCCCCGAACCTGCGGTGAAGGGGCATGGGCTCAGAGTCCCCCTGGGTGAAGGAGACGCTCTTGCGAAACACTTTGGTCTTTGGCACGTCCTCCCCGGCGCTCTCAGAAGATGCCACTCTCGTGAGCGTGGACGGACCGGCCCGGGATCGCCTCAGGTTCCGATCGAGCGAGCCCGTCCGCCTCTCATCGCTCACGCCGAGCGTTTCGAACAGGGGCCCCCTCAGCCCGCTCATCTTTTTATCGCCGCTCCCTCCCCTCAGCAGTCGCTGTCTCATCAATTCCAGTTTCAGAGCGTAATCCTCCTGGCTTAACTTGGTTGCCCCGGGACTCGGGCTGCGGTTGGGCAGTTCCATGGAAACAGCCTTTTTCAGGGTGTTTTTATTGCCCGCCGAATCCTCGACTGTATTTTCTTCCTCCAGGTCGATGTGGAGAAGGAGCGCTGAGTCCGCAGAGCTGCCTCTCCTCATGGTAGCCCGCCTGGCTTTGGTCTGCGATTCTTCGGCCTCCACGCTCGACCCTTTTCTGAGAGCACCTCGATTCCCCGCTCTCTCCCCGTCCTGAGGTTCCTCTTCGTTTTTCATTCTTTGTATATCCCCTCCGCCAGAGCCTGCCACGTCTGTGCTGTCGTTCCTCCTCGTCCCACCGCCAGCAACACCTGGCTGCCTGCCATTTTCATCACCTGGGATCTCATTAAGGGACACCCTGGAGCCAGAAAAGACCATGGACAGTGGCATGGGAATAAAGGGAAGTTCATCCACATCTGCATCGGAGTCGGACGAGGAGGAGGGTGGCGGGGAGCCCTCTTTTAGATTTCGTGGCATGGCGATGGAGACGTGGTTCGACGAGTCATTGAGGAGCTCTGGGACGGACCGCATCACCATCTTGGATTTGTAGCTGATGAGGGATTGCTGAAATTGTGCAGCAAATAGCAATTTTGGATTATCGAATCCCTTTTTTTTTTTTTTTGGCTTTTGTATGTTCAGGATCAGGTAATTGTGGGCACTTTAAGTATAAGCTTTGCTGACGTACTGAGAACAATGGCATATTCCTGGATTCCATACTTTCTATAGAACGTTTATTGCTTATTGCTCAATGGGAATCAGTCTGTACGCGACATGTTTTTACACTCTGCACATGACGTACCTGCCATCGCCTTCTAGAGAGAACCTGCTTAAGCATGGTGGTGCTGATGCCCTTATTTGTAGGCGACTGCAAGACAGACATGGCAATTATCAGTAACCAAGTGGGAATATTGACCAACTCAGGGACATCGGCAGTTCAAAGAAGGCAGGTAAATTCTCTGATTCACCTTCAACCAAGGGTGACGGAGGCACTCCGTCGCACTGGGCCGCCTTAAGAGGGGGAAAAAAACATTGAATGAGCATCTTTACGGTTCAGGCTCTGTAGAGCTGCATAGCCGTCAAGCAAAATGCGTACACAAACGAGTTACATGACTCATTGATTTTCTTACAGTCTGTCCACCACTAAGAGCTTGATGACAAATCCCTTTGCTTCTTTGCAGAGGCCAGAAAACATGCTCTCCTCGAACGCCACGTTGTAGTTCCGTATGTTGAGGGCAGTGGATCGGTCATCCTCCCCGGCGAACGGAGACACTCCAGTCAGACTGGACGACAAGAGACCACTCGTTAGCAAACGGTGCGCCCATTCTCTCCTGTTGAAATCTTTATGTCACATGACGCAAACGGAACGTACCAGAGGTAAGTGATGACACCAACGGGCCTGTGGGATTGCATTACAGGTCAATAAAATTGCGTGGGGTCCCATCTGCATGCTGGGGAACAGGTAACTTACCAGATGTCAGTTGCGGTGGAAATGGGGGTCTGGTTAACAATCTCTGGCGCAACATACTCGGGGGTTCCATATTTGCAGTAGTACCCCTCCGAAGCATCCAATTTTATGGCGTTTCCAAAGTCACAAATGCGAATTTGGTCACTCCCCGGGCTCACCATTAAAATGTTCTCAGGCTGGAGGGAGTTTACAGAAAAGAAGAAAAATCTTTGATACTCTTTGTAAAGAATTTTTAAAGGCAAATATGTACGGCACAGGGAATACCTTGATATCGAGGTGAGCTATGCTTTTTTGGTGAAGATAGCGAAGGCCCTCCAAAATCTGCCGAACGCCGCTGCGGATCTGGAATGTGCAGCACGGAAAAATAAAGCGGGGAGTTGTGTTACATAACCACAGTGCAGTGCAGTCCGAACGCAAACCTCTGATTCCATGACAGCGGTTTTCTTGGCTATTCTCTCCAGCAGCTCCTCGTGACATCTAACACAACAGTTAAGGCAGAAGGAGGGGAAAAAAAAGGAAAGAACAAACCCACACAGCTTCAACTTCACCGTGCAGTCCAAGTGGTGGGCGCATGAAAAATGAATCATAAATGAGCAAAACTCCCACACGTCCTACTGCTCGCTAATTCCACTCGGCAAGCTGTGAGTCAGAGAGAAAAAGCTGGGCTGCTTCATTGATGCCTCCAGGTACCGCGGAAGATGTGACAATTGACGTCTGGTATCTTTGAGAGCATTCGAATATGGACGAATCTGACTTAATATAGCAGCGCATGCAAACAGAGAAAAAGACGTCAGTCCAACAAGTGGCGCGTGTCCCAAAGGATACAACTCCGTGAGGAGCACCACCACGTTCTTCTTCTCAAAGGCATCGTGAAAGTAGAGAACCCTCTCGTGGTCCAGCTCGGAGAGCAGATCCATTTCCCTGAGCGCCAATTCTTTCCTCTTTCCCCGGGCAGAGATGAACTTGGCAGCAAATTCTGCCTTTCCCTTCTTGACGGTCACTCTCTTCACGTAGGAGAAGGCCCCCCTGTGCCAGGAGTCACAAAGCAATGACACTATTAGATTTCAATCTAACCTGCTCCCTGTACTAAACAGTTGATTTAATTTTCATTACACTTCAAAAGATAACTTAATTGTGAGGGATCTTAATTCTGAATTGAATGCAAACTCCGGATCTTGAGGGCCACAGTCCAGTCCTACATGTTTTGGATGATTTTTAAGCTTCAAATCAATGTAACATTGGCAGACTAGTGCAGGGGGTAATCTTTTGAAGCAACTATATCATAATCAGGTGTGTTGAAGAAGGGAATCATGTAAAGCTTGCAGGACAGCAGCCCCCAAGGACCGGAGTTTAACTTCCTCCCATCTTTTATTACTGAACCTACTACAGCCTTCAACCCAGACAGGTCCAGACTGCGTGGCGAGTGAGACCATGATACGACATAAGACAGGAGATTTTACAACCGAGGTGTATTTTAAATTAGCAGGGAGACATTTGGAATATAGTTGTAGCATTCAAGTTATTTAAGCTTTACCAGGTTTCCATTTACTGGTTAGATAGAAGCAAAAAAAATCTTTGTTGATTCTGAGCTGAACCAGACTCTAAATGTCAAGGACACACAATAAGTGAGTGCTGCTCTCTTGCAGCCAAACAAACAACACCGAAACACAGAATTGTGCGTGTGCAGTGGGACTGCACCACCCAAGAGCGTAAATAATGCACGTACAACTAATGCAACCACAAGAGAGCGAATACAGGGACGCGTGGCGGTAGATTTTGGTAGAACTAAGTTGGCAAATTCCAAAAAAGGAGAAGGCAGAAGAGAAACTGACAGGAAAAAGGAGAGTGTGTGAGGCCTGCCAACAAAAACCTAAAGGACTGAGTTGGCAGGCCTCGTTAAATCGTTTAGAGTTCTTCACTCAAACAAATGACTTTGCTCAGCAGAAGGCTACCTTGATTGATTTCTTGAATTAACAGCTCAGCTTACAAGTATATGAAGACAAGTATAGATGTAGCAAGTTGAAACTGCTTTAGTATTGCATGGGACTCATTATATGAGGAGTCCGATTACATGTACTGAAAGGAAACTGGTGTTCCAGTGTTGCATCATGAGCTAATGAAAATATCTAAATGGATATTTTTTATGTTATTTCTTGTAGAATCAATGATGTCCTCCATTAGTAGATCAGCTTCGTTGACACATTTGCCCTCCAAGTCCTCCCTCCAATTCATTAAGAAAATCTCCAGTGCATGGAGAATTTTACAATCAAAGTTTCATCCCTGAGCGTTTTTTTTTTTTCTCGGTATGCAGGGGCAGAAATCAATCTGAATTTCATTAAGGGTTTATCGCTCCTCTAGCAGGGCCTGGAAAAGAGATTTTGACAATCTCTTGTGGCTCAACAATTCACATCTCCTCACCGAGACGGACCGAAAACGACTCATCTGCCAGCTAATGCGTTCGCTCCCCACAAGCCGGTGAGTCATCTTTCGTCTCCGTCGGCTGTTGTTAAGCAGGTGCAGCAAGCCCCCCTCACCCCCTCCCGCCTCCTCCCACATCTCGACCCCGAGTGCTCCGGCGGCTATCAGCTTCTTTGCCGTGTCTGGGCTGGGCGGACGCACTCACCGCCCGATCTCTTTGTGAACGTCGTAGTAATCCGTCAAACGCCTCATCTTCCTCAGAATGGTCCCCTCGTCCTCCATCGGCTCGGCCTCTTCTTTTCGCTCTGTGGGGAGCGCCGACACAGGCATCTTTAGTCATTTTATTATTTATATATTTTGTCTGTGTGAGAAGCGTTGGCAGCAAATGTGCTCCGGCATAATGACAGATGGTTTATGGCTGTAGTTCCTAAGCTCCTTGTGGTCTCGCCCATATGGCGCCTATCTGAAATGTAAGCGTTTTTTACAGTTTCAGTACACCAGCAGAAATGGAGAAAGCGTGATGCTCTACAATGATTTCTCATGTTTTACTTTTACGGTCACACAAATTGGACAAAGTCCGGTGCCGGTGTCGTGCGAGACGGCGTACCCGTGTGGACCGTGAGCTCGGCCTTGCAGGAGTTGGAGCCGGCCAGGTTCCTGGCCGTGCAGGTGTACACGCCCGAGTGCTCCGGCTGGGCGTTGAGGACCACCAGAGAATACTCCGGATCGTCGTACACAAACGTGAAGTGGCTGCCCTCGGAGAGAAGAGCGTCATCCTGCAACCAGAGCCGAACCCGACTGAGTGACGCTATTCGCGTTGACATTCGGGCCTCCGTTGGGAGATGCTCTCGCACACCCGAAGGGTTACCTTAAACCACAGGATGTCTGGGTCCGGCTTGCCTTCTACATCCACAGCCAGCCGGCACATATCCCCGACACGCACGTCCAAATCCTCCATGATGGTTTCAAATTTAGGAGGAACTAGAAAAGAAGGGAATATTTATGGGGACAAGGAATCCCTCTGATTTAGGTGCTTGTGTGTGTAGATAAGTTTATTACCTGTCATAAAAAGTCCTAAATAAAGACTAAACCATTAAGGAAGCTGCATGTGGAAGCTGTCATTTTCTCCTCGTAAATCCATCAGGTAATAATAGCCAGACGATTCATTTCAAAACACCCAACGTTACTTAGAGACCCTCCTGTGAATTTACGAGCCTTTAATTCGCAGGCTTAAGCTATTAAATCATACGAATTTACTACCACCGATAGTAAGTTCCTTGGATTCTCGCTAAAATACTACATTTATCACGCGGCGCCGTGCGTGAACGAACCTGCCATGGCCAGCTGAAGCGTGCAGAGGTCGCTGCCAAACTGGTTGCAGGCGGTCACCACCAGCTGGCCGGCGTCGGTGGTTTTGACCCGCTGTAGCGTCAGGGTGTGCTGATCATCGTCCGGCATGCTCATCTCACACGTTCCCGGTCTGTTGATCAACACCACGCCCCTCCTGAGGTAAAAGAAAATAAAGACACGATGGAGCTAAAGGTTATAATTCAAGATTTTTCAACTTTTTTGAGAAATGAGTCATTTCTGTTGTTAGAGGTTGCTCGGACTCTTCATGCTGGAGGTCATACCCATTCTATACTATTCTAAAATTTTGCAAAAATGCTGGATTTTTTTAGTTTCTCAGGCCTGCTTCCTTCCTCAGCACCATTTGTCTGGAGAGACAAAGGCATATGTGCCATTTTGCTCTCTGAAAATAGTCCAGGATGAAAAGCCGCAGAGTTCTGACCTCTCAGAGACTTCTGTCAGAACGTGGTAATAAGAAACATTGTGTTTTAGTAGTTACGTAGTTTATTTTGTTTCATATAACATCTAAAAACTTTCACTAAACTGAACAGATTCTGTAATCTAGCTAGATAAGGTAAGAAATAAACATCCAAAGATAAAGAGGTGCGTTGAAGACATGTATAGGCATAAAATGATGTGTTTGAAACAGAACAGTCACTTGTTTCTTTAGACAGGAACTAACTTTTTCCAGGTGACCACTGCGTGCACGTGGTTCAGTGTGATGGTGATGCTTGCAGGTTGATTCTCCACCACGTACACTACGTCTGGTTTGTCCAAAATGATCGGAGCTTTCCTCAGATATGGCCCTAAAAGGTGGGGGGTAAAAAAAAGGTCAAGGATTAAAAACTTTACACTCTCTTCAAGGAGCTGAGGTTAAAGCCGTCGTGTTTCTGTACCTCTGTCCAGCAGCTGGACCAGATCGGTGGAGGGGGATGGTTTGCTGAGCGTCTTCCCAGTGGATGTCAGGATCCTGAACGCATAACGAACTCCCTTCGACAGGGAGGCAACGGTGTAGTTTGTCTCTTTCAGATTAGACGCCACGACAGACCACTGGATTGAGCCCAGAGGCTGCTGCTGGACCACGTACAGCAAGGAGCTGGCATCTGAAATAACACATGATTTTGTTAATCTGTATGGAAACAAAGAAAAGTCCTTAAAAAAGGAAGTGTAATGATCAATGAAGCAAAGAACCCACCCAGGGACGGATCAAGCCTTTTTGGTCTCTTCCAGCTGAGGCTTATAGTTTTCCCTGTGATGGCCTCGATCACTGGAGGACCATCGGGAGGGTCCGGAACAATATCTATCGCCAAAACAGGTCGATAAAGTTCAGAACCGCGGCACTTCCCGTCCATCACAGCGTCAAAAAGCGAGCGTTTTATCTTTACCTGTAACGTAGAGGTGGGCGTAGCACGCCGCTTTGCCCACTTTGTTGGAGATTACGGCCTTGTAGACGCCCCCGTGAGCATGACAAGCGCTCCTAATAACCAGACTGTGGACATCCCTGTCTGAAAAAAAACACACACGGGAGTTACTTCCCATTCAACGCGAGACAAAGCGGCAAAGAAAAGCTGTTTAGCCGTTGGCTGCAAAGTTGCCCGCTTACACTGAGTCATTTTGCGCTCCTCGCTGCTCTCGATGCGCTTGCCGTTGTGGTACCAGGCGATGGTCGGATAGGGCAGGCCGGCCACCTTGCATTTCAGCACTGACTCCTTCCCTTCGATGACTTCCGCGTCGGCCAGAGGTTTCAGGAAGTCTGGCATGGTCCTCCTCTCCACCTCACTCTCCAGCATTTCCGGCTCCTCGGGGATGGACGGCATCTTCTCCAACTTGGCCCTTGAGCGGGAACAATTTCAGTGACAGAAACAAGGCAAATGCGGCCACGGTTCGCGAGGACGACTCGACTCACATGTGCGAGGAGATGGCGGCCCTCGGTTCCTGCACGTAGAGCTCGGCAGTGGATTCGGATTTCCCGTGCGCGTTCTGAGCCACCGCCGTGTAAAAGCCTTCCGTTTCAGTGCTGACGTGGGCGATGACGAGAGAGTGGCGACCGCCCTCTTGAAGGACGCGAACATTGTCGTTTTCTTCCACTCGGGTCTCTGATAAAAAGTACAAATCTATTGAACGAACAAAAAAAAAAAACATTGCCTCTGAGGAGTCGGTGGGTGTAAAATGGCCAGGGCTTCTTACCAAAGTGCATCCATGTGACTCGTGGAGCAGGCGATCCGCTCACCTTACAGTCAAATCGAGCCGTGCGCCCCTCGATCACCTCCAAGATGTCTAGTTTACGAGTGAACAGAGGCTCTCTGGATGGAGTGACTTTCAAATTTGCACTTGAGGTCAGCTCCTCTGTGAACAAAGGGATCTATTAGTTTATTGTCTTTTTTGTTTACATGGTGCGTATCATTACCAAATCATTCCTTTCGGCTTCACATAAACATTCACCTAAGAGCAGGAAAAGAGGCAACTGGACTTTTTATAACTGGGAACCAATGATAGCCGGGATAGACTCCAACCCCCCTTCCTCAACCTACTAAGAATCAAAAGTAGATACAATGGATGGAAGCATTGGGGGCTGTCAAACGTGAGAGCCGTGAGAGTCTCTATGAGCAGGGAAATCTCTTTAAGATCCAAGAAGAAGTCTAGTTGCCTTTGCTCAAGCTTTCAAGTGAGGATTACCATGACCTAGTTCACTGACAACCTACACTAGGGGTATGTTGGGCCTCGAGGGCTGCTGTCCTGCAGGTTTTAGGTATTTCCCTGGTTTATTTGGTGCACATCATTACCAAATCATTCCTTTCGGCTTCACATAAACATTCACTTAAGAGCAGGAGAAAAATGGTAACTGGACTTCTTCCTCTTCTAACTGGGAATCTCGGCTCTCGCCCAATGATAGCCGGGATATACTCCAACCCCCCTTCGTCAACCTACTAAGAATGAAAGGTAGAGACAATGGATGGAAAAATTGGGGGCTGTCTCTCTGTAAGTTCCAAGAAGAAGTCTAGTTGACTTTGCTCAAGATTTCAAGCGAGGATTACCATGACCTGGTTGATTGGGGTATGTTGGGCCTCGAGGGCTGCAGGTTTTAGGTATTTCCCTGGTTTGACACATCTGATTTACATCAATGTGGCATTAGCAGGCCCGTGCAGAGCTTAAAAATAGATTCCATTTTATCAGAATCAGGGAAACTGCTCAAACCTGCAGGGCAGTGGCCCCCTCGAGGACCGTGGTTAAACATCCGGCTCCTACACCGTTTCTTGAAAAGTGACTGTCGGTGACTCACCTTTGGCAGTGCTCAGCTTGCAGGTGTATACTCCGCTGTCGTCCTCGTGCACTGAGTTTAGCATGAGACGACACCTGCGGAACAAAAAGAAGAGATCCAAAAACGATTCGCGCTTTGAGCTGTCGGACATCCGACCAAAAAAAAAAAGAGTGAGCCCACCTCTTTCCATCAAAGTGCATCTTACAGTTGAGTAGCGCCGGCTGGATCAGCTTTCCGTTGGACAGCCAGTCTACCTCCACGTCTGCGGGCCCCGTGATGTGGCAGTCAAAGACGGCCGACTCTCCGGCCCGAACCGCCGCGTCTTTGACCTCCCCGGTGATCTTCAGAGCCGTCGGCGCCGCGGCTAGGGGGGGATAACAAACGGCGGGTGACCAAGTCACCGGGAAACGACGACACCCCGACAATCCCAAAACGAAGCATCCGCTAACTCACCTCCGACTTCCAGCTTGACCTCCGCCTGCTCGGCCCCGTACTCGTTGACGATCTTGCAAATGTAAAGGCCCGCGTCTTCTTTCCGGGCTGAGCTGATTCTCAGTTCGCTGGCGCCGCCGTCAGTCTCTCGGACGCTGAAGCGCCCCGCCGTCTTCACCATCAGCCTGTCCTTCAGCCTGGGTCGGTGCACAAAGAGGCTGTCACCATCGTTTATCCTCAGCTGTCCAGAGGAAGGCTTTTGTCCGACCTTGGTTGAAATCGAAGCTCGACGGGGTTGTAAATGCGTCTGCAAAAGGAAAGGTGTCTTACCAGCACACCATGGGTCTGGGCTGCCCCGCCACCCTCGCTGCCAGGACAACATCTTGACCCTCGGTTAGCCCCTGGTCACATGGTGCCACCTTTTCGGTAAAGGAAAAAAAAGTCAACCTTTTTTACTTTTACTTAAAAGTAAAACTTGTTATTACTCAAATAACCCTCAGTCCTTTAGCTTGTCATCCTAATGCTGCATTTTGGTCACATAAAACAATTTCAGGCAGACGGTGGCTTAACCAGGAAGCTTTTTGCCATAATTGATCTTTACTCATGCCTCCTCCTTGGCCTTTGCAACAACGAAATTGGAAATCCAAACTTTCATCTCCAGAGTGACAGTAGATTATAACAGCTCCCCGAACAACCAAAGGGTTCAGCCTCGATGATGTGAAATAAATGAAGAGACGATCTCGTTATTGATCACTCAGTCTTACCAGAAATGAGGGTGGCTCTTTCAAGATGATGCTTTTATTCCGAGGAGTCGAGTCTCCGACCTCCATCATCTCCTCCTGAGGGCTCAGATACTCCTCGTCCGACTGGACCGGGCTGCTGACATCCGGGGGGACCGGCGGTTTTCTGTGCTGGACGCTTGTCGGCTCTGGATGAAAAACACGAGCAGGCACCTTACAGCGTGGCAGGCATTACATGTCGGCCTCTTTATGGGATCGAGCTCGCGAGTAAGTCGTCCGATTTGTGCACATTTCGGCACCTGTGCGGCTCACTGACTCACACTGAGCCAAAAAAACCTTTCTGAAGGTTTCTGAAGCGACCGTAGCCGAACAGATGATGGAATAATCCCTTAATCTCTGACCCAATCACTCACTTGTTCCCTGGAGCTGCCAAGCAGACACTGTGATTATCATTTGCTTGAGTCAAAAGGTAAAAAGAGAAAATATAAACCACTCTTTTTCTCCATCTTTCTCTCGACCTGGAATATGTCTGGAAACACCAGATAACACCATGACTACTGATTCCGGACGAATAAAAGAGGACGAGTTAGAAAGAATTCCTTCGGTTTTGGGAAGGAGTAGAGGCAGAGTGGGTTGGGGAGGGGGAGGCAAAGTGTTTTTTGGATGATAAACTCAAGGTATTCAGATCATTTGCCTTAAACTGGAGGAGGATAAAGTCAAAGAAAGACTTGCCCACATTCAGAAAAAGCACATTTAAACCTGCACAAGGAATGAAGTAATCCAAACAGATGGTGTTAAGTTATGCAGAAATAATGTCATATTAAATTAAATCTAAGTGTCGTTGCACGTGCAGTTGAGCAAATAATATAACCTACCTTGAGTCTCATCTCCGAGCGGTGTGTGTGTGTGTGTGTGCACCAGGGGGGAAAAATCCTGGGAGTGTATGTGGAAACCTGCCAACTCTTACACAACTGCTGAGCTGTTTGAGGTCGGCAAAACCGTTTTTTTTCTCTGATCTTTTCTCAGTTGTTTTTTTTTGCAACACATCTGACACAAAGCGGCAGGTGGAAAAGCTTTTCTCTCTCTCTCGGCTTCACACCAAACGTGTTCGACATAAGTCACGTGATCCAGGCCCCAAAAAAAAAAAAAACACACAGCAAATGGAAGTACGATTTAAGATGGACTTGTCCAACTGCAAGCATGTTTTCAAAAACACACTTTTGTGAGCTCGGATCCCATTTTGGATCGTTCCATCTGCAGGCCCCGGGGTGTTGAACTAAAGTCCACGAGTGCAGCAGAGCAGTCTCACACGGGTGTGGGGGGGAGGACATAAAGCAGACAGCGATTTCCCCAAGAGAACAAGAGGACGGCTAAAAATACTCCTGCAAGTCGGCTTCCACTGGCCTAATATGGACGGCAGCGGAGGGGCCTGTGCACAGTGCGTGCTCACGCTCGCCGGGAAAAACAAAACAAAACAAAACTCTGGAAGAAGGAGCTGAATTTACACGAGTAACACAGGAGGGGTTTTGTCCGTAAACAGAGCTCCGACTCCAAATGCCAAGGTTTGCCTCTAAAGCCTCGGGGGGAGCGTTTTAAAGCCACCCCGGGGGAGATCTGCGCCTTTTCCAGACTGAATGGATGGGGTTGTCATGGCAACTATCAGCTGCGGCCGGGATGCTGAGCTCCAGTGGGCCTTTGTAGCCATTAAGAGACAGAATGTCAGGCCGGAGGAGGGCTGGCGATGGATTAGAGGGTTTTTGTGGGAGAGGCGAACAAAAAAAAAGACAAAAACGCTGGTGTACTTTTTTCAGGACTCCGTACGGTTTTACTGGGTCTCACCCGATCGGACGTAGAGGGTGGCGCTGCAGGATGCCCGGCCGGCTGCGTTGACCGCCTGGACGCTGTAGGAACCGACGTGGTGAGGCCTCATCTCCTTTATCAGCAGGCTGTGCCTTCCCCCCTCCGCTTTGACCGAATGGAAGGCGTCGCTCCGTAGCTCCACGTTATTCTTTCTCCATGTAACTGTGGAGGAAGATTAAGAAAAAAAAATACAACAAAAAAACATTCAAACAGATGGTTCACAGTAGAAATGGACTTTGATAGATAGATAGATAGATAGATAGATAGATAGATAGATAGATAGATAGATAGATAGATAGATAGATAGATAGATAGATAGAAAATAATATGTAATGATTTCATACAGTCTTAGATGACAATGTCTGATTGGTATACACACTAGTAAACACACACAAACTCACACACCCGACACATATAGATAGATAGATAGATAGATAGACAGACAGACAGACAGACAGACAGACAGACAGACAGACAGACAGA
>JABUIW010000104.1:340459-362733 GCA_013363375.1 Menidia beryllina
GTAGGTAGGTAGGTAGGTAGGTAGGTAGGTAGGTAGGTAGGTAGGTAGGTAGGTAGGTAGGTAGGTAGGTAGGTAGGTAGGTAGGTATATTTTCACACTATTTACTCAAGAAAACTTCAGAGATGTTATAATGGGAACATAATGACAGAAAATGTTGCTTTTCATTTGTTTTAAATAGGGCTGTCAATCGATTAAAAAAATTAATCTAATTAATTATATACTCCGTAATTAATTAATCTAAATTAATCGCATATATTTTTTCTGTGAAAGTATTTGAAATATTTCAACTAAAATGATTAAATGAATAATCAGCATTAGATACATTAAAATTCAAAAACTCTTTTATTCACATTTCATGCCTTCAGACGTTTAACGTGTCATTGTGGCATATGTGGCACACAGTAACGTAGGGGACAGAATGAAAACAAATGAACATGTGCTCATATGGAAGCTTTCTCGCTGCAGCGATGATGTTTGGGGCGCTGTCTGTGCCGACTGTGGTGATCTTTGGTTGAACTCCCCATGCCTCCGCCACAGACAAAAACTTCTGGGCGCAGGCATCGGCGTAAAGCGTGGTCTCTGTTCTTAGCATCGCTAACGCAAATTACTCGAATAAAACTGGTCTGCAAGACTTTGCGATCCATTTAGCAAGGGAATTGCTCAGTTGGTCACATGCAGATTTGCTTAGTTTCCGTTTTGGTGTTTGCTCCAGTGTGGTTTGATGATGAGGTTGACAGCTAGAGCTTGTATTACAGGACGTGCTAGGCCGTGGTCCTACCTGCAGGTTAACTCCTGGATGCTTTGCACTGATGTGGTACTTAAGAGTTGACGCACTCCGCTGGTAAGTGAATTCCTTTTACAGACATGGCAGATGACTTTACTTTAATCAACACTTCCGTCAGGGCGTTTTTTATAAATAAATGATTAAATCAATGACCCAGGCAGCGCGTTCTCATCTCCTTCTTTCATTTTAGAGTCTAATCAAAGCTTCAACTGTCTCTGGTCTAATGGTGACTTACGAGAACGGTTCCGGGTCAAAGGTCAATACGACATTGATTAATTTGCGTTATTTTTTTAAATCTGTTATTTTTTCTAAAGTTAAGTAATCGAAATTAACACGTTATTTTGACAGCCCTAGTTTTAAACTATACAAATTACCCAAGTCCACTAATGGTAAAATTGATAATATGCATGAAATACACACATGCTTTTAAATTCCAATTTACAAACAAAAGAAGTTTGTTCAGTTACAGTAACGATATCTGTATCTGGTCTAAATCCAAGTTTCTTTCTGATGGTGTTCACCAAATTATTTAGGAAGAAGATAGCCCCTTCTAAAATTGATCACATTGCATTTTTTTTCAATTCCTGCTGCATCACAAAGTGACAGAAGTAAAAAAAGAAGCTTCGGATACCCAGCTTCCCGTCAAACTCTTTTCATCCTGTGGGTATGTTAGGGCTGTTAATCAACGAGCTCTTGCAGCGGAGGGTGACGTCACCAAAGATGCTCAGACCCGTGACACAGCACTGCTCCGGTTTCTGGTTGGTCTGATCTCTTTGGGCGATATCTAAAATAAATAAAAAAAACCCTACTGTGGGCTGCTCGGCCCTTAAGAACCCAACCGGGTCTCGATAACAAACACACAATCGCCTTCCACCGGCTCTAGCTCCCTTTTCCACCGCGCTGACCGTGATTGAGTGTGACAGCGCGGCACCTTGACCGCGGCGGGGCTATAATTATCGGTGATGTCTGCCGCTGTAACTGGAGAAGCCGGACAGAGGTGGGGGGGGTGGGGGGGTATCCACACATCACCAGAGCACGAGCCCCTCCAGCCGGCACGGCACATACCGGGACCATAAATAACCGACAAGTGAGGAGAAAAGAGGGGTGCTGCACGGGGGGGGGGGGGGTGGCAGAGGTCACACAGATAAGAAAACAGGCAGGGCCTTGATGGAAGTATTTAGCTCCTCTTCCTGCTCGCTGTTCGGGCGCACGGTGTTCTTTCATCATCATTGAGATGAAAGTCCGATAAGAACGTGTCTACCGAAGGAGACCCGTTGTAAATCCATTGACTCTACCTTTCGAACGCTTAGTTAGCTGTTACTCATTTACGGTCATCTTCTCTAAAAGCATTGCCCTGCTTGTCAAATGGCAGAGGCCAATGAATTTCAAGCTTCAGCTAGACAGAAGTTGCTCAGCTGGACAACTAAGAAGAGAGACATAAAATGGTCTAAGGTGCAATCGTCGGGTGGCTTGAAATCATGACTTCTGTAATTCAAATGGATTAGAACAAGCTTCATTATCCATGTAAATGCAGAAGATAAATACAAGACGGAATATTGTGACATAAATTGTCAGAGCAACGGAGAGGGTAGTAAAGCCGAGAGGTTAAAAAAGATTGGCCAACGTAAATACAATCCCCGACAAAAGAAGGTGAGCAAGACACGGAGGTGCCGACTCCCGAGTGATACGCCAGCTGGCAGATCCATCTGGCAGAGCCGGTGACCTCTGAGCTCGACTGTCAACCGCAGCAAAAAAGTGAGATCAAATGAATCCAGTCGCACACGTCCTGTGTCCTGTAAATGACACAAAGGACTCATCAAACGGATGATGCAAACTGCCCGAGTGTATTAATATCGGCTCGTTCGATGCCGTCATCTTACGGGAACCCAGCCCGGTGTTGAAGTCCTGTCCCGCTTTAAAAAATTCCATTTCTACTCACGGGGAAATTTCAAAAGCAACCCCAGAAAAATGACAGCACATGCAGTGAACAGTTTGCCATGAACTATGTGAGAATTGCAACAGACTATAAGGTGTACCGAAAAAAAAGGGCGTCTTTTACTTTGAAAGACATCTGGTGTGTTAGTTTTAGGCACCTCCATACATCCACCCATCCATTATCATAATTGTTTATTCCCTAATGGGGACACTGGGGGCCTAACCCAGTAGTCAAAGGGCAAGAGGCAGGGTACACCCTGGACGGTCCGCCAGTCCATTGCAGGGCCACGCAGAGACACACAAGGACCAAAACCACACACACTCACTCCTAAGGGCAATTTGTAATGTCCAGTCAACCTAATATGCAGGTTTTTGGACGGTGGGAGGAAGCCGGAGAACCCGGAGAGAACCCACACAGAAATGTCCTGGTTCCCCCGGGATTCGAACCCATGACCCTCTTGCTGTGAGGTAATGGTGATAACCAGCACGTTTTAGGGAACTCGAATGACAAAATACATTCAGAAGTCGTCCCATTTCATCCTCCTTCTACAAAGGGGTTTCTCTCTCTCATCCGAAGACTTGTTGACCTGATCCCCTTTATGGGGGCTATATGTAAAATGCGACCGACTCTGTTTGAAGTTATACTAGCAGACTAGCCATCTTGAGCAAAACCAGAACAACAAGCAATTCTAATTTTGGATATGTCACAGAGCCGTGACGGCAGCAATATCTTCATAGCTTAATTTGATACCACAGCTTCTTCCAGTTCTCACGCTCTGATTCAATCAGTTTCAAGAACTGGCACACAAATATTAACCTTTTTTTCAGCTTCTAAAGTTGCTTTGATGATAATAATGTCCATCCATCCATTTTCTGAGCCGCTTATTCCCTAATGGGGTCACTGGGGGGGGGGACTGGAGCCTATGCCAGTGGTCAACGGGCGAGAGGCGGGGTACACCTTGGACGGTCTGCCAGTCCATTGCAGGGCCACACAGAGACACACACTAACACTCACTCCTAAGGACAATTTGGAATGTCCAGTTAACCTGACATGCAGGTTTTTGGATGGTGGGAGGAAGCCGGAGAACTCGGAGGGACAACACGCAAACTCCATACAGAAAGGTCCTGGTTCCCCAGAACCCTCTTGATGTGGTGGTAACCACCACACCACAGTGCCTCCTCAATAATAAAATAATATTGTAATATGGGAAATACAAGAGTGCACAAGTTCATGTCGGATGCTCAAATAAAATGTAATCCATCCATAATCTATACCACTTATTCCTGATAGGGTCATTGTAGCCCTTCCCATTTGACAGTGGGCCATAGGTGGGGTACCACCTGGACAGGTGATCATCACAGGGCCACACCGAGACAAACAACTACACATAATCACATTCCCTCCTGGTGGGAATTTAGAGATTTCACCGTCCAAAAACATGCATGTTATAACGTAACATGCATGTTTTATGGATGGCAGGAGGTAGTAGAACAGGCAAGCTCCGGACAGAATGGCTATTTGGACCAGGAACCCTCTTCCTGTGAGACGACAGTGCTGAGCACCACACCAGATCGAATAAAAATATTCATTAATTCATTAATTTAATCATTTTACTTAACTTTTATTGATCTTTTCAGGTCTCACGCAGAATGAGACTTTGAGATGTTGTTGAGCATTCAGAAAGCTCGTTTACCGTACCTTATGAAGTTCAAATTCAAAGTTCTTCACACTAGTTTAGCTAGTTTACCTAGGTCACATGGTATGAAAGGCTACTAAAAGATCTTTGGGATCTTTTTATGTTGATTTCCTGATGAAAAAGTTACCTTAGCAGCTGATGAAAACAAAGGAAACTATAAACAAACCGTCCCAAACAGCTTCTTCAGATGGGTCAGCCTGTCATTTACAACCACGAGCCAATCTAAAGTCTATCCAAATTCTACTTTTCAAACCCCACTGCTAGATCAGTGGTGGCGATTACCTTCACCGAGGTCCATGACGGCGAGCACGGCGCTGCAGGACGCGTTTCCCAGCTCATTGGTCGCCACGCAGGTGTACAGGCCGGCGTCGCTCGTTCGACAGTCCCGGATCCACAGCCCTCCTGAGTCCTGGGAGTCTGAGGGGGGGAGCAGCTCGTCGTTGCGGTACCAGGTCAGCAACGGTTTCGGGTGTCCTGACACCAACACCCGAAGTCGGATGTCACAGCCCGTTCCCACCGCGGCCTTGCGAAGTTTACGGGTGAAAACTGGAGCGGACGGTCCTCCCGTTTTCACTCCGCCATCTTCGAAACATGGTTCCCTGGTCACTTTGGACTTAATGGGGGGGATGTTAAGAGAGGGGTTTGACTTAGGGAGATCTGCCATCTTGTTTTGTTTTGTGCTAGACTTCTTCTATCAGGTAATTCACTGTCGTTATCAGGAGCCGCCTTTATTGACAGGAATCCACTGGTTCAGATATCTCCAGAGCTTAAGGGGGAAAAGGAGGTGGTGTCCCCTGGGCTGCTGCACCGGGAGCTGAAATGACCATTAATCACAAAAATACGATAGATCGTCAGAGTTTAAACAAGAACATCTGGTCGTCTAAAAAAGCACACCATTAAAAAAGCCACTTTTGAAATGTTCTTCAATCATCCAAATGCAAAAACAAGACACTGAAAACTACATACTTCTTGAAAAAGCTTGTAGGGATGTTTTACTTAACAAGCAATTCAGCTGCACAATGGGAAATTTATACGATGTGTTGACATGCAAAACGTACAAAACAATGTGTTTTTTAAAATCCTCAGTGAACGTAAAAACCCATTTAGAATGTAGCGCCATTCAAATGGTTGAACTTGTTTATTTTAAAGTGGAGGGGAGGGTATGTCCAAACTCTGACCGGTACTCTGTGTGCAGGGGGACTTTTTTTTCCTCTGTTCAAATTCCAGGAAAGGTATTCTGGAATGTTCTGTTAGGTTATGCTGATACAGTTCAAAATGCAGTGATGGATCGTTGCGCTGAACAGGCCCTAATAATGATACTACCACCACCGTTTTGACTGAAGATACAAATTCTTGCCGTGTTGTACTGATCTTCTGTTCACGTGATCTTCATCCAATTGCAGTAGACCTGATGATGTGAGTCTAAAGACTCTGGAGATGAGTCTGTGCTTTTTTTGCCACTGAAGGTCACTTAAAAATTCCTCCTTATGCCACCGTAAAATTCCACAAACATGTTGTCAAGATCAGGTTTGGATGGTGTCCAAATTTTGAAATGGTCAACTATTCAATCAAGAATAACTCACTTCAGTGTCAATTGATATTTTCCCCAAAAAAATTATAAATTTATCTTTTGCCTACTTTGAGGATAATGAGGATTTATGTAATGCCGTTATTATTTCTAAAACAGACTGAGCACATAACCTTAGCTAAGAACTCGATCTAATGAGTTGTCGAAGGAGCTTAAAAAAAAAGGCAACTTACCTCAGTTTTGCTAATGAGGCCAAAAGGAGTTCCTTTGGACATCCCTGCAAAGTCCGAGCTAAGGTAACAAGATCCACGGAGCAAAATAGTTCATCTCGGATCGTTTGCTGAAGCCGGCGTGTCTATTTGTCCTTTGGTGAGCGAAGGCTTTAGGTGTAAGTCCACCCCAGATCATGAAGCATTAGCAGCCACTGTCATGGTCCCCTTTCAACAGCTTTAACCTCAGAGAGGAGGGAGCGGACGGAGGAGAACCGAGAAAGCAGCCCCCTCCTTTTTTTAAAATGTCAAATCAAACAGGTCTTCGGTTGTGGCGCCCTTTAACCCAGGTCGTTCCTTAAAAACGACACTTTTCGACCCTTTTTTTGGCCCCCAGCGTACCTAAATCAGCTCGTGTTATCCGTCTCCCATGTTCCCACTTCCCCCCCACACCCCCGACTCCCCGTGCTCCCCTCAGGTTGGGAATGACAGCTGCACGGATAGGTCACATTTCTTGGACTGCCTTCTATGACCTGTTCTCACATGCTTACGCACATGCACGCACAAAGCGCCCGCTCTCTAAGCCCCTCTAGATAAGATTGTAAACCCAAACGAATGCATGTCTGAGAGTGTATGTGTGAGAAAAGCGGAGACAGTTAGAGACAGACGGTCGGAGTTACTATAAAAGGAAAGTCTAAGAATGAAGACAGGGATTAGGGATTTAACACTTTATGGTATCGATAGTTGGAACAACTATGGTATACGGCTATACTATGGTAATAACGGAAACTAAGGTTTCGACCATTTCCTCATCGGAGGCAGCTTAGACAGTCCATTTTTAAGGAAAGAAACAGGTAAATAAACGTTTACCTCAGCTTCAGAAAGGTCGGAATGTTGAGGGATGTAAATAAAAACTGAATGCAAAGATTAAAAGTCCCGCAAGAAAGTTTATTTAGAACAAAGCATAACAGGAATATTTTATCAAATTGAGAAATTGTGTAAAAATGTAGCAGAAAACATTGATTTGACATTTCCCTAACTTAACACACACCAACGAAACAATATATAATGTTGACAGTGATAAATCGTCATTATTTCCAAGGTATTCCTTTATTTTGGATCGAATGCCTTCAACTCATTATGAAAAAACTGGGACAAGAGCGTGCTGTCCCCATTTTTCAAATGCATGTTTTGCACATTTTTAGCAACTAGTGACACAGGGAAACGACTTCTATGGCTTATAAAACTCTCTCTGAAGCTAAAATTCTGGTTAAAAATGTTGGGGTAATACTGGACTCAGACCTAAACTTTAACAGCCACATTAAACCAGTAACATTCGCAGCCTTTTTACCACCTAAAAAACAAAATTGCTAGAATCAGGGGAACAGTATCTAAAACAAACTTGGAAAATCTTGAAAGCCGCCTTTTAAAAAAAAAAGCCTGCCAACAAACAAACCCTGCTCAGATATTCTAGAATGCTTCAAAAAGAAAAATCTCTTTCTGGATTCGCTCTATAAAGTGAGTCAAGTCATCCTGAGGAGAATAACGGGTTTGTTAAAGCCTATTACATCATGCAGTGAAACCTGCAAGTTACAGTCTCAGTCGGATACTTTTAGCAGCTCCTCCTACAGGCTGGAAAAAAAAACACAAAAATATAATAAAACCTCTGCCGGTGGTTTTGGGTCATTCCCAGCGGCGCGCTACAGCCAAGTGCATTTAATCAATTACTGTGCCGTGTGGGCAGTTCTGAAGAAATTGACCATTATCCTTTGATGTTATTCACTCATCTACAGGCTGTCAGCAATACAACCACTAATGCATTTACATTTGAATTCTGAGATCTTCTCAAAATCATTACTGGATATAACAAAAAAAGATGCCCAAATCCGAAAGATTATTTCAATTATTTGGTTAGATCTTTGTTTCCTTGTCTTCCGGAAAGGTCTTTACCTTCACATATTGCTGGACTATACCTATGTCTATGACTGGAATCATCTCAGTAAATATTAATCTTTTACTAGAATGCTTATTTAAGTTTTACAACACCCACACTAACTTTAAAATGCTTAATTTAGTAAATTAGGTGGAGACAGCCCTGGAATGTATCTATATCTTTGAAAATTACCTCATTTGTTCAAGCTTTTAAAATAGTTTTATCGAACAAGTATCGGACATAGTGAAACGTAAGCAGCAGAATTTCTGGAATTTGTTGTTTGTTACATTTTGGGGTGCGAGTTGCTTTTTTTTCTTCTGTTTTCTACCAGGATTGAACCAGGACTGTGAGTTTAACGTCCAATAATCTAGAACATAGACGACAGGACAGGGTTTTTGATGAGGTGGGCTTTTGTCGCTCTCTCCTGGTCGGCGTTCGAATTACAGCAGAACATTCATTCCCTACTGACCCAAACACTCAACTGAGGAAATACTCCACCACGTGTTTGTCTGAATGTTAACTTGAGATAAGAGAAAAAGATATCCGTGGATTTGTGGAAAAACAATCCAAAGTTCTAGGGGTCTCCAAAAAAGCCTGATGAAGTTTCTTACCTTTTTGTAAGAAACTTTACGAATCTGTCTTTAATCCTTAAAGCAAAAACTTAAATCAGGAGATCTTTTTTTCCAGTTTAGTTGAATACTGGTTTGCTTTGTGTTTAACTAGACATTATAAATACACCTCAGTAAAGTTCTTAATAAAGAAAAAAATAACTTTATTGGAAATTTGTCAACTCCATCCACAGTTGGCACCGAAGATTGTTCTTCTCTAAAGTTTTTGTACTCGCTAGGTGTTGAGGGCTATTTTTTTTTATCCCGGATGTGTTGTTACATTTAAGCCCAAACATCTAAAGTGTTCATTTTTCGACTGATACTTTTCATTTACCTTTCGCTGCTTTTTCTTTCTTTTTTTTAAGTTTACCGTTCGCTCTGCGGTCTGGCAGGTACCTCAGCAGCAGCACAATTAGCTTTTAAGAGCTCAGCTCTATTCAAAATTGCTTTAAAAAAAAAAGAAAATGACAACACAAACCTTACATGTGCAACACTGAAATGTCTATCACTAAGCGGTTGTTTTACTATTAACATAACAGAGGTGGTTGGTTCAAAACCCACAAAACAGGAAGTAATACCTATGAGACGGTTATTGAAAACAAAGACATAGAGATGCGTACGAGGTAAAAGTTGCTACTCTGAGAATGCATTGAGTTGGAGATACCTTTTTCTTTGTTTGTTTTAGGTCAGCTCTGCTGCCCGAAAGCCGCCCCCCCGCACGCAAAAAAAAGGGAGGAAAAACATGCAGACGAGGTGTTTTGTTTCCGCGAAATACCACAAACCCTAGATAATGCCCCATCCAATCTGTCAAGGCCATCCTTTTGCTTGCTAGCGAGAAATATGTGTTTTTTTTTTTTTTTTTGCCTGCAGAGCTCTCTCAGACCCCAGATAACTGAGACTGAGAGTCTAAACAAGTAATGTGTGAGAATTAAGATCGTAACGGCAGTCTGTCCGTTCACTGGACGTGTGATTACTGTGCCTCTTCGAAGTAAAAATAGTCAAATCCACTCTACGGACTTCTCTGCGTTTGCGTCCGGGTGGTGTTTCGAGCCCAGGGGCGATTGTGCTACGATGTTCCCGGCGGTCCTCGTCCTGGGCTCGCTCTGGATCCAGGTTCTGGTCCGGGTTCACGGGGGAGAGGAACTGCCCAGATGGGCGGCGCTGTCCCGGTTCAGAGATCGAGTCCTGGAGGGCCTGGGGCTGGACGGGCCCCCTACCGGAGCGGGAATGGGATTCGAACCCATCGACGCGACGCGGCTGGAAACGATACGTGTCCGCGCGAGGCTGCCCCGAATGAGTGAGGCGGCCGGCTCGGACCGGGATGCGACGCAGATGATCGTGTTCCCCTCATCTGGTGAGACGCTTCGTGTTTTTTTCGTTGTCTCTTTTTGTTTTCTCGCCTGATCGGATCGGATACCAGAAATCGTCGAAATTACACATGACGTGCCGTTCGGCGCCTCGTATTTAGCTTTTATTCCTGTAATTTGACCCGTGTTCTCGATCCGGTCGGCTTGTGCTTCACGTTTTAGTGCTGGCAAAGTATATTAAAAGTAAGAAGTGGGCTATGACCCCTCTATATGTGCGGAGTTCCAGTTAGTTCCACCGAGAAAACCCGCAGATCTGACAAGAACACAGTAAGGAAAGTTCCCCCTTTGGTTAGAGCAAAGTGGCTCTCTGTTAGTCTTGAACCAAGCCTTAAATCATTTTATTTCCATGGTAACATATCTTTTACAACAAGTTTTGACATCTCACTCAAGTAAAACTATAGGTACCTCTCTAAAATATGACTCAAAAGTCCAAGCCACTGACTGAAATGTTACTTAAAGTTTTAAAGTATCTGAAATGTATTGTACTGCAAATGCAGTCCATATATTTTGGTAAACTTTGAAGGTGAAATTCACTTAAAATAATATACACAACACAGTTTTGACATCTCAGAGTCAAGTAAAAGTATAGGTACCTCTCCAAAATATGACTTAAAGTCCAAAATAAGTCCAAGTCACTGACTGAAATGTTACTTAAAGTTAGTTCAAGTTTGAAAGTATCTGAAATGTACCGCAAATGGAGTCCATATATTTTGGTAAACTTTGAAGGTGAAATTCACTTAAAATAATACACACAACTAAGTGCAGGGGAAATTTAGACCAGGGGGTGTATGCTAAGAAAATGGTTAAGCTAGCTTACAGGCTTAGTTAGCCTACAGGATGTGGTAAACCTGTTAATATATCCACCTGCAGGTATCGTTTAGTTAAGAAAATTGGGACTCCTGGCTCTGTTATATGTCCAGATTTCCTCTTAGACAGGGAAACAAGTCAAATGATAGAATTTTAGGTTTGAGTTCAGTTCGTTTTTAATTTGGTTCTAACAAGGTGGGCTGTTCTCGAGGTCAGCTTCTCACCTACCGGTCAGTTAAAAGGAAGTTGGTCATCTGGTGGAAGGACAGCCCGCCTTATTTACATAAAGAGGCTGCAGATGTCAAAACGGGGAGCGAATAATGGAAATAAATCGGCTTGCTGGGAGAGAATTGAAGGGGAAAAATAAAGAGACAAAAATACATTTAACACTAGAAGTCCCAGAGATTTTCAGTTTTCCTGCAAGCCCCCCCCCCCCCCTCTGCAAGTTTGTGTATTCACTCTGCCTTGCTAACTGTCCCTGTTGTAATGCAAATAACCTGTGATTTGACCAGCCCTTCTACATGAGACTGGATAAAGACTGAAACACACTGGCATCAAGACCATGTTCCAAGCAATTTTCAGTACCTGGCCCTGCAACATCAGACCTTTTTGCAGGAATATACTTATAAGTCATATCTAAATCTTTTATTTAGGCAAACCTATTGAACAACCAGATATCATACGGGTCATATTTCCTGAACTGAGAAAAGGTCATAACCATGCTTTTCCAACAAGGCCATGCAGAGCCTATTTGTATTGTCCATTCACCAACAAACTCATTCATATTGCAAAGCTCACTATATGAAAGAAAGAATAATTGTATTTTGTCTTGTCTCGCCTTTTTATGTAATTCAAAATTTAATCTTAGAGAATGACAAACATTATGCCTTTAGTATTGGAGTAACATTTATGTTAGGGTTAGGGTTAAGGAACAGCCCTAGTCTCTTCATCTCACAATGCTGTCTCGTGTTCTTCCTTTATTGCCTTTTCTTGCATAAAAATTTTACGAAGTTCATTTGCAAGTAGCAGAATTAACTTTGGTGGACTCTCTTTGGTCCCTGTGCACGGCTTGTACAACACATGCTCGTCTGTTGAAACCGGTTTCCAGCGCAAAACCGGCCTTCCGCTGGAAATCGCGAGCGGATGATGTTTGCTGGTTTGCCCTCTAATAAATAGGGCAGATGGTCATTGTTGTATAAATATTCTCGTCAGCTGATGGAGATATTTTCATTGTACAGATCAGTTATGGTCTGATCACTGCGCTGGTGGCCCCGCTGTCTGAAATCATTCCGGTGTTGGCGACACTGATGACGTAGACCTAGTTATATTTTATTACAAATATGATTTCCGCCCCCCCTACCCCCCACCCCAGCTTTCAGGTAAAACACTCCTCAACAGAGAGGCTTGAACTAAAACCAAAACTGAAGGGGGTGGAATGGTTCTCCAACGACAGCGCCAATGGGGCATTTACATCTTAAAACTTAATGAGTTGTGAAGTACTGTGGGGGGATACTCGATACAAACTAGCTGGAGAAAATATTCTCCACTCCGGGACTTCTAGTGTTAAAAAAAACATTAAAAAAGTAATCAAAGAAACCAGAGCTTAAATCGCAGCATAAAGAAATAAATAAGTTGCATTTAATCATTTACTTGGTGCATTTTTAGCTTATTGATGAACTGATTAAGATATATAGTGATACATTAATGTGTTTGTTTTTTTTAACCTATTGTCAGTTTTGGTCCTTTTGGTTTCGGTTGTCTTAATTCCATTTTGGTTTACATCAAGTAACCAAATAATAAGTTTGATGAAATTGCAGAGGCATAATGTTAATTTTGGCTAATTCAATTAATGTTAAACTAAGTTAAAAATGCGTTATTTTATTTTATTTATTTTTGCAAAATTTGTTGGATTCCCTTTAATACTTCAGTTAATTGTATCATTGTTTTTCTTTTTTTTTGTTCTCACCAATAAAATAAACAAGGAGTGGTCAAGACTTTGACTTTTTCAGATTACGGACTAAATGTAAATGTTGAATTGTGATGCCCGCATAGTTCCGTAAGACCCGTCGGGCTAATTTACACCATTAGAAGTCATAACATGAGAAGGTTTATATTTAGTAATTCAAATAAACTGTTGAGTAACCTGTTTTTCTCTACTTTTGCCTCAGCGAACTCGTCCTGCTCGGCTCTGAGAGAAACCGTCCATGGTCAGTTCGCATATTACTTCCAGCCCTCCATCAACCTCCGACACGCCGTGGTCACTTCCGCCCGCTTTTGGCTCCACGTGGGGGAAGGGGCCTCGGCCGACTCGTCCGCCCCCGTCTTCGTGCTGGACTCTGGCCGGAGGCTCCTCCGGGCAGCGGTTGGTCAGTCAGAAACGAGTCCAGACGGATGGACCTCCTACCTGCTGGACCAAAGCCTGCTGGCCTCTGTGGCCTCGGACCCCTTCGCGATCTGCGTGGGCTGCCCGTCCGGCCCTTGTCCGGACATGACCCCGTTTCTTCACGTGCGCGCCACGCCCCGAGCGCCCGCCCGGTCCCCGCGCCTGGTGACCGTCCCCTGGTCCCCCTCGGCCGTCCGGCGCCTCCAGAGGCCCTCGGGGGAGGAGGATCAGGGGGACTGCTGGCGGGAAGAGGTGGACGTGGCCTTCAGGGAGCTGGGCTGGGAAAAGTGGATCGTCCACCCGGAGGCGCTGACCTTCTCCTACTGCCGGGGGAACTGCTCGGCGGCGGCGGGGGGGCTCAGCGCGGCGGCGACCCTGGGGGTGACCCAGTGCTGCGCCCCCGTCCCGGGAACCATGAGGTCTGCGGAGGTGACCACCACGTCGGACGGAGGGTACTCGTTCAGGCGCGAGATCCTGCCCAACATCATGCCCGAGGAATGCGCTTGTTTTTGAATAAAGACCATTGTTATTTTGAGTTTGCTTATTCTACCAACGACCATAATAAATCTGCATGAATAAAACGTAGAACACAAATCATTTTTAAAAAATCCCTAATGCAGACCATTCAAGATCAGAGGCTTATCCCATCTTTTTTTTTTTTTTTTTTTTTTTTTTTTTTAATTCTGTATAAAAAAAAGACATGGAAATGTTTGACTTGCCATGTTGAGTTTAAACTTTGTGTACAATTTCCTGTCCCAAAAAAATAAATGGATAAAAAACAAGGACATAAAGTGGCCCAGATTTGTGTAGTCTCATGGAAATAAGGGCTTAACTGGTAAAGCCTAAAGATGCTAGACATTGTGTCCCCATTTTAATTGGTATCTTGGACGATTTAATACCCTTTAACGGACTGGCGACCTGTTCAGGGCCGAGGTTTGTGTCCCGAGAAATGAGCCATTGCTATTGTTTGTGTCCCGAGAAATGAGCTATTGCATGAAATCGCAAGTCGAGCCATCTTACAAACCTATCGGCTTTTGTAAAAGATGTAAACAGAAAAGACCTGACCTATTAATTAGTTGCATCTTAAGGCAAGTTCTGACCTGCTTGATTTATACCTCATTTATCCTTTCCCATATACGGCCTGTAGATGGCGCCATTGGCACGCTTTTATTTCCCTGCCTAGTCAAACGCTGCAGTGACCTGGAATGAGACGGTTTGCCGAGTTAAATACAAGAGATGTATTTCAAATATATTTATTTACTCTGAAGACAAAAATAATCTCTACAGTTACAAAGCTACAAATCTTGCAATGGAATCAAAAACCAAAAAAAAAAAAAAAAAAAAAAAAAAAACATCGGAGTACCATATTCAAAATGGAATGTTGTACCTTGCAGTAAATGACTGAGGTGGAAGTGAGATAAGCATACAGCATTAGACAGCCATTTGGCAGTTTGAACCAAGGAAAGAAAACTAATTGAACATGAAAACGACCGACAGGCTATGGAAGAAGTTGTACTCGAAAGCTATGAACTGAAGACATCTGAACCCCCCCACCCTCCCCGCCCCCAATACAGTGGAGATGCATGTTTCAACACATAATGGGCTAGAAAAATAAATCCAACTCAAAGGACAAATTCAAGAAGAGGTTGGAGTTTTGTTGACCAGTTATACAAAAATAAAGCGGCATAAACCCGCCATGTTACATAATTTAAAGGGACATTATGGCACAAACACGGACCGGATGGAACGATTGTTGGCAAATTCTCAAAACACTTAGTCAAATCATGAATTCAAGCATTGCCCAGGCATACGTTTTGGCCGATTAATGAAGTATGAAACACCTTTTTAATGTTCCGGAAAAAACGGAACGGGTTCTTACCGATAATCTAAAATTAAAGCCGTTTTTAATTAAACATGATTCATAGTGCAGGTTAGGCCACTTGTGTTGCAAATCACACCCACAAAAAGGCTGTAATAAAAAAAAAAAAAAAAACAAAAAAAAATTATTTTAAAAGATTTAAAAAAAAAACAACCCTCAAAAAAGTAAGTTTTAAATATGGGGGAATTTTTTTTAAAAAAAAAAGGGAAAAAAAGGAGCCTCTCAATTGGGAGGAATAAACTAAAGTGGATTCAGTCGTACTTTAAATCTTACATTAAATCCTCGGGAGGATTACCGCATGGCCGCCAAGTCAGTTGAGAGTGTGGTCAAAGGTTTCTGAAGGCGTTGTCGAAGTTTGGACGTAGGTCGGCAAGCAGAACCTCCGGATGCGACAGGCGTTCAAGTTTCAATGAAAGCGTTTGTCACCACACTTGCTCGGTCAGCATTTTTGGACCGACCACTAATACTGAAAGGCACGAATCCCTCGGCCGCACTCTTTGCTCCCCCCCTCAGTGGTCTGACTGCATTCCCATATGTGCTTCATCGCGTGCGTTTTTTGGGCCAGAAAAGGACTGATGTCAGAGAAGGGGAAGCATGCTCAGGCATGTATTCCTGGGGAGAGAGAGGAGAGAAAGTCAGAACTCAGCACAAATGCTCAACTTCGTCGAAAGGCCTTCCGTTTCTCAAGCTCGACCACAGCAATCAGACCAGATCGATCGGAATGTCCTAAATATTTGGATTCAGAATTTGTTTCCTCCAACCCATCAAGTCTTGTCGAGTTCCGCTCTTTTAAATGTTTAGATTTTGAGTGAGTGTTGGTCATCGTTACTTTTAATAGCGTACATTGCACAAGCATTGTAAACTATCAACTCCCTTCCTTTCCGACTACCATAACAGCCGTTTAATCGATTAGCGGAAACTGAGAACAGGGTAAGATCGGTTCCGCTGAATTCCTGACCCTCGTCGTTACCTTTCTCACTGGGCTCGCCCTGCTTCTCCTGGGCGAAGTTCAGGCGGTTCTGCTCGGCGGCCGTCTGCGCGGCCGTGTTGACCTCGGGGCTGCTGCTGCGCGAGGGGCTCCCGTCGTCCGGCTGGTAGGCCAGGTCCAGGTGCTGCTGGGCCAGCTTCAGGTGCCTCCGCAGGCGCTCCAGCTCCCGGGACGAGGGCACCTCGTCGCCGAAGCTCTCGCGGCCCAAGTCGCCCGTGGGCAAGTCCCGCAGCTCGCCCTTCAGCTTCTCCTTCTTCATGGTGGCGTGGTAGCCCGGCGGGGCGGTGGGCATGGAGCGCGAGGACGGTGGGCGGGGCGGGCGGGCGCCCAGCGCCGCCCTCCGCCGGAAGGTGTCGCGGACGCCGCCGACGCCCAGGTGGACGATCTCCAGGACGGTGAGCAGCAGGCAGAGGAAGGACACCACGTACATCACCAGGAGGAAGATGGTCTTCTCGGTGGGGCGCGACACGAAGCAGTCCACCGTGTGCGGGCAGGGCGAGCGCGTGCACACGTACGAGGGGATGACCTCAAACCCGTACAGGACATACTGGCCAAAGAGGAAGGCCACCTCGAAGGCTGAGCGCCACAGCAGCTGGCAGACGTAGACCTTCATCAGGCCGTCGCGCTGGATCCTCCGCCGGCCATCGTGCTTCTTCTCAGATTCTGAAAAAACATTTAATCAATGTCCATCTCATCCAGCGATCGTTAAAGATCTACTATTCGTAGACACACACTACAGCCTACTTTTGTCTGTTGCGTCCGGCTTGACCGGTTCGATATCCTCCGCGATCATCGGGTCGTCTTCTTCGTTGATCTCTTCGTAGTCCCGCGCGGCCCCGCGGCTGACGATGGGCATCCTCTTCTTCCGGCCCTGGACCGGACGGTACTCGCTGTCCCCCATGCGGGCGATTTTGTGCATGGCGAAGCCCAGATACATGATGGTGGGTGTGGTGATCATGATCACCTGCGTAAAAAAAACGGTCATAAAGATCGCGTCTTAAGAGACGAAACCCAACCCGACGATTGGAATGGACGGCGCCTCGTCGGTTGGTCGGCCGGCCGCTCACCTGAAATATCCAGAACCGGACGTGGGAGAGCGGCGCAAAGGCGTCGTAGCACACGTTCTCGCAGCCGGGCTGCTGTGTGTTGCAGACGAAGCGGCTCTGCTCGTCGTGGTAGATGGTCTCGCCGCCCACGGCCGTCAGCACGATGCGGAAGATGATGAGCATCGTCAGCCAGACCTTCCCCACGAAGGTGGAGTGGTTGGAGATCTCGTCCAGCAGGTGGGTCAGGAAGCTCCAGCTCATGGTGCCTGGGCGAGTGGAGCACTAATTCGGGTCTGGAAGGGTCAAAGAAAAACACAAGACAAATAAAAACTTAAAACTGATATAACCAATGAAACAGAAGAGTCCTGCTTTGTTTTAAAGGCAGTTTTCAGGCAGTGCTCGGCTTTTAGAGAGCAGGAAAACAAGCCCCTAGCTCTTAAATAGTTAAACTATATTTGGATTCCAAATCACAGGCCTTTTATTAGCCAAAGGGGTGCCGAGGAGTTTTAATGGCCTTGCTGGTGAAAAGTAGAAAATGTTTGCGGATCTGAGGCCAAGGGGAACTAATGAATGTTTTTCCCCTCATTCTACAACATTTAATAGACCACATGATTAATTGGGGAACACAATCTGCATACAATTACAGCACTCTTTAGTTCCTGACTTTTAGTCTGTGAAATTGACCCCCCTCCCTTAACCAAATACTGCTAATTGGGATAATAAAGTCTCAAAGCATCAAACTGCTTGCAGAACAGATCCAGACAAGACCGTGAAAGAAAATGAAAATAAATAAAAAGAAAGAAATAATCCACCTTAGTCGAGCCGGTATTTCTTTAAAACTACTTCCCCTGGTCAGATCGCACAAAGGACGGTATCAGTTTTGTGAAAGGCCAAATTCTTTGCGAACCCCCCGGTGTGCCAAGTTTGAGCCGCTTGATCAAAATTCAAAGTGCTGGCTGTCGAGACCCGCTGGGGCTTTGGGCCACAGGATTTTTGGTGCTAAAGCGTTGAAAAGAAATGGGAATTGATTTTTTTCACATCCCTCTGCATGAGAATGATTCTGATAGATGGATACCAGAACAGAGCTCATTCCTGTTCACAAATGAGGGGGGAAATAATGAAAATTAGGAAACATCCACTACATTTAAACCAACTTAGGTTGGCCTGCTCAAATACTTAACAAATTAAACCAACAAAAAAAAAAAAAAAACAGCTTCAACTGTAATTCCACCGATTCCAATAGCTAGGAGCACGGATTGGGGAAAGCTGTACCTTTAAGACTCTGAACCCTTCCCACTCTGCATCTCTACTTTTAGAATCCAGGGTGTAGCAAAAGAAAATAACCAACATTTTATGAGTCATTGCAGCAGAGACAGGCGTTAGCCACCAAAAAGCATGTGCAGGCTCATCTGGGCAGATGAGGCAGCCGTTTAAAAGGCCCTCAGTCACCAGTTTGGTTACCCTCCTTTATCAAGATTCGTCCCTGAAGTTGAGATGAGTCTGTCATGAGTCCACATGAGACAGCCCTACACCAAAGCGACAGACGGTGGAAATTAAAGGCCTTGGAGTGTGTCTTTTTAAATAAGTTAAACCAGACAAATTGTTAAAAATTGCAGGTTTTACCCACGCTGGGTGACTTATTAACTTGGGAGTAAATGCAGCTTCTTGCCTGTGGCAAAAGAGAACCCTTTATGACCCTGGAAGGAAAAGAAGAAAAAAAGAAAAAAGAAAGAAGTCAAGCACAAGTACAGCTGAAAGGTGGCATCTGTTTTTACCCAAACGTGCAATTACAAACACCCACATGCGTAGGTGTTAGCCCGTAATTCGGGGGGGGCGATATACCAAATTCTTATGAATGACGCCGCGGAATTGGGCAAAAACACTTCGCCTTAATTGGGCCCCGTTTCAGCCTGCCGGGGTTGTTTTCCCTTCATAGCTAATAAGCTTTTCATTAAAAAGTAAAAAATACAAAATAAAAGCCTAACAGAGATGGACCATTCCTTTAAACTTCACAGAGGCGGCAAAGCTTTCCGATTCCTTCAGGAAAACCTTCCGATATGGATGAGGGACGTGACCTACTGTGATAAAAGATTAGAGAAGTTTAGCTGAAGCATTCCAACTGCTCGTGGCTTCTAAAAAGCATCACATTAAAAATAGAGAAGGGAAAACGGGAGGAAAGAAAGAGAAAAAAAAGACAAGTCTCTCGGACACTTGGTTCACAGATGCCAACAAACTTGGTAAAGAGTAGATTTGGTCTTTAGAAAATCAGATTAGGACTATAGACTGACTCTTAAACATCTTGCTGTAGCGGCCCCTCATTACAGATTAAAGGACTTCCCTGAAAAGTCGAGGATTTACAGATTTAACCTATTCCTTTCTCTCCATAGAGAAGAACCTGGGTAAAAAAACAAACAGCTCATCCCCCAACAATGCGACTAGGAGACAAGCTGGTTCCTGACTCGAGTCAACGTTTCCCCCCCACCCCCCTTCAGATTTCTCTCGGCAAACCTGGAGATAACTTCTGCACGGCTTAACTGCCGGTGTGGGCTCTTGGTTTAATGGCTTTTCTGCCTCACAAGTCACTCAGCTCAAGCAGAGGATGGAGAAGGAGGGGGGGGGGGTTGGAGAGCTGGACAAAGCAGAAGGCGAGTTAACATTCCTGCCTAACCAAAACCAGAAAGCTTGGATTTTAGGGTTCACGGAGCAGACAGAGGGTACTTGAAATCCCCCTGTTGTCTGAGCAGCAAGACTAAAAAAAAAACTGAAAGAAAAAATAAATAAATAACGTCCACCAAAACTGCTCTGTGGTTGCTTATTTCCTCAAGACTTCCAGATTCAAATAATCCCAGAAGAAAACTGCTCGAAGGCAGAACCGTGGAAGGCTCCGAACAGGACTTTGCTGAGTCAGACTGAAATGTTTTGGAAATTGTGGCATTCCTGGAGGAAAACAAAGTGCTTCCAAGATTGGAAAGGGGGGGAAAAAAATAAATATCCGGCGACTTAGAAAATGAAGCCATCATTTAAAGAGAGTTAGGAACATTAGAACCGCTATTAACTGTGCATTAACCCCGTCAAAACAAACAAAAGTTGCTTTAAAACGAGTTAAATGCCATTAAACAAACAGTTTAGCCCTGGAAGTGGACTGTTGTGCCACGAAAAGGTCACTTTTTAAAAGGTCTGTCATTAAAGAGTACGAATGCTTTGCTTCGCGAGTTACGTTTAAAAGTAAGTTTAAAGAATTCTTGCTTTCTTACATTAATCCCTGCGGCTCGAAAACCGGGACGACTCACCGCTTTTAGTTTTTTCCTTTTAGTTTTTTTTTGTTTTCCCCCAGCACGCGCTGCTCCAACGCTCGTGATTCGAGCTCGCGCGGCGCAGCTCTAAACCCCGCGAACAGCTCGTAAAGTTAACTTTTCTTTCGAAGGTGTCCTCAGGCTCCAAAATAAATAAATTAAAACATTTTTAAAAAGAACTTTAAATGAAGACGCTTTGACGAAAGAGACCGATACCCCGAGCTACGCCGGGATACTCACCGTCGAGGTTCCGGTGCGCGCGCGGCTGGTCTCACTTGAGCTTAATTGCTTCACCAGGTTTTCCTAATTAGCTCTCATGGTCTGAACCCATTCAGCAGCCCGTCCTGACCCCGTGTGTCGGGGTCCCGAACCAGAGGACAAAAAGAGGGAATTTTGATTCCTGTAGGTTCCTGCCTCCCCCCCCCACCCCACCCAACCCCCCCCCCCCACCGCCCCCCTCCCCCCCCCCGCCTTCCACACCCACCCACCTCCGCCGCCGCACCTCCTCTCCACGTAACTCGGCCCCGTTCAGGGAGAGGAGGCCCCTCGGATGAAACCTGAGATCCACGGCGTTGACTACCGTTCTACCCCGTCGTGTATCACGATGCTGTGGAAGTGCCACAGCCCCAAAATATCAAAATAAAACCGACACATGTTTATTTACATATATTTTTAATTTCTTTTAATTGTTTTAAGGGGTAAAAGATATCGCGAGGGGGCAAAAAAAGGCTAATTTTCTCTCACCAGTTCTTGAGGAGATGCATTGGATCCGTGGGATTTCGTGACATAATAGTGGAATTCGACCGTCAAAACATTGAAAAAGAAACATGGGCTGTCTGAGAGATTTGCGTGCTCGTGTTCGGCCCATACAATCTCACGTTGTTTGATCCAAAACGACAAATGTTACCGATGTTAATGGTCTCCATGGTTATGCCATATTTTGGAGACAACTAACGGACCGAAGGGTATCGCATTCCCAAAACTGTCATAACACCTAAATGGCAGAAATCTCAGCTGTCGACCAGAACAAACGGCAGGAACCTCGCAGTAATTTGATCTTTTATTCGGATTTTTCGTGTGATTTCTTCACGGTTTAGCTTCATTGAAGCTAGGGGCCCCTTCCAGACCCATTGAGTAACCCACCCTGGAAACAACGGTCGACGCAAAAGTGACCGTTCCCGCTCTTTGTCGTAAAAATTCTCAAAACGCGCGCAGTTAATTGCTGTAATGGTTGTTCGGCCGGCTCCAACATTCCCTGCAATAAATCACACTTTTATGAAGCTTATAATGCTCACTTTTGGATTTATGATTGGGCTTTATAGAAAAACGATGGAGGCTGTTATGTTCCTTGCTGCGTTCGGTGGTGGATTATATGAAATGAGCGCTGTGTGTGTGTGTGTGTGTGTGTGTGTGATATTCCGTCTGCTTTGCAACATTAATGGCTTTGGGGAGGTAAAAAAAATCAAAATGCACAGCCAACGCATTGACCTAAGAGACTGATATAAAACCAAATAACATGATATCCATTAGCTCCGTCAAATTTTAGTCCTGGCATTATACGTTTAGAACATATATAGATATATATTTTAAATCTTTCACTGCTTTGAGGTACTTAGGTGACACCATTTGGAAGAAAACTGGTAAATTCTCCCCTTAATGCACACTGATGGCCTCCTTCCTTGTATATTTCGCCACTAAAGCCTATGTCCAGTTTCCTAGTCGACCTCCTACGACTTGTTATCCGAGTTAGTCGACACCCTACTTTGCGTGGCGACTCGTGAGGTTTCAAATTTGTGGCCTCTTTAAACGTTCCCTCT
>JABUIW010000105.1:5203-26371 GCA_013363375.1 Menidia beryllina
ATAGATAGATAGATAGATAGATAGATAGATAGATAGATAGATAGATAGATAGATATAGCTAGCTAGATATCATGGGTATAGCTAGCTAGCTAGCTAGATATCTTAGTTTGAGCATTAATTATATATATATAAGATTTTTGTGCATATTTTTATGATAAATATTCATAGCAGCATGAATATAGCAACACTACTTGGTTACATAATATGGAATAATGTTTTCAGAATACATCCAGATAGGATAAGCCTGAACGTGTGTAGTTTTAGTGCTGCAGAAACTGGATTTAGCTGCCAATACCACGATACTAATGTGTCAGTTTTTGTGCAATGATATTAGATCTGGGCTGTAAAGCTGTCATTTTCTCAGTTTTATTCATGGAACACGGCATTGTCTGGACATGCCGTGCCGCGTGCTTCTCGGGGAGGCTTCGGCCGGCCACTTCACAGTCATGTGACGCGTTTATTCCTGAGTTATTCCTTTAAGGCCTACTCCTATTTTCACTGAGCATGGCCACCGTTTACTAAGACACTGCAGCATTCATTCACCATTTCACACACATTTGACAACCTATTGTTATCTGAAAGACCCAAATATAGATTTTTATGTCGGGACTGAATAACACTTGAATTAGTATTAATGTTTAAATACGGGAAAATGTGGTCCATGAGTCATCCCCTCACAAAAGAAAGCTTTTTTTAGCATAGCCAAACACTGTTGCCCAAAGAGATAGATATTAACTTGAAAGCCTTTACCTCAAGCCAAACAATTACCTCTTACTAAAGAAATGTTTTGGTATGTAGCCTAAAATGAATCAAGGAGTCAGATAGAACAAAATTGAAAAAAGGAGTTTTATCCCACAACTTAATCTTACCTCCAGGATTCCAGGATACAAAAACATCCTTCTTCATACACATTTCTCATCTTCTTACCCTCTTATCAGCGCTTTCCTTTGCATTTGGAGCATAATTCCTGTGAAAAAAGATAAGCCCGGAATGATTTCCTGGGGCACGTTGTGCATGTTGTTAATGTAACTGATACACACACTCGAATTTGTGCTCGGGCCATAATGAAAGAAAACACACAGGCTCTGACCAGAATGTGGCCTAAAGCCACAAATAACGAACAAGGGTCATTCATTTCGCAAAATTAAGGAAAACACAAACAACAATATGACGATTCCATGTTAACTTGAAAAAGATGGTTAGAAATGAGACTGTAAGAAGATTTTAGATCAATCCATTCATTTTCCATAGCCGTATTTTCCTCATGGGGGGGTACTCAAAGACAAATGAAGCAAACAACCAGTCAATAGGTCGCCAATTAGGCTGGTTTGCGTGTTTTGGACGCATCTTCATCTTTATATTCCTCCTCCTTCCTCTTCTCTCCCTCCTTCACCCTCAGTCATACACGTCTGACTGCAGCTATCTGCCGTTTTCCCCTCTGTCATTGGGGGCCATGCCATATTTCCCCGGGTGTTCGCTCATAAGATTATCTCGTGTCGGGGACCCGGCTTCGCAGAGGAATTAATTGCATCAAATCCTGATAACAAAGACAACGGGGAAGGAGAGGCACAGATTAAATTTGGCTTCAGTCGGATAAATAGCTTCGGCTAACTACAAGCACCATCTGCAATATTCTCCCAGCTAACTTTTTAGTTCCTTTCACCTTTTGAGTCAGCCTACCCGTCCTGTCTGTCATTTTTCTGACTCACATATAGGGCTTTATGAAGGGAGGGATAAAGCTATTTGCTGGGATCTGTGTGTCCTTTTCTTATTTGACAGTCTCTTACAGATAGATTCAGAATAATAATCATATCTACACTTAAGGCCTATAAGTCATTTACATTTTTCATGCCCGGTCACTGACGTCTTATCTGCAGTTTCTTTATTTCTCTTTGAAACTTTTGAGTTTAGTAATGATTCAATTTTTTTTTTCATAGAAAACCACCAATCCTGGTGGAATCTTTAGTTATATCAGTAAGCAGCAACTTCTGATTTATAACAGCCACATATCTGATTTCAAAACTGTCCAAAAACAAGATTCTTACTTTTAATGTAGCAAATTGGTGTATTATTGGTGCTTTATTTACAATTTTAGTGTAATTTTTTAGTTTTAGTTCATATTTAGTGTAATTTCTCCTCCAGTTGGTCTAATTTACCAAACGCTTTTCTACAAATTCATTTACGATCAAATAGAGGGATTGACAGGAAAAAAAAAGTGCGGTTTCAGTGACTTGCTAACACTTTGACTTGTGACCTAAAAAACCTGTTGAACTAAACCCTCCAATTGAAGAACTACTTTGTTCTGAGCTAGATTCACCATTTTACCTCCAATCAAATGGATGCTTTAGAAAAATGTTTAAAATGTTTGCAAATCTCATAGTAAGGTTTTTAAACAAATGTATTTATGCCAATAAGGTTACGGAATCTGAGTCTGGAACCAATCTTTAGATATTTTTGAGAGTCCTTTACTTTCAGAGGAAGCTTTATTGGCCAGAAGACCCTCCAATTGGCACCGTCTCGCCTGCATTTACCTAATTACACCACTGAGGATCCTTAATGGATTTTTCTAATCAGACCTACAGCCTCTTCCATGGAAGCATCTCATAGAATGAGAGCAATATCACCCAGATAGCTTCTTACTGTTTAAAAATATCTCTATAGATCTTTTATGGAAATGTTTGTTGTTGTTTTTTCCTTTGTGATAAGAAAAATGTCTAAAATCTGTGCCGTTCAGGGTTGTTTTGCACAATCTAGTACATAATCTGCTATTAATTTGGATTCCAGGGAAGGTTCCTTTCACAGGGCAAAAAGTCGTATAATTACAGCCCGTATCTTTTCATATCAGCAAACAGCTTCAGAAGTTATGTAGCTGCAATAAAAATGTGTTTTTGTGTCTCACTGGACAGACAGACAGTAATTATGTGATATTAAAACCGTCCTCCAAAGCTGTCATTATTACCGTTGCTTATCTGGAAAGCAATGTCCCTGATTAAAGTCATTAAAAAATGGAAAACGTACAAACAGGAGAGTAAACAACAGGAACAGAATGCGTGGTTGTGCAAAAACTTTGGTTTGGATTAATCGAGATGCTGCGCTTTTTCCTTTCAACCCTCTCACAGATTAAATTTATCAAAGTAATTTGATGTTTACGCGTCTGGTCAAGCCGCATTTGTTCATACTTCTTTTCTTCCTTCACATTGTGTGCATTAAAGACCTAACCATGCTTAAAATCACTCTCCTGTGCATGGCTTACACTTCCTTTCACCCACCGGGAATAGATTCCTGCCCCATGTGCCCCAATTCAAAGTCAAACACACAGCTTTTTTCGTGTTATAAAGTTCAAAATGGCTTGATTTTTATTTGCTATTCCTATTTCTGACAATAGCAGTAAGGATACCACAGTCAAACAAAGGTGATGACAATTTCAGGTGTAAACACCGACTTAAAAACACTACAAAAACACTACAAAAATACTCCAAATTGATCAGTAAACATGGTAAAATCTTAACTCATTCGCTGCCAAAGACGTCTATAGACGTCTTTTCAAATCCGACCGTTCGCTGCCAAAGACGTCTATAGACGTCTTTTATGTTTTTCAATTGCGAGTGGCTTGGGGGACGATCGGCGAAAGTTTTTCCGTAAATATCGGCTTCTAGACAGAGTATGGACTAACAAATTTACCCTCTAGGTAGCTGTGCCACTTTTGATGGGAGATTAGCATAGATTGTAAGCAAATAAAAACAAACGCAATGGTTCGCTATGAGAGAAATGGCGCCGGTGAGACGCACGTCGAAGAAGAACGGAATAAGGTAGAAACAAAATCTTTTTTCCTGATGAAAGAAGAGAGTCTGCTCTTTCTTTTGGTGTGTTCGGTGTTTACATAGTCAAAGCACAAACTATTCTGTGGCTCTTGAAAAATCAGTCAAAATTCTCAAAAAACTCTGGCAGTGAGCGACTCTGTTCTGAAAATGGCTGGCAGTCAATGAGTTAAGAATTCATATCCATACAGCATATTTGCACTACATATACAGAAATGCATACTAGAAGGACGTTTTTAGAGAAACCAGGTGCAAAGCAAGATCATGGTTCCTTTACAATATTTAAAGGGCAGCATTGGCCCTTGAGCAGCAGATAAGTTAAATTTCAAACATCCCTGATTTTACCCACGTGCACGAGAGGAAAAACGGGACAGTGAGATGGCTCCTATCACTGTTCCTCTCACAAATACGAGGTAACGACGCATGAAAAAATAATCTATTTGAATTAATGGCTATCGCCTCAAGGCATTCTGGGAGTTTCCCACTGCAGAAACAAACACGTCCAAAGGGAAACTTTTTACAAAGGTAAGCAGCATTAAATAAACATTCAATTTACAATATACTTCAGGCAAAAGCAACACGGGATGATTTAACTCTATCAAACATATGGATTTTTAGCACCAAATAGATCAAAGCTGCCTGTAAGGAACTTTTTCCATTCTAGATTCATTTGTATTGAAATTTTTCAGTGAGGTTATTTTGCTTGAAAGCCGTTTGCTTGAATTGGTTTTGTGAAAGAACTATTTGTTTGTGAAACAGGATGAAAGTATGATTTGGATTTTACTCATTCTTAGCTTTGTTTACTGACTTTCTGACTGAATATAACTGAATATTCAGCCCCATATCTGTCTAAGTGAATGGATTTAAAATCTCATCCCCTGGTAAACAAAAACCTCCAGATTTGAAAAAAGAATTGAAATATTTTTTATTTCATTAAACTTTTCATTCGCCATTCTTATGAAAACAAGGACAAAATCCCGTATAGAGCATCTCAACCAGCAGTAAAAACAGTAAAAGGTTGAAATTTCTGGCAGGTTCTTTGATCGTGAACTCCTCACTTCGAAACTCTCGTCAAGTGTTTTTCATAAGAACCAAAAGGCCTTCACATTTATGATTCTCTCATCCAAATCCAACATTTGAAATGTTGACAGTTAATTATAGGAGAAGAATTCATTTACACGCAGCGGAGAAAAATGTCAATCTGAGAAAACATGTTTGTTTTATGTTTTGACATTGTTTCATCAATGCATCCCTCTTTGTAACAACGTTTTCATGCATTTAATTGAGCTGAAAAAGAATAAAACTCTTTGGCACTTTTGCCTCAGAGATTTTTCCATTGCATACGAGAACCCTTTGCTAGATTCACATTAGCTTCATAATCGTACTTTATGGTATCTGTTGCCTCTTGAGGAGGAAACAGTCGTTTTTCTACAAAAAGTGAACATCGGTTCGAGGAATCTGAGGCAGATTAGCTTGTAAGGCTTTTAACTAAACAATATGACCCTCTTTATCATGTAGTAATTACGAACCTTTGTAGGAATTTGCGATAATTTGTTAACAATGGTAACGCATTTCTCCATCTTTTTCTATCTTTGAATGGTGGGAGGTAGCCAGAGTATCCCCCAGAACCCAAACATCTACAGGGAGAACGTGTAAAACAACACAGCATACAATATTCATAAGGAGCTAAAATGATGGAATCTGTTGCATATCAAGTGAAATGAATGTATCCGACCAAACATCAAAGTTCACGTTCTTTTTTTTTTGCTAATGAGAGGCTAACACGTTTAAAACACAGACGTGCATGTATGTATACCAGGAGTTCCTGTTAATTAAAACGTTTAATCACAGTTAATTGGCTGATTGTCCCTCATGGTTAAATGTTAATTAATCACAGTTTTTCTATACGTTCTAAATACAGGAGGTGGAGATTTTCACCCTTCTGTGCACACAGGAGCACAGAAATAGACGACCACTATCTCAAAGCTCCCACTTAAGATTCTGAAGCTCTGCTCCTGTTAATAATTTCATGCAAACGGAAGGGTGAACGGGGCCCAAATGTGAAATGACCAGAAACTTTCTACAATCATCTTGCGTGAAACAAGTTGAATTTTGTCAGCTTTTGGGTCTAATGGGGGCACAACCCTAAAATCGGTTTCTTGATAGAGTCGTTAATTAATACCCAGTGGACTTGCATGATGAAAAGGCCGAGTTAGTGGAGCCGGACACCACGGCGAAAAATGACTCAACACTAAGAAAAAACAAAGTCATCCGGAGAGGGTCTGAACTGTTTCTAATTTCCAGCGGTTCTTCACACTTGCAGCCTAGTAAAACTGTCACGCCGACTTTAAAGAAACGTCACACCACAGAACACAGCTCAGTTCACGCTTTGACCTTTCTATTTCCATAATAAAACAATGACAACTAACCACAGGCAAACTTTCTGCCCTTACAAACGATGCAAATTTTAATTCATATGTGGTTTTGTCTATGCGAACTGTAATGAATCGTGCCAAATCGGTTCTCCTCTGTTGGACTTTGGTGTCCATTGACTTATTTCACATTAACCTGATAACATGGACTCTAATGTTATCTCATGTAAAAATATTTTCCAATCACCTTAATGCAAATATGTTCAGATTTTGTAATTCCGTCATTGGTTATTGGTCGTTTTCATGCTTGTGTCTTATATGACAGATGGAACTGCACTGAACCCATGAGCCCTGAACATGCACAGCCACACATATTAGTTTCTTATCATACTGCAGAGGCCTCACAGACCCCATCAAAAGGCCACAAACATGTTAAGCCACCATTAAGAGAGTTGCATGAGGTGCTTGGCTGGAAAGCCGAGTCGCTATCTTCTGCCCCGTCAGGGCAGGAGATAACTCTTGGAGAGTTTGGGGTCCAGAAATGTGCACAACATTAGTGAATGTAGACCGTGATGTCACACAGTCATATCCAGGACTAAATCTCCATGAGAGGAGGCTGTAGAGGCCGATGACTGTAGCTATAACCTTCACTTTTTGAGTGAAAGACCCCTAGTTTCTATAAGTTCCCATAAAAGTTTAGCCACTCTTCTCCTTCTACCCCAAAATGGTTGGGCGAGAAATGTGTGGGAGTGATGAACAGAGTACGTCACTTCCTAACCAAAATGCATTGTTCCTTGTGTATCACTCACTTGTCATGTCATATTTGAATTATTGTATTGAAGTTTGGGGAAATAACTTTAAGACCAATCTTCAGCCCCTGGTTACACTGCAAAAAAGAGCCATTCGAATTGTTCATAAAGTCAATTATTTACATCCCACAAATGTGTTGTTTCTACAATCTTCTAATTTAAAATTGGTTGATCTTGTAAACTTAAGAACTGCGAAAATAATGCTCAGAGTATCAACTGGCTCTCTTCCAGAAAATGTTTTAAAACTCTTTCAGGAACGGGAGGCACTTCGCAACCACAATCTCAGAGGCAAAAATCAATTACACAAACCAAAAATAAGAACTACATTGAAACAAATGTGCATCTCCAGTCGTGGTGTCACCCTCTGGAATACTTTAACGGAGGAACATAAGTGTTGTGGAAACATAAACCGGTTAAAAAAATATTCAAGCGGAATGTCCTGAGTAAATACCTGGAAGAGAGTGAGTGATGTTCTATGAGGGTGGTGTGGTGTGGGGGGGGGGGGGGGGGGTTGGGCCAGTGTGTTGTCTTGTATGCATGAGTGTGGATGTGTTGTTTGTCTTGTCTTTGTTTTTTCTTTACAGGTCTTGGTGAGTGTCCCTGGGATGAGCGGGATGGAATTGGACATGCATAAGCTTCGGCTTCTTCCATCCCCTTTTCAAGTCATGCATTTGTATTGTTTGTCACTATGTATGTTCTGAAATGTGTGCAGGTTTGAAATAAACTTTGAAACTTAAAAAAAAAAAAAAAAATTTATATGACACAATTCAAACTCAGTCTTTAAGCCTCAGATACACCGGACGTGGGAACAAATGCTCCTGTTTTACAGGTTGTGTTGAGGATAGTTGCCTTTTTCTTGGAATGATAATTAAATGGAGAAAAAAAAGCCAGAGGGGAAAGAAATAAGCTTATGGCAGACGCTAACTCTCACAAATCTGCAGCACAGCTGAATAACGGAGCAACCCAGCCACCAACAAGAGGAGCCGTTCAGAGTTAGTTAAGATATCAGCGACATCCATCAGCAGGGCCGTTTTTATAATGCAGCCTTAACCTCAGGGCTCAGTTTTCACACTGACATGACTTGTGTGGCTCTTTATGAGCTGAATCGTCTCATGGAGATGAAAAGGACATTCCATTAATGGCCTGACAGAGCAAATTTCTTTCAGAAACCAGCAGAAGGGAAATGCTATCTGGAAAACAGTGGCTGTTTGTGACACTTTGTCGTTGTCACGTCTGGGGGAATGTCTGGTGTGTTGTCTTGATTACCTATTGTGTACACCTGGGGTTCCCCTCCCTCGTGTTTAAATAGTCCTCGTTTCCCCTTGTCTTGTGCGAGTGCGTTTTCGTCCCTATTGTTGCGTCTCTCCCCCCTCGTCTTTCGTCACCCCACGTCAGGTTTGATTTTTGCCATGGCCATGTTTCGCCTCAGTCTTGGTAATCTTTATTTTGTTACTTTGTCATAGTTTTGCCACAGCCGTGTTTTTGTACCTTGTCTGGACTTCCACCTTTTGTTACAATAAACCCTGTTTTTCCGTCATCACCGCGCCTGAGTCCTCCCTCAAAATCCACCACCCTGACAGTCGTGATTTGTGTTGCAGCCATTGTAACGTGAAGGGGTGTAGGCTGAGAGGCTAGCCGGGTTAGCCGTTAGCTCAGAGAGTCGATAGACGGAGAAGTTGGGATTTCCACAAGGTATTTTAACTAACAGTATTTTAGTATTCAACATCGACCTTATAATGCCAGGTCTCCACGGCGCTACATTCACTAATCATACATGAGCAGTAAAATGTAGACAGCTCAACCGTCACCTTCTTGTTACTGAGAGTCTTAGTGTGTGTCGAAGTCCGGAGGTAAAGAAGAACATGGCGGACAAGATGGCCGCTGCCTATACATTGTGCAGCAAAAAAGAGGTCACACCACCTTGTGGCCTTATTCGTTATTGCAGTAACACATCTAGACTCTGACTGTTACACCATCTACCACACAGGTACATCTACAGGTACAGACCGTTGGTTCTTCTATAGATGAGGCACATAAACACATTATTTTACATTTGCCAGACCAGATACCGCACACACGTGTCTGATTTGTCCACTTTTTTTTCTGCATTGTCACCGCGCCATGTGTTTATTTGTTATCAGCCTCAAATGCGCAACTCCCAGCTGTCTCCCTTCCAATTTTTGGTAATTAGCCACTAGGAGAGTCGTAGGCTGGTGAGAACACGCTGTTGATTAAAGTGGTATTTTGACGGTGAGAGTATCTTCAAAGGGAGCTGTGCTTTAAGCATTAGCGGAATGATTAACACCCTGCTGGAATAATGGGCCCCACGGACTGACGGAGCGAGGATCCAAACACAAACACACACCTTTTAAGGGACATACTCACACCGAAATGAGACATTTACAGAGATTTTTGATGCGTAAAGGGATTTTCTTTCATCGATAAATCTAAAGCTCACACTGACAAATACAATCCGTGGGTTTCATGGACTTTCAGGGGCATGATTGTGGATAAGGACCATCCTTTTCATGTGACGCCTAAAGGGACGGTGGGTTCCCCCTTCAGTCGTCTCTCCTTTTACTCCATCTATCATTCGTTACAGAGAAACAGCTGAGAGCCCTAACCTGGTCCATCCATCTTCCTTCTGTTTGGCTCCATTGTGCCCTATTCTTTTTACCGACAGCTTTCAATCGGCCCCCGTTCATTTCAATGAGTCTCTCCGATGATGCGGGAAGTACGAGGTTTTTAAAAAAAACCCGCCAGATCGATAGCGAGCACACGGGGCTCATACTCGGTATTAAAAACCGGTTTTCAATGCCTCTATTTTCAATAAAGATAAGTGTGACTATTGTGTGGCGACGCTCTCGCCTTTCATCTGCTTTTCCCGTACCTGGAGACACTGATTACCGCTAAGGAGCGAGAGGCAGCCGTGCCAAACACAACAACAGCCCTCCTCAAAAGGAGCAGAAAAAGTCAAATTACGGCGGATCAAAGCTCCCAAAAGGATGCCTCGCTTCAATCGTGCCAGAGATGGTTAGCAGCGCGCGGATACCTGGAACGCCTGCCCACGGTGACGGCGTTTCTGGAGCCCGTATTTTATTTCATTATTCTCGAGCGATGTAGATGTTTCTCTGCGTGTGACGGAAATTCGGAAAGCCTGAATTTAAGTCGCAGGAGATGGATTCCCTGATGGTTGCAGAGCAGGTCACATCGGGCCCAAGATGTGTTCAAAAGACGTGAGAAATCACACAGGTGAGATCTGACGTCTCTTAAGGCATTCGGACATCCTCAAAGTGCTTTTTGTAAATAAAGAAAACATAAAACCAAAAGAAAATGAAAATATTCAAAAGCTGAGCACTAAGGCTGCTGAACAGAGATGTATAAAGTACTGGAGTAGAGGAGTGGAGTAGAAGTACAAGTACTTTATAAAAGAAATTACTTGAGTAAAAGTAGATGTATTCTTTCAACACCATACTTAAGTGGAAGTACGGAAGTACTCTTTTTTTGGTACTTAAGTATTACAAGTAGAAGTATTTCAAAAATTGCTACTCAAGTATCAAAAGTACAAGTATAAGTAAAAGTACTAGTACTGTGTATATTAAAAAAAAGCGATCAAAAGTATCAAAAGTGTGATAGATATTGTTTATATTATTTCAAACGTGTGAAAGGCCATACAGGTGTTTACAAAAAACAGAAAACTACATCTGCATTAGCAATCAACAGTACTTCATCTACTATTATTTATTATTCCCGAATCAGAATCCTGAGCTGAGCCTTTATGCTAGCATGTAGCATACAGCTAGCTAGCTAGGTTAGCTTTAGCTAACGTTATCATACAGCTAGCCTGCTAGGTTAGCTTTAACTAACGTTATCATACAGCTAGCCAGCTAGGTTAGCTTTAGCTAACATTATCATACAGCTGGCCAGCTAGGTTAGCTTTAGCAAACGTTAGCTGCTACGTCCTGAGTGAAGAGGGAGAACTGAACTAGTGCTTAGTTACTAGCTTGTATGACATATTTTTTAACTTAGCTTGATATGCTTCGTCAGATTAGATGGGGAATTTTTAAAGGTCATGATTTGTCAATATCTCGGGAGGCTCTTTTTTATGCTATCGCCCAATGAGGAGCCAGCTTCCCAAACCCTGACAGAGCTACCTATCATTACGTTTACATGTCAGTAACGAGTAACGATTCAGACTGTGAAAAATCGATCGGAGTAAAAGTATTAAATCAATCAAAAATATGTAGTGGAGTAAAAGTAAAAGTAGGGAAAAAAATATATACTCCAATAAACTACAGATACTGCATTTTGGTACTTAAGTACAGTACTTAAGTAGTTCTACTTCGTTACTGAACATCTCTGATCACAGCATCAGCCCCCCCCGCCTCAGGCTGAAGGGCCACCCAGAACAAGAGGAGGAACCCGACAGGAAAACCAGTTTCCCCTCGCTCTCAGCTGGCCGTACTACATCATACGGATGTTTTCTCGGTGTCTGACGGCAAAAGGAGAGCGAAGATGACAAGCTAGGTCGTGAACCGAATTCCAACCTATTACTTCTGGAGTGTGTGTCCGGGCCCCAGGAGAAGCCCGACGCCTGGAGGTAGATAAACAGATTTCTCTGGCTGTGGAGGGAACATGGTTTTTTCTGCAGCCGTCTGGGGGTTAGCTGCCTGCTCTCCGTCTGCCATCGCACGTCAGATAAAGCGAAATGTTAAGGGAAACATAAAATAGTGCAGTTTTAGAGGCTTATGCAATGAAAAGAAAACAGCCCGTTTTCCTCAATTCGTCAGGATTCATGCATTAGGACAGATGCCGCCTCAGAAATAACACTCCTCTGACCTTTAGCCTTCCACAACTTTCCCCGCTGTCATTTCGTTGTCATTTTGTTTGCTGACACCGACCCGCTGTCAGTTCCTGACGATGGAGGGACCACAAAAAAGAGTCAGGGAACTGCTCGGTATTAAGCAAAAATCCAAATTCAAACTGCACTATAGGACATAACGAATGTATTTAGCTGTTTAAAAAATGGTTCTCTATTTTTTCTAGATGGACTTGTTATTCGATGATGTTCACATTCGTGTCAGACGGCGTCTCCTTGTGACACCCGCTTGAATTTTAAATAAACCGATTAGGCTTAAAAGGGAGTCTGCTCAGATGTGAAGAAGCAACTCATCATCTTCATCAATATCCACTGAATTGTGAGCACAACCAGTGGGAAGCAGAGAGCTAATGGAGCCATAGCATTTGAAATAACAAAGAAAAACCATTTAGAAAAAAATCGGTGAAATAAAGACGTCTAAGAAGCTTCAAAATGAGACGTGAATCACAGGGGTCAAATCAAATCAATTCAATGAGATAATCATTTCCCCTCATCTGGAGGCTTAAATTGCTGACTGGTACCGTTTGAACCCTTAAATTAAAGTCTGAAAACATCACTTTGACATCCATCTTGGCTGATAGACATCTGATTTATTAATAATTGTCATTAATTGTCATTTTAACAGCCATGTGTATCTTTTTGGTTTACAGTTTACTCTGACACATCTTTTAACTTTTCTAATATGTTTGAACTTTTTTAATACCAGTGCCTCCTTAAAGTGGACACAAAAAATCTGTGTTATTGTTCATATCAAATTCAGATGATTTGCTTGGCTTTTCCTAAATGCCCTGTTTTGCTGGCAATAATTTTGTTAATTTAAAAGCTAAAAACAAATCCAGATCAGACTGGAAGGTGATAAGTCTTGCAGAGTTTGTTGTGTGTTTTAATGTTCTTCTGGCTCGACTCTTTCATGTTTAGATAAAGCAAAAGGTGTTGTTTGTGGGAACAATGAGGAGAGAGAAGTTGTGTAGCTTAAGGCACGGTGCTGCTCTTCAAACACAAAGCAAAGCATGACATAACTCTAGTTCCTGTGTTGAGCACTCACCCTCCCTCTTTCACTCTCTGAATGTTGGTTTAGAAAAATATCCTTTTTTTCCAGGATGCAACAACTTACAAGGTGGAATAACACACACAAACACACACACACACAGACCAGTTGTTCGCACACTTATGGTGGTCCACTGTCAAAAAACAAGTAAAAAAGGTCTGATATGCATCATCAAAACTTCCAGTAGTCTTAAAAAGAATCTCAAAAATCAGAATTTATTCAAATCTATGCAAACACAATGGACAAAAAGCCCCAAAACAGAGTTTTTAAAACTGCCAGAACACTTGAAAATGGAGGAATAAGGAGATGAAATATCCTTTTTGAGGGATTTTACCAGAATGAGCTGAAGGCAAAAGAAAACATTTGAAAATATATGATCCTCAAAGGCGCTGCGGGTGATTTCAGGGATGGATCTCCAAAGCTAAACACCGGCGGAGTGAGGTCCGGCCGTCACGTTAAAACGGGCCTAACGGTTTAATTCTGATGATGCTAATGTGCAGAAACAGTCCGCTGCAGTTAGAGGCTTGTTTGATCTGGACTCAATCCGCAGGAACAGCTAAAAATATGCAAAGAACGGAGAAATGGGAGATTTGGAAGTGTTTGGAATCAAGTAAAAACTAAACCTCAAACTCACATTTTTATCTCTTCTCAGTTTTGTTAGTTTTGGTTCTTTAGTTGGAAGCCTGAGAATAAACCAGAGCAGATCAAGAGTACAAATATGACTTTTATTGGTCACAAGCAGAGTAAACCAGTTGGGCTCTCACAGACAAAGCTCCCGGAGGATCTCAGTTAGCAAAGAGCCTCCATTTCCGGGTGTGATGGACAGTTTTCCTCTGGGCCTCCAACAGGAGGACGAGTGTTATTGGCCAGTTAGCTCTGACAGGAACAGGCCAGGTCCTAATTCATGCAGGTTTAGGTGGAATGTGATAAGAAAGTGTGGATGTTGAGCTTAAAGACGAGTATCTACTGTAACAGAGAGAGGAGGAGGAGGCACAGCCAGAGAGTTTAACCCAAAAGTATCATTATTTTTTTTTTTTTTTATATTTAATTTGAATTTTTTTTTGGGGTTAAGGTGGATTTATTGGTTTGCTTTATAGGAAACAATCAAGTATGAAATGCATCCTGTACATAGAAAGAGAGAGGACACAGGAATCGTATCGAACTGATCACATGGTGTAGTCAAATTGCTGTGAAATGATTCATGAATGGTATCATATCATGCGTTGTTTTGCATGATATCAGCAGGAATTTACTTTATTGTTAATGTTTCGTATCGAGATGTGAATCGAAATTACTGCAGTGGTGGAGATTGTCATCCCAAATCAGGAATCAACAAAGTATCATTATAAAGGGAAGAATATACATCTAAAAAGAATAATACAATCAGTCGTTTTTATGGATTAAGTTGTAGCATGCTATGCTAAAGTGAGTAATTATAGCCCAATTCTAACAGTTTTTGGTGGAAAAAAAACGGTAGCTTTTATGTACCGGACGTTGTTCTGTAAATCAAGCTCAAAGACATTCGCAGTTCAGCTTGAAAACAACCGGTAGCGTGATTATTCGACCAAACTGGTTTCCAGCTGCCTGCACATGTTCCCAGGTTGGTATTTTACAGGCAACATGTAGCTTTTCAGGCCTCAGTCCAATAGCTCATTACCCCCCCACTCTCCTCCCACCTGCACCCGAGCATCCAGTGGAACTTATTTCTGGTTGCAACGGCAGAAGAAGTCCCAGCGTCACACTGAACAAACTGTGGTTGGGGGGTAACGGCTCATCACCTCATTCAGCTAACGCTGCTAACAGTAACGGCTCACACAAAGCATAATACGCAAAGTTCTAACAAGCCTGATAGTCAAAAGTTGATATGGAATTCTTTTTTTTTTCCTCAATTAGACAAACATTCGTTAAGAAGTCTTTAAGAATAACTCTATAATCTTATTTAAGGACATCCCAGACCTGTTGCCACTGGTTTTCAGTCTATTTCTTGTGTCCTTTGGCATAGCTCGGCCTTTACTTCCCTTCCTGTTTACCTTGCTTATGAATGTCTTTTTGACAGCCACCCTTCCATGTCTTTAACCCTTTAAAGCCTGATCCAAGAATAAAACAAAACAGAAAATTACTTTTTTGTTGTTTGAATTCCTTATTTGGCCTTTTAACAAAATATGTAAAAAGAAAAAACAGAAAAACATTTTTAATATTAATAATTTATTACTATGCGATAAGTCAAGATTATATTTTGTGTAGTCTTCTGCCCCCTGTTATCAGGTATATCTGATTGTGTACAATAAGATTTTGAGCAAAGTTTTTATCATTAAATTATGCAAAAGGTGTCAGACGTAAAACATTTCAGAAACCGTATGAATCAAATATGATAGGCTATATTTGGCATTACAGGGTTAATGGTTAGATTTGCTTAGATTAAAATTTTTGCCACTAACATGATTCAATTTAGAAAATACATGAACATGTTTTAAAAAGAAACTATATTAGGTACAATATATGGTTATTTTACATTTTCCGTGTTTAAACTTTTATATCTCCTTGACGACAACTTTCTTTAAATAACTATTACCCGCATCAGTTGCTACTCAGTATAATTTAATACTATATGTTAATGTCCTTTCGGATCTCTCACACATGGGCAATGAAGCACACACACATATTGCAAAAGAAAACAACTAAATGAAATAAATGCAATTAAAGTTTTTATTGGTGCATTATTGCATTTGATTATAGAGAAACGCACGTATGCAGTCTGTGTTTTTATAATTTCATTACAGACCTCAGAAGTGGATTGCAGTAATACTCCCGTGTATTGATTATGACATCATAACAAAAACACACAGAGTTGCGGTTCCATCATCTCAGAGGACATTAAACTGACTTACAGTTACAGTTATTTCCTGGAAACTCGTGCAAATCCTGACCAGAAAATTAAACCTCGGCTAATCCAAGCCTTCACCCCATAATCTGACCTAATTAACGAGAACTCTTTTCTCTTCCACAAGGAGAGACGGCTCCTTATGAAATGACTTCATCATCAGTTTAATGTCCCCTGGAAGATGAGTCATTTAAATAAACAAACACACCCACACACACAACCAGAAGGAGGCATCGCTCCAGCTTTCACACACATTGACTTCAATTGACTTCTATTATAAAAACCATGCTAGCATGCTAACTCTCTCTGCACGACCCTGCAGTCAATCCCATTTCCATAACCAGCATGGAGCCACACGGCTAATAAAGTAAGCATGCTGACAGTCGGTGTTCACTGTGTGAGTTAATGCCCCACTCGGAGCGGTTCTGTGGGAAGGCCGGGCCTGTCCATATTGGTTTTCCCCATTAGAAAGCTAATAGTTTTAGCTGGGTTAGCGCAGTCCATTCAGATCCCGCTGTGAGCATTGATTTTACTGTTTGCTATTCTCAGTGTGCGTGTTTGTGCGCTGTTCGGCTGCATAATGCACTTCAGGAGGCGCATTGTGAAGCCGAACAAAGAAAAAAAAGCGCACGGACGCTTACGTTTATTGTGGTGTTACTTTAAAAAAAATACGTTTTTTTTTTTTTTTTTCCTCGAGCAATTTTTTTATTGCTTTCAGAGGAAAGACCGAGGAGATTTGCAACCGAACAAAAAGCAGGGAGGGTTCGATAATGATAAATATTTCAACCCCTGATACGTGAAGGCAAATCTAACCGGAGACACATTATTTTTAAACCTGGGTTAAAAAAAAGGGAAAGTCATCACTGTATTTTAGCAGAAAAGTGCAAGTCTTTGTTAAGATGGGAGGTGATGACTTCTTATGGCTTTCTCCCTGTGTTTTGTTTGTTGAACTATTCATTTTCCAGTCCAATTTCATGTTGGACTTGCCCTTGTTTTCTGATATCCAGAGGGCTCGTGCGTGTTTTGGATTTCTGAAGGAATCCTGCAGGGAAACCAAAACAGAGACTTATTGATCCGACCCAGAATCTGCCTTTCTCCTCCTGAGTGCTGAAGTTCATAGATGCACCTTGTTCTGTTGCCTGATTGCAAGTTAAATTCACACTGCAAAAGATTTTTGTCAGTGGATTAAGTGCAACTGGGTGCAAAACATATATGGCTTTGCATAAAGTCTTTATAGGTCGCCCTTTGCCTAAATGAAAGCAGCTATTATCAATATTAATTTTGGATGAGGTATGAATCACAAATAATGAATGAAAGAGTCCTCTTGATTTAAACTCTAAAATTTGATTACATCCACAGAAGACATTAAAAAAAAAAAACGGCCATGTTTTTGTTTTTTCCTCTGCCGATAAAGCATCAAGTCACAGAAACTGTCATTCACATAGTAAAAAAAAAATCAATGATAGAAGTCTCTTTCCTCCCTTGTTTTACTCTGTTTTCACAGCTCTCTCTCTCTCTCTCAGTACAAACAATCTGATGGTCTTCCATCACAGCATCCAGATGAGACGTGTGTGTGCTATTTACGTCCTTCTTAATGAGAATCTGTGACTTCTCAACTAGGTTTGTTTGCTAGCTTGTATTGTGCTTCTTTTGAGAGAGATGGTTGGAGTTGGAGTTTTTTCCTTATTGGCAGAATTTGAAACTGAGTGAAAGTTCTGGGTTAGATGTGAGCGTTACTACAGTTAGTGGTATTACAGTACACATACACACACAGACACACACACACACACACACACACACACACACACACACACACACACACACACACACACACACACACACACACACACACACACACCGAGCCCGGGGGCATCATCTTCTGACCTCCTCCATGACGACTTTCTGTGGTTGTTGTGACAACTTCTCAGAAGGTTTTTAATAATTGACTATCAATCTTTCTGTATTGGAAACAGTTATGAACACTCTTAACCAACGGATTCATTTAGTCTAAGATCAAATCACATTGAGGCAACCGGCTCCTTTAAACCTAAAACAACGAAGAAATTATCTGTACAAGAATTAACAGATTTATGCTACCAAAAAATGTGATGGAAGTCATGTTATCTTACAGTTACTATGTCTACTGTGTTGCATAGAGGATTTTACAGGAAATTAAAGAAAGTGCTCCTCGCAGCAAAAGTCTTTATTTTCCCAATGAAGGAGGAAGACTTTATTTAAATAAAGCCCTCATAGAGGTTGTGAATAAAAGGTAATGTGTGTGTGTGTGTTTTTTGACTAAAAAGGCTGCCAATATCTCCATTTTGCTCCAACTCTATGACATTAAGATGATTCCTACTTTAATTTATGACTAAGAAAGTCATCACAAAAAAAGGTATTGACAGCGGTCAACAACTTTTTTTAGCCAGACATATGTTTTCACCTTCCTCAATTTTGAAAAAGCAATAAAATGAAACATAAAGTATTGACCTAGCCTTTTCCTTAATTCGTATTCTGCCCCCATCTAGACTGCTAATGGAATAAAAGTCATGCCAGGAGACAGGGTTCTCATTAAAGAGATGCTCTGAGAGGTCTTCCAACCACCGGCTGTTTTACTCTGCCTCATTCTTAATTGTCGGTTTTTTTGCAGCACAAAGTCAGCTTCAAGTGATCCGGGGCATAAATGAACACACCTGCTGCCATGTAAACAGAAAGGGCTTACAAAGGACCCACTTCCTGACAGGGCTTTATCAACACTGTCAGGAAGGTGGGTTCTTGAGGGGAGGACTCAGGTGCGGAGATGACATAAGACAAGGTTTATTGTAACAAAAAACTCATGAAGAGTGAATGTCCAGACAAAGTACAAATCAAGCCTGTGGAAAACTGTGAGCAAAGTATCAAAGCAATAAGTAAACAAGACTGTGGCAAAGTAACAAAATAAAGATTAACAAAACTGTGACAAGGCTGTGGTAAAACAATGACGATGGCAAAGTAACAAAATAAAGAACAACAAGACTGTGGCAAAACTATGACTATGGAACAAAGTAAAAGACTGTGGCAAGAAAGCAAACCTGGCGTGACGTGGGGGTGACGAAAGACAGACGACGAAAGACGAAACCAGAAGGACAAAAACGCACTCGCACCAGACAAGGGGAAACGAGGACTATTTAAACCCCAGGTGTACACAATAGGTAATCAAGACATGACGAGACACCAGACATTCCCCCAGACGTGACAAACGCAACCTATGAAACTATAAAGCAACAAAGCCAATTCAACATCAGCCACTTATATCTAATGGAACTGTTTTGGGTTTTTTTTTAGGCTGCTGGATGTCCATATTTCCTTATTAATGCCCCTCCCAGAACAGTATGATTTATATCCAATTAAATCTAAAAGGGACTCTAATGTCCATAGTGCAGGAAAATGTCTGACGTGGGTTTTTAGTGTTTCTTCAAATGATTGTACTAAATAACATCCGCCATTTCTTCAATATAACTGTGTGAGAGTCAAGTTTTCTTCAATGTTCTTTTGACAGACCTTCTTCTCTGGGATGTCTCCTATCGAGATCAAAGAGGAGGATTTTCTACTAATATTCAAAGTGTGCATAAGCAGACCAAGAAGATGAACATCGGATTTGTTCGCTGAAGGATTAGAGCGCAACTTCATGACAGAAACGTTCATCCATCCATCCTTTTTAGACCCACTTTATCAAATTCAGTTGTACTCCTGATTTGTATTTTTATTCCATATCTGACTGTCTGAATGAGCCTGAGCTCCAGCAAATGGCTGCAAAGGTGAAAATCAAACAACCACATAGTGCGATAAATGTAATATCTGTGAAAAAATTAAAGCCAGAAATCAAAAGCGGCGTAATGGTTTGAATTTGTAATGAATTTTTAAGCAACTGGAGTTTTAAAAAACGATGAACAGACCTTTGCGACAGAGTGACTTCAGATCAACTAAAGACTCCATGAAAACCGTCTGTGTTTTAAAAGCTTCTTCCAGTAATTATAGTATAAAACTGTCCGCTTTAAAGTATCAAAAGCAGTCAGATTAATGCTGAAGAGCCCAAAGTGGAATATCCTCTTGTGTTGGAGTGTAAGTTGAAAAAAAGAAGCACGAGATTGGAATACTTGCGTAACTCAATATTTAATTCAATTAGGTCCTCAGACCACTGCTACACGGAGATTAAACGGCCTCTCTTGTCTGGATCAAATGTATTTTGGGAAATGTGAAGAATTTAATTCATGCACTGTGGATTACATGTGCAGACAAAACCGGTCAGATAATGTGCACGTGTGGCCCCATGTGCGAGTGTTTGGCAGCGAATACCGGGGACTCAGACGTGTGGGCAGCCACAGAAATGTGTTTACTGCTCTGGGAATTTTTAGGGAGGTAATGAGCTAATTGTTAAAACCTGGATGGACTCTGGTGACCCATCTTCTTGGCGGAAGGCAGGTGTTCATATTCAAATCTGAAACAGTTGTGATTGTGATTGAGTACCTAAATTCTAGGATATATATCTACAGTGGGGGAAATAAGTATTTGACCCCTTGCTGATTTTGCAGGTTTGCCCACTTACAAAGAATGCTTATTTTTTCTCATCAGATGGTAATCAATTTTTATAAATTCATATGATTGATTGATGTGATTTTCTGGAATTTTCTTTGGGATTCTGTCTTTCACTGTTAGAATGTACATATGATTAAAGTTATAGATCGTTGCATTCTTTGTAAGTGGGCAAACCTGCAAAATCAGCAAGGGGTCAAATACTTATTTCCCCCACTGTATATCTCTGTCTACGTATTTTTGGTGCCTTTTTGGACAGAATGGGTATAAACAGAGGCACAAAAGGTGCACATGAAACAGAGAATCCGGAGCCAGAGAGCAGAATGGTGACAAACGGAGACAAAGTGACATACGGGGAGGATCTGATAAAGAGAGAAAGCAGAGATTATCTCAGGACGAGGAGCACAGGTGAAATGAAAAGAGCTGATGAGGAAGCCGGAAAGACAACGGGGTGATTAGGGAGAAGAATGAGAAGCATTAGAAACAGGGAGACTGGAGAGGAAAGCGATAAGAAACACTGTGCGACCGAAAACCGACCGGTTTCTTCAGCTGAAGGTAATTTTTCTCCCTCTGGTGCCTTTTGGATCCCGACGCCGGCGTTCATCAGGCTGAAACTGTGAGCGGGTCACACAGCGTGAGTCATCGTTTTCACAAACACAACGGCCCAGAGAAAGGGCGGATTTTGGGGCTGTGCCGGAAACTGGTCCAAACACGGACTGGTTCTCAAGACATCGATGCAATATGTGGATTTAAAGGGGACATATTATGCAAAACCAAGTTTTTAATCATTTG
>JABUIW010000105.1:38056-50466 GCA_013363375.1 Menidia beryllina
TTATTTATTTATTTATTTATTTATTTATTTATTTATTTATTTATTTAATCAGGACAGTGCACATTAATGAACAATCTCATACAGGTTGTAAATGAGCCAGATTATAGCATAGTTGCTAATTCGCATCTGTCGTCCTGAGGCAGGAAGACAAAACAACACAAAATCACATAATACAATATCAGTCAAAACGGAGAGACACACGTTCAGACAATGACATTACAAAATTAAAATTAGTGATTGCATGAGTGGGAAAAGTCATGAAAAGATTTTCACTGGGAAAAGATGAGGCCAGGGGAAAACCACAGGCCGAGGAATGTGTAAGAATTTGGCTGTTATTACTCATTTTAGCATTTTATGCTATCACGTGATCTATGTAAATTACTGATTGTTTTTTTCCTTTTATAACTCTATTTTGTTTGTGTTAAAGTCTCTGGCTGTGTCCACAGACTCTCTTTTCTCTCTTTTTCTTTCTCTGTTGCATTAGATCCACCCACAGATGAGGCCAGGGGAAAAACCCAGACCGAGCAAATGTGTTAGAATTTGGCCATAATTTCTCACGTTAGCATAGTATGCTATCACATGATCTATGTAAATTACTGATTGTTTTATTTTCTTTCATAACTATATTTTGTGTTAAAGTCTCTGGCTGTGTCCATGGACTCTCTTTTCTCTTTTTTTCTTTCTTTGTTCCACACACACAGACTTTACCATTAGGTACTGTTCGAATTTGTCTATAATTATTCATTTTAGCATTGTATGCTATCACATGATCTATATGATTTACTGATTGTATTATTTCCTTATAGAACTATATTTTGTGTTGAAGTCCCTGGCTGTCACAGACTCTTTTCTCTCTTTTTCTCTCCCTGTTGCATTAGATCCACTTTTAGGTCAATACAAACACACACCGTTTGTTACCACATTCCTGTCATCTGCATGAATTAGGACCTGGCCTGTTCATGCCCAGAGGTAACTGGCCAATAGGACTTCACAAAGACGAATCACGACACGATTACAGTGAATTTATCATCAACTGCTTGTAAAATGTGGCAATTAAATCTATTACAGTGTCAGAATTTGGCTATTATTACTCACTTTAGCATAGTATGCTATCACATGATCTATGTAAATTACTGATTGTTTTATTCCTTTTAGAACTATACTTTTTTGTAAAATTCTCTGGCTGTTATCCACAGATTCTCTCTTTTTCTTTCTCTGAACTGTACTTTTGTTAGGTCAACACACACACACACCATTTGTTCCCACATTCCTGTCATCTGCATGAATTAGGACCTGGCCTGTTCATGCCCAGAGCTAACTGGCCAATAGGAGGCGGATTGCTTATTACTGGTTGTTGTATTCCTTATAGAACCATAACTTTGTGTTAAAGTCTCTGGCTGTGTCCAAAGACTCTGTTTTCTTTCTCTGATTGCATTAGATCCACACCATTTGTTCCCACATTCCTGTCATCTGCATGAATTAGGACCTGGCCTGGTTTTTGTCTGTTAGAGCCCAGCTGATACACTTAACTGTGACATAATAAATGTCATTTTTAATATTTTTGATCCACTCTGGTTTATTCTCAGGTTTCCAACTAAAGAATCGGGTTAACAAATGCGTTGAGGGGACCCAAGACAATATTCAAATTTATCAGACACACACCACAACTCTTTTTTATGCAAAATTGTGTATATATGGGTGATATCTCCCTCCGTCTTACCCTTCAAAAACACCGACCTCCCGTGTATTTATCTATAGACCTCCATATGAAGCCGGAGTCATTCTCTCTGCTCTATTGTGGACCGGGTCGTGCATTGTTCTGTGATTTCCCCCTCGCCTCACGCAAAGTCCTCTTCCCTTTTCAAAGCCTCTCCTTATTAACAAAAGCCAATCTCAAATTGCAAAGAAAATACCATCTTATTTTTTTTTTTTTTCAAAAGCAAACATCAAGAGCGGCGGCGTTTTGAAAGGCTTTTTCAAAGGGCGAAAGTTGCTTTTATTAAACCCCATTTGTTCTCTGGGATGCATTCACAAAGCCCGCTATCGTCTCTCCGGTGTGCTGTGGGCCGTGCATTCTAATGGATAGTCATAAATGGAAGAATTAATAATTGACATCCCGCTTGAAGAAGCTTTAATGAATGTCGGACCGGGCCGGGGGCCCATCGGGAAAATAAACATTGTATTTATTAAATAAATCAGAACATGATGACGCTTGTTAAGCAGGGTCAGGTTCCTTTTTGGGCTCTTTTTTTAAATGGTAAAAATACATGGCAGCTGAATTTATCACATACAGGACTGTCTCAGAAAATGAGAATATTGTGATAAAGTTCTTTATTTTCTGTAATGCAATTAAAAAACATGAAATGTCATACATTCTGGATTCATTACAAATCAACTGACATATCGCAAGCCTTTTATTGTTTTAATATCGCTGATTATGGCTCACAGCTTAAGAAATACAGGTTCAGTTTTTAATTGCATTACAGAAAATAAAGAACTTTTTCGCAATATTCTAATTTTCTGAGACAGTCCTGTAGATGTTCGCATCTGTTTATCCATCTATGAACGGGAACCTAAAGGCCATCAAGACATATTTTTTTTCTTCAGACCATAACCATGGTTACAAGTCCACATGCCCTGGGTGTGTGTGCCTGTGTGTGAGTCTCGCAGCTGCCCGAGGTAGAAAGGATATGATTGGATGTGCTATTGATCCCAGACAGGCAATCACCAGCTCTGATCCTTAATTACACATATGGATTAGCTGAGGACGCGCTGGCTGTGTTTGTGACACTTGACACTATAACTGACAAGGTCAGCGCAATGACGGGCTCAGAAAAAGGAGCTGCCTGGCAGGATGAAATTGTCATTACAGCCTGATGTCAAAGACGAAGATGCTTTATAACAGAAAACAGCAAAGCATATAGAGAGATCTCATAGAAATGTGAAGAAATTCCATTTTAGACAAACAATGGGGAATGAGTCCAGTCTGTAAGCACATAACTGTCACGTCTGGGGGAATGTCTGGTGTGTCGTCATGTCTTGATTACCTATTGTGTACACCTGGGGTTCCCCTCCCTCATGTGTTTAAATAGTCCTCGTTTCCCATGTCCTGTGCCAGTTCGTTTGCGTCTTTTTGTCTTTCGTCTTTCGTCTCCCCATGTCACGTAAGGTTTTGCTTTTGCTCCATGCCATAGTCTTATTTACTTTGTACCATAGCTATGTTTTTGCCATAGCCATGTTTTGCCACAGCCTTGTTTTTTTTTAACTTTGTCTGGACATTCACTCTTTGTGAGTGTGTTTTATGTTACAATAAACCCTGTTTTCATATCTCCGCGACTGAGTCCTCCCTCAAGGCCCACCTTCTTGACAGTAACAAGGCATAAAAAATAGAAAAAGCACATAATTATTTTGCCGGTTTTACAGAAAGTGGACTTCTAACCAACATACAGACACGTCAGTTTGACCAAAACTAACACAACATCCTGTGGCCTCTTCCCTTTACTTCCCTTTATTCCTTTTGTTCCAACCCAGTTAACTCATTAAACTGTGATGACGTTAGCTTGATGGCGTATATATTTAGCTAATTCCTCTGTTTTCCTTTTATACACAGTGTTATCTAACATTATCACCACACAGGTACCATCTCATAGTTTGGAAATCACCCTCCAGAGCAGTTTCCGGAATATGAATTGCTGAACAGTGCCATTTGCATTTGGTTAAAACTCTAAAATAGAAAAAAGATGATCCTTTCTGCCGTCTTTGATAAATCTTTCACTTAATGTTTGGTCCAGCTCAACAAAGTCATCAACAAAGAACCTCTTTTCATTGGAAATTGACACTTGACAGAATTGTATAAGGTCTGATTATGTAATGTAAACATATGAAGGTGTTGGTTAAATGAACAGAAGCTAACAAAGGAAAACAATAATGATGGACACAGTGGCCTGTGTTAATGAGTGATATCTGCAGTTGGTCTTCAGAGACCCAATCGCATCATGACAGCACCAAACGGCCCTCATAGCAGCCAAAATGGTTTAGATTTATTCTGCTTTTCGGTATGTTTTCATAAGCCCCCTGTTGTGATTGCGCACATGGGTACATGTAGCAGTTAATGAAAAACATTAAATCAACACAAGGATAACGAAATAATTAGGGCTTTGTTGTAGCTCTCCGTACTAATCCACTTCCCTTTATTCCTTTATAGTACAGGTCTACCTCGCACCATTAGTAAGAGCCATGTGGGAGAAATAACCAGAGTTCAAAAGATTATTAGGAGGGAGCTAATGTGAGGCCGTTTCTGGCCACGGATCCCCTCATCTTTGCCTCTGAAGGTCAAATTATAAAGTGCAAACATCTTTTATATCAACGTCTGATGAGGTTTCCATCATCGGGTATTAACGGAGCAGCTGAAGACTGGAACAGAACAAAGTGTAATTAATGATTAGCGAAATCTAAATTTGAACAAGGTTAACTGGATTTCTTTTTTTTTTCTCTGTTCTCGAGGACATTTCCCCCCTTGACCCGAAATCTCAAAATGTGAGTGAGGGTAAGAACGGCGTTATTAGCTTTGGATTTATCACTTTCATGTGGTCTTTGAGAACCCATTGGAAATAAATGTAGTGTTTCAAAGGACAAATATTGAAGCGAGACTGTGCAATGAAAATCTGAAACACGATCTGGAAACATGGTCTCATCAAATGAGAATGCTAGTTTATGAACTCCGTGTCACGTCTGGGGGAATGTCTGGTGTCTCGTCATGTGTTGATTACCTGTTGTGTACACCTGGGGTTCCCCTCCCTCATGTGTTTAAATAGTCCTCGTTTCCCATGTCCTGGGCCAGTGCGTTTTCGTCTGTCTGTTCTCGTCACCCCACGTCAGGTTTGATTTTGTCACAGCCTTGTTTACTTTATTGCCATAGTCTTGTTTTTGTACCATAGCCATGTTTTTGCAATAGCCTTGTCTACCTTATTTGATACTTTGTTCATGCTTTTGTCACAGCCATGTTTTTGTCACAGCCATGTTTTTTCACAGTCATGTAATCTTGCTTTGTTACTTTGTTCATAGTTTTTTTTCACAGCCTTGTTTTGTCCCATGTCTACCATCCACTCCTATTGAGTGTGTTTTTGTTCAAATAAACCCTTGTTTCTGCATCTCCGCGACTTAGTCCTCCCTCCAAGATCCACCTTTTGACACTCCATTTCTATTTCCATGGACACACGTGCACTTTTTCTGGACGTTGCCGAGTCTTTCTTATGTCAATTCCAACTCTGTTAGCACAAAAACAAACATCTGCTTTGCAGAATTGCCCCTGAAAACAGCTGTGACGGCGCCTAAAGTGAGTGACAGTTGCTGTTCTCTGACAGCTCTGTGGTTCCTCTCCTCCGTCCCTGTGCAGAGAGAGGAGCGCTGCTCTGATGTCTGTTTCTGTTTCAGCTTCCACTCGGCGTGTAACAGCTTAACCAGTGACGCCCCGCGAGCCCAACAGTAATTACAGCCGCATCAGCTCAGTTCTGTTGTCAGACAACAAAACCGCTCCGCAAACAAAAGACACCTTGTTTTATTCGACTGGGGGTCGGTCTGTGCTCTCCCTGCTTTGCACATGCTCAGAAGTGTGTGTTTGTGTGTGTGTGGCGGGGGTTGTGTCATTAGGAGTGTATGCTGTCAGTGTGACACATGTGTGTGGATGAGCAGCCATTAGAGATTGAAGTGCCTATCCTTCCTCACCAGTGTGTTGTTATACACATCATTTGTGAGTATACAAAAGGTGGTGGCACTGAATAATAAGGTGGCTTCATTGGAACTATTTTCTGGGACCTTTTCCACATGCGCATTGACATTTTCTTGAGATGTTGCAGGAGGGTAATATTAACCCGATTCTTTAGTTGGAAACCTGAGAATATACCAGAGTGGATCAAAAGTAAAAAATTTACATTCATTGGGTCACAGTTAAGTGTATCAGCTGGGCTCTGACAGACTAAAACCTCTCTCTGGGTCTCAGTGGGCAAAGAGCCCTGAGATCTGGGTGATGGGCATTATCTCCTGGGCTCCATCCGCCTCCTCAAAGGAGGACTGGACACAACCAAGTCCTATTGGCCAGTTACCTCTGGGCATGAACAGGCCAGGTCCTAATTCATGCAGATGACAGGAATGTGGTAACAAATGGTGTGTGTGTGTGTTGACCTAAAGGTGGATCTAATGCAACAGAAAAAGAAAGAAGAAAAAGTTCTAAAAAGAATAAGACGATCAGTAATTAACATAGATAATGTCGTAGCATACTATGCTAAAGTGAGTCATTTTAGCCAAATTCTAACAGTAACATGTGACAGCACAAAAGTCTGCCATGTTAGCTTGGGCCGCTTCAGAAATGCTCCACCCAGCTCCCTGATAGCACCTTTTTGAGGCTTTTTTGTGTTAAAGTGCATCCAAACGCACGTCTCATTGCTATAACTTTAAAAGTAGTGGGAATTGATTCAAATCTGGCTTTCATTTCTTATTTCAAGTGCTGTGACTTGCACATCTTGATTCGCTTTCTGCATTTGATGTCTGGAAATGACATAAACGGCCCTCTACATACATCATTACAGTTAATCCATTAAGCTGCCACTACACACTTTTACAGCCAAGTACACAAACTGGAGTCTGTCCCCGAAAGACAGGCATCCAAAGCATATTAAACAGCAGACAGAAGCGATCCAAAGTGATTAAAAAGGGATAAACCTGCCAGGGATTTCATCCAAACCACACTTGGATGGTTCACTTTCACACAGGAAGTGAGCAATAAACAGCCAGACGAAAACTGGCAATCTGATACATGTTTTAAGTAAATAAAGATCCAACAAAACATGCATCCTCCCGCGCACACAGATTCACATCAGGGTCTTCTGATGCATCATGTCAGCCTTTCATTTTCCTTACACGGTGGAAGTCGGGTCTGAAATGACTTCTCTAATAAGCTAATGGATTTCTTATTAATCTACTAAATGAATAAGCTTTCTTTCCCCTGATGTTATAAAACAGTTATTCCTCCTGTTTATGCTTAGAGTGACTTGTATGAGAGATCACCCTGACATCAAACCAGTGTTTTTATCACTGCATTCACATCCCTTCATTCCTTTTAAATCACCCTTTTTAATCATTTGAATTGGGTCCTGTCTAAATGACGGGGATGATGATGATGATGATGGGGGATGTCACTGTGACAGCGAGGCTGATGTAGAACAAGCCGTTTATTTATTCAGCAAAGCGCCAGTGTTGTATAAGGAATTAATTAACGGGGTGTGAAGTTTCGTGAGTCCGCGTGAACAGAACCGATGACGTCGCGGTGACTCAGTCACGTGACCGGACGACGGCGAGGAAAACAAAGAGTTAGACACAAAAAAGACGGTCAAAGAAGCAAAAGACAGTAAAGTCAGCCAGTAAAAAAACAGCTCAAAAGACAGGATGAGGAATGAAGTCTTATAATGTGGGGGGAACTATTGAATATACCCAGAAAACCCTTCATTAGTAATTGATCCAAGTTCACTGAAGCGTGTATGATTAAAAGACAGGATCCTGCATTTGTTTGCTCTGTAGACCTTTGTGCTCTTCTCTTCTTTTTTTTTAACTTTAACCCTGTAATGCCAAATGTATCATATATGATACATACGGTTCGTGAAATGTTTTGCGTCTGACACCTTTTGCAGAATTTAATGGTAAAAACTTTGCTCAAAATCCTATTGTACACAATCAGATACACCTGATAACAGGGGGCAGAAGACTACACAAAAAATACTCTTGACTTATCGCATAGTAATAAATCATCAATATAAAAAATGTGTTTCTGTTTTTTCTTTTTACATATTTTGTTAAAAGGCCAAATAAGGAATTCAAACAAAAAAAAAAAAAATCTGCTTTGTTTTATTCTTGGATCAGGCTTTAAAGGGTTACAGACATATCATATCTTAACTGATAAGCACAAGCGATGAGATGGGAGATACCAAAGCCAAAGACTTTTTTTTTTTTCAGTTACTCTTCTGATGTAAAGCCTGACGATTTGGAATAAACTTTGGTTTCCAAAGTTTTTTCCTCTAAAGCTGTCAGAGAGGACTCTGATAAATTCATTGGAACATACTAAAACTTCCCTAGACGGATTATGGGAAATGGAAATGATAAAAAAGGTAATCTGCTTTTTAAAACTAGAATATTGTAATAAACATTTTTTTCCTTTTTTTTCTTTTTTTCCTTTTTTTTTCTTCCTTTTTTTCCTTTTTTTCCCTTTTTTTTCTTTTCTTTCCTTTTTTCCTTTTTATTTATTCATTTATTTTTTCCTTTTTTTTCTCCATTTTTTTTACTGACATTATTCAGCCTGTGTATCCTAAAAAGCCTGGAGTTTGACGCTGTACGAAGCTAATGAACTGTCAATTAGCTGCTTTTGCAAAGCTAACAAGACGAGACGCGCACGTCAGCGGAGGACAGGAACTGCGTGCGCCCTCGTTGTTTTGTTTTGTTTTGTTTTGTTTTTCCAGTTTTCTGGAGTTCGTGGGCAGGTGTGTGTGAGTCTTTGTGTCTGTTGACAGAGGCTGACACTGAAAGCCTCGGAGTTTAACAGACAGCGAGTGCGAGTGCCTGTTCGTTTGAGGGGGGAAAAACAGAAAAAGAGACAAGACTCGGCTAATCAAGCTGACAAGACAAAAGCTCCTTCTGCGAGTGTGAAAGGAAAGATGGATTATGTGCCTCCGCGGTAGATGTTGTTAGTTTAAAATTGATTAACTACACTAAGCAGTGAAGACACGTATGTCGGGTTGCAGAGGCCCCTAATCAGTAATGTCATCTCCTATTTCTGTAAATCCTTTCACAGTCTTATGCTGCAGTCTCACAAACTGAAAGGAAATCCTTAGTGGGTTCACAAATTGACCAAAAAAAAACAACCAAAAAACAATTTTCGAAGCATCAATCTGCTTGATGTGAACCGAGGAAACAGCAGAAGCTTCATTTGCCTTATTTAAAAAAGGATAAAATGAGTATTGGGTCATTTCCAACTGGGGTACAAGTAGGAGTTTTGCTCATTTTAGTCGCACAATGAGAAAATGAGCTTTTAAGGCCTTATGAGTAATGGGTATTTTAATGACCTTTGATTTTTGCAGTTTCACCTCGTAGCTAAATGTTTTTGCAACAACCTTAAGGAGTGAAGACTTTCATTGACTGATTAGGCACAGATTGGTTTCTCAAGAACGAGCTCCAATCTCCCGCCTTTGTTTAAATGGCACATACTTTCTCAAAGGAAATCATTGTTTAGCAAATGTATTCCTCACACACTCCCACCTCGAGTGAGACTTACGTTCTAATTGAAGGTCTAATAATGAATTTGGACGAAGACACAATGTTAGGGTAAGATCTCAATTAATTCTCCAGGTCACTGAAATGAAAACGTTTCCAGCAGATAAGTGAATATTTTAGTTTTTTGTTGTTGTTTTGGAGTATGATTTACATGCAAAGGAGTTCCCAAGTGTACAACCTCAACGCTTCAAGCCAAGGCTCATCAAGGAAAATGAAGAAAGGACTGAAAGGTTGTAGTTTCAATGGGTACATTTTACAATGAGGCCTACAAACAAGACTTAGACTTAGACTTAGACTTCCTTTATTGTCGTTGTACAAAAAACACAAAGTGAATCTTGACAACGAAATGTCGATGACTTGGCTACCAGTGTGACAGAGCCAAGACCTTATTTCTACTTAATAAATGTGTTTTCTATAACTAAGAGCTAGATATATACAGGGTAAGAGCATATATATACATGTTATTGCACAGAGAAGAAACATCAATTCCAAAATAAACATTAATCATCATGGATGATGTGTGTGAGAATGTATTATTCTTATTTATTAGTTTTTTTTATTTTTATTTATTTATTTATTTTTTTAGCCGTTATTATTTATTTATTTCTTATATTGTGTGTAAATTGTGGGCATAGGCACTGATTGATGGCACTTTTTTTTTTTAACATTTCGTTGTTTCTTGTGACAATAAAAAATAAAGATTCATTCATTCATTCATTCATTCATTCATTCATTCAATGAATATTGCACTGAGTTCATTGCAAAAAGAAGCAATTGAGTTGAAGACAAAGCTAAACTAAGGCGCGTGTATTGTCCATGTCCATGGGGGGAGGTTTTAGTGTGTGTGTGTGTGTGTGTGTGGGGAAGGAGTGTTATTTAGCGTTTCGTAAAAACTAAAAAACCACTAAACCTTTCCCTCTCACGTACTCTGCAGAAGGATGCAAACGGGACAGTGAACGCACCGTCGGACAGCACCCATTAGTCACAAACCACGAAGCCACGACTTCCTGCCCCTGGCAGTTTAACCAACGACCCCCAAGACTGTCACACACACTTCCTAAATTACTCCCAAGGTGCGACTGACCACACGAGAGGTTAAGTTCCTCCGACCTCAAACCGGTCGGCTGGAACTGATGAAGACTCTGGGATGAGGAAAACAACGTCTTTCACGGCTTTGGCTTAAAAAAAAACCTGTAGGCTTGATATAAAGGCCCTGTTAATTAAGCTACTATATCAGTGGAGAGTCCCCACAAACGTGATAAAACAGCAGCGTGTGTGTGTGTGTGAGTGTGTGTGTGTGTGTGTCAGATAACCTGTCTGAGGTGCCACCGGGGTTAATGAGGGGAGACGGCATCGGGCTCCAGATCTTTTTAATAAACCCAGGAAGAAGATTGCGTCTGCAAGAAAGGCCAGGGTTATTATCGTTTGAAAAATTTCCTTCTGAGTGACGGACCGGTCACTTTGGTACCAGGATGAGATCGAATAACTATGGGCGTATTTACAATTTAGAACTTTAAAACTCATCTATCAGCTTAATAACATGTCAAATGTCCCAAAAAATGTACTCCATTAATGTATTATTATCTGAATTTTCATAATAAACTAGTCAAACCTGCAGTTATTGACCGAGCTAATTTTATGCAAAGACTAAAAAACAGAATTTAACGACTTATTGATTTATTCTTAATCACTGTTGGATATCGCGCATCCTCAGTGGCCACTTTAGACGTGTTCAATTGTTGCCTTTCTGCGCAAACGTGGTGAATACACGACTTTTTGTGTGCAGTGCATCGGGAGAACAGGAGGGGAAAAAATGCTAAATACATTCATGCCATGCCGGTACAGCCACTGTTGCAAAATCTTTATTCAAAATCCATTAAAGTGATGCAAAACAAGTCGAAAAAGTATAACTAAATCTGCGTTCTGAAGCTTTTTCAGCCATTTTGCTGCACGATTTCCTCATTAGCGATGTCTATAGTTAGCATAAAAAGCCGTGGAACCGCTGTGGGGTGACCATTCAAAGAAAAAAAACATGTTTCTGCCAGTGAGAGTGGAACATTTCCAAGCGGCAGAATAATTCTCTCTACGTATTTCTGCATCTCTATCAGAAATTAGCATCGACTTAGATAGATGGCAGGGGATTTGGGAGCATTGGAGGGAGCAGCTGAGTGCACTTTTTACTGAAACAGTGTGGTATTTATCTGGTATTCTGAAAGAGCCACGTATTAGATGGCACCCAAGAGCGAGTGCAACATTTTATCCCTGTATCCTCCCACTTGTTTATCAGTGAGAAACCGGGACGAAGGCCTTCTAGCTGTCAAAGAAAATTGCAACGCGCTTGTAAAAAAAATCGGGACGGCTCTTTGTTGTTGGGAGGATTCTGACGCATCTGGTTTATTATACCCACTTATCCCATCACGGGGGCCGATCGGGGGCAGGTGACCCCCCCCCCGCTGAGAGATCTGACTCTCCTCAGACGGGCTGTCAGTCAATCGCCAGGCTGTTTCTCAAGAACGAGCTCCAGTCTCCACCCTTTGTTTAAACGGCACATACTTTCTCAAAGGAAATCATCGTTTAGCAAATGTATTCCTCACACACTCCCACCTCGAGTGCAGAGATGTTCAGTAACGAAGTAGAGCTACTTAAGTACTGTACTTATGTACCAAAATGCAGTATCTGTACTTTATTGGAGTAGATATTTTTTCCCCTACTTTTACTTTTACTCCACTACATATTTTTGATTATTTCAATATTTCTACTCCGATCGATTTTTCACGGGCTGATTCGTTACTCGTTACTGATATGTAAACGTAATGAGAGATAGCTCTTTCCCGGTTTGGGAAGCTGGCTCCTCATTGGGCGATTTGAACAATCAAGCATAGCCTGTTAAGAAAAGCCTCCCGAAAGATTGTTAATTATAGCCTTCAAAAATCCCCCATCTAATCTGAAGAAGCACATCAAGGTAAATTAAAAAATACAATGACATATACAGTAAATTAGTAAATAAGCGTTTGTTCAGTTCTCCCTGTTCACTCAGGATGTAGCAGCTAACGTTAGCTAAAGCTAACCTAGCTGGCTAGCTGTATCATAACGTT